>PVKZ01001260.1:0-436841 GCA_004027375.1 Macroglossus sobrinus
CCGCCAATGCTAGCGCAGCTGAGCCCCCGTCCGGCCCCCGCCTCCCCACCCCGCCCGCGATGTCGGGGGCTGCAGTCTCAGCCCCCCCGGACCAATGCAAACGAAGCGCCAAGCCAGCAAACCAGCTCTCGGTGCCCCTCCCTCCCCGCCGAGAGTGGCGGCGAGCGGACGGGGCTGGAGGGGGGTGGGCAAGAGGTGTAGATCTGGGCCCCCGGCCCCAGCCTGCGATGTGCACCAGTAAGTGGAGCGGGCGTCAGCTACCCTTATGAGCCCCCCTTTAATGCACGAAATCCCCAGAAGTCGCCTGCCGACCGCCTTCCCTCTCCCAACCCCAGAGAGAGCCCGGGGTCCTGGCTGGGGGCAGGCCGAACCTCCGGAGCTGCTTCTGCAACCCGCGCACCGACTGAACTGCAGGGGCTGTGCGCGTGAGAGAGCTGGGGGAATGAGGCCACCGTCCAGACTTTCTCCAAACCACCACACGCCGAGCTTTGTACCCCGGGGAGCGGAAAGTCAACAGCTCTGGGAGGCGATTATATAGGGGCAAGGGCGATGGACAGGAACAGGGATCCGCGCGCTCTCCAGCAGCTCCCAGGGAAGTGAGGGTCTGGGGAGCCCCCTTTGGCCTCTTGAGGCCCGCAGCATTCCCAATGCCTGCGGCCCAGCGAGTCGCCGAGCCATGGGCCCCGCGGGCAGGCCTGGGTGCTTTGTCCCTGGCTGGCCCGGGGATGCTGCTGCGCGCGGTTTGGACATCGAGATTCGCTTGCCCGGGATGCGATGGCGACCGCTGCCCGGCAGCCCAGCTTGGAGCCCCAGGCTGCATGCACCGCGTGTGCGGGCGGGAAGTTCCCACAGTTGTAAAGAGGGAGCAAAGTATGTGTTCCAAACTTTCCACAGTTCCAAACTGAGCGCTTCCATTAAGAGAAGCCGTTTGCGGGAGGAAAAGCATTCTGGGTATTAACATGCAAATGAACGACCCGGCTTCCAACTCCACTCGGGATTCCCACCGCCACGCGCCTTCCTGCGCCAAGCTACGCGCGCCTAGGAGGCTTCCACACGTGGTGTCGCGGGAAGACCCGAGTTCGAATTCCAGAATTACGCTCCCCGCTTGTGTGTTCTGGTGCCAGCTGGCCTCAGCCTCTCGGTTACTCAGATTTACTAACTTGTACACCGGGGACAGCAGCACCTGTCGTGAGGTAATGGTGGTTGGAAGGTCGTGTATGTACAGCACCTGATTCTGGCCCGGATCTCTCTCCGTACACACCTCTGCACATCCACACTCTAAGGTAGCTATAGCTATTCTCATTCTGCCGCTGAAGAAACAGTGAAATGAGTGACTTGCCCAAGGCCACGCAGATAATGTTAAAGCCAAGAACCCAACAGGTTAACATGAGTGTGCCCCTTCCTTACCATTAACTTCTGAGCCCTCTCTGACTCCGCGTGACATAGGAACTGGCTCTCAGTCTGCTGTGCTTAGAAAACGGTGCTATGACTGGTTGCATCCCAGAGGGATCACAGAATGCTATCAGAACCCATATCCACATGCTCTGAGGAAAACAGGAAAGATGCATCAGCCCTACTTTGCAAATAGAAAGCGTGAGGCGCAAGGAGCTTGAGTGAGTGGCCCAGGTTTTCACCATGGTGAAGTGGCCAGAGACAAATCCAGATTCCATTTCTGACCACAGCTGCATGTTACCTTGGCAGTATAATTGTGCAGGATAGTTGTAATGATCTCTCAACTTCATAACTCCACCTTCAGACTTGCCCATCTCTTTGGCTCCCAGGATTCCATTCTGTAACTTCAGGGTATAAGGCATGCTTACAAGACACACTTTTTTTTTTTTTATTCAGTAGCATGTATTAAATTCACAATTTAGTGTAAGCAATACCTCTATTGAGTTCCAAAACATTTTCGTTACTCCAAAAGAAAAATTTGTAGCTGTTAGGCAGTCACTCCCCACTTCCCGCTTCCTCCAATCCCTGGCAACCACCAGTCTGAATTTTGTCCATGGATTTACCTGCTCTAGGTATATAATATAAGTGGAATCAGATATTTGAACTTTTGAGTCTGACTTTTTCCATTTAGCATAATTTTTTGTAGGTATCAATACTTCATTCCTTTTATGGCTACATGCCACTGTGTGGATATACCACTTTTTCATTTATTATTGTTATTATTTATTTATTTGTGTGTGTGTGTGTGTGTGTGTGTGTGTGTGTGTGTGTGTATGGTGACATTAGTTAACAAAATCCAATAAGTTTCAGCTGTACACTTTAACAGTAAGGCATATATATATTTCCACTGTGTGTTTACCTCCCATAGTTAGATTTCTTTCTATCACTACATATTTGACCCCCTTTACTTTGTCTACCTTCCCACTCCTCCCCCAACCCCTACCCTCTGTAGTCCATATCCATGAGTCTGTTTGTCCCATTCATTTGTTGCTTTTAGGTTTATATCCCACATATAAGTGACATGTGATTTTCAGCTTTTTCTTTCTGGCTTATTTTGCTTAGCATGATTATCTCGAAGTCCATCCAGGTTGTTGCAAATGGCACTGTTTCTCTTCTTATGGCTGAGTAATATTCCATTGTATATATGTGCCACAGCTTCTTTATCCAATCATCTATCGTAGGACACTTTGGTTGCTTCTATGCCCTGGCCACTGTGAATGATGCTGCTATGAACATCAATGTGCAAATATCTTTTCAGATATGGGTTTTCAAGTCTTTGGGGTAAATACCCAGTAGAGGGATTGCTGGATCATATGGTAGATCAATTCTTAGTTTTTTGAGGAACCTCCATACTGTCTGTTTTCCATAGTGGCTGTATCAATTTGCAGTCCCACCAGCAGTGTGTGAGGGTTCCTTTTTATCCGCATCCTTTCCAACATTTGTTGTTATTTGTCCTGTTGATTATAGCTGTTCTAACAAGTGTGAGATGGTATCTCATTGTGGTTTTGATTTGCATTTCCCTAATAGCTAGTGATGTTGAGCATCTTTTCATATAGTTATTGGCCATTTGTATGTCCTCTAGATACCACCTTTTCTTTATCTATTCATCCATTCATGGCCTTTTGGCTATTGTGAATAGTGCTACTATGAACATTCTGGTACAAGTATTTGTTTTCAGTTCTCTTGGGTATATACCTACAAGTGGAATTGATGGGTCATACAATAATTCTGTTTAACTTTTGAGGAGCTGGCCAAACTGTTTTCCACAGTAGCTGTACCATTTTACATTTCTATCACACAGGCCTTTTCTTAAGTAATTTTAGAGCTAGTTAAACCGCCTATTTTATGAGTGAACATGTTGAGGCCCAGAGCGGTTAAAAAAAAGTCACACAGCAGGGTCCAGACTAGAACCAAACTTTCTTGAGTTCCTGGCCTTCCATCCACTAAGAGCCTCCCATCCTACTTTAAAGATCTGAACTAACTTCCTGAGCATTTATTGATTGATTTGACAAACCTCTCTAGGGAACAACTGAATTAACCACATTTATGGTTAACTTCTTTCCTCTCAACATCTTTTGAAAGAGCCTACCGCCATGTTCCCAATTTCCTGGCTGCACCTTGAAAAGATGCAGAGCTCACAATTCCCGTCTGTCTCCTGCTGCTGGCCTGGCCAGCTCTCTTCTGTTGTCATGGAAACCACGTACCTCTGTTTTGGCAGTGCACCAGCTGGACAGCAAACTGAGAGCATCTTTGTCTCCCAGGCTAAATGAAGCTGTCAAAGTTATTTGACTGCTAGATCTGTATTTATTGAGCATCTACTAAACAGGTTTTTCAGTTTTGTTTTGTTTTGTTTTAAATGCTAGGGATACAGCAATGAACAAGTTAGACCTCCTCTCAAGGAACTCACAGCCTAGGGGAGGAGACATACAAAAAAAACAAGTAAATAAAAATGGCTTCTCCTGGCTTCCCTCATCCTTGGAGGCACTTCTCAATCCCTCTTCCCCTGGGCATCCTCTGCAGGAGCCCAGATCCAAGTGATAGCTCCTCACAGTTCTCAGAGTTTTTATTTATGTTTTTTCTTGATTGAAAAGGTGATAAGGCATTACAGACAATGTAGGAAATATGTAAAAACACAAAAGAAAAAGATTCCCCTATAATTTTACCACCAAGAGTTAAGAGCTGCCAACATTATTTTTCTGCTCCTTTTCCCTTTCTATATCAATGCAATTTTTGTTTTTAACATAATTGAATTCTGTTTTCTATACTGCTTTATAATCTTGTCTCATAACAATGTATTTTCCTTCCTACACCTATTCAAAGTTCCCCGAAGTCAGGGGCAGAGCACTGATAATAATAGTGAGTATTTGTTGAACATTAACTGCCAGCCGTGGTACTGAGAATGTTTTTGGTTTACCCTCTCCAAGCCTCAAACCACCCCTATCAGGTGCCTACTCCAAGATTCTCATTCTACAGATGAGGAAACTGAGGAATGGCCAGATGAGTAAGGGAAAGGGATAGCCCAAAGTGTGTGAAATACAAAGCGGCACCTGGACCTCTGCCAGTTCCTGGGGCCTTCTGCAGGAATCCAGGCTGCCACATTTTGTTGAGTAATTGCCCATGAGCCAGGGAGCCAACTAGAGGCAATGATGGAGGGAGCACAGAAGAGGGGCACCCTTTTTTCTGCCAGACAACGAGAAAGCACCCCACTAGACTTTATTAGGTTTATTTAGAAGGCAGGTAAAGCCAACCCACCTCACCCCCGACTCTTTTTAATTCCGGGCTGTGTTTGACCCCCTAAAAACAATGACCAGATCATTCACTGAGCAATCATGGCATCTTATGTGGGAGCAGCACTCAGGATTTGGAGCCAGACACAAGTTCAAATGCCCCTGCTGACAGTGGAGCTGTCAGCACCTTCCTCTGGGAGTAAGACCATTGTCCCCTTTTTATAGGTAAGGTAACTGGGAAGTTAGGTGGTTCACCCAAGCCTGCACAGTGGTGAGTGGAGGCACAGTCCTCCCTGACTCCAATAGCCAGGCTCTTTATGATAAGCCCTGCTCTTCTTTTGTTTCCTGAAATTGAATTTCCTTTGTGGCTGGGAAGAGTGTGCAAATCATCTGCCTGTTCTGGAGACCCAGTTCTTTGATCAAGAATCAAGGATCCTGCAAGAGGCACAGGCTTAGGGGTTCCTGCCTCCCCCCACCCCCAACCGTGCTTATCTCAGCCAGTCTGTGCTGTGGTCTTCAGGGGATGATAGGGACGCTGTGGGCCACAGTTTATCGTCAGCCATGTTTCCTGCTTCTGTGCCACCAGTTAATCAGGAACAAAAAAGAAAACAATTATCATATGCAATTGTTTTATATTTTCTATGTACAAATCTATGAGAATTTTCTTTTTGTTCCTGATTAACTGAAGAAGATTTAAGGTGCCACTGGTGACCTTGGGGGCAGGAAATATGACAGATGACAAACTGTAGCGTGCACGCATGCACACGCACACATACACACACACACACAAACACAGAGCAAATGGCCAACTAGAGGAAACTGGCTACATGTGACAGAGTGAGTCAATGTCCTTGACATAGAAAGAGTTCTTAAAGATCAATTAAAAAATAAACACCCTCAAAATTAGGGTATTTGTTTTACTGCTTTTTAAACATTTTGTGAATTTGAAATTTTTCAAAATAAATTAATTAATTTAAAAAGAGAACTCCCCACTGCATAATATTGTGAATGTACTAAATGCCACTGAATTTTACACTTTAAAATGATTAATATGGTGAATTTTACCTCAATTAAAATAATTTTTTTAAAAAGAATACCCTAAAAAAAATATATGCAAAGGACACAAGTAGGCAACTCACAAAAGATGCAATGCAAGTGGCCTATAAAAACCAAGTACTATTTCCAAAGGACTAATTGGTCTCTGTTTAAACGTAGCTTCCTCAAAGAGGCTGTGCCAATGACCCTAAGTAGTTAGGTTATTCTGTTAAGTTTCCAGTAGTGCCCTAAGCTTCCGCTTTCCTCTTTCATAACAGCTCTGACACCACTACTCCTCTAGGTTATAATTACCTCTTAAATTGTCTTCTTTCTCAATAGACAGAAGTTTCAATGGCAGGGACTCCTACTATCTTGACCCTACTATCTGTGTCTCCACTCATAAATATTTGTTGAATGGATACATGAAAAATAATTTTTAGCTATCAAATTGTCAAATATTTTGCTAATTGTCATTATGGCTGGCAAGGGCCCAGAAGGACACGGCATTCTCATCTCCTGCTCCTGGGAGGGTACCTTGGTGCAACTTTCTGGAAAGTGGTCTGGCAATACATTTCAAAAGCCTCAGAAATACACTTACTCTTTGACCCAGCAGTTTCATTTGTAGGAATATGATGAAATAAACACCATAGTGCTCCAAGATGTAGGTTCCAGAATGTTCTCTGGAGTACTGTTTCTAATAACGAAAACTAGAAACCATCTAAATGTCCTATAGCAGGGATCAGTTGCATGAACAAAGGTAATGGTGCTTGGGTTGACATAAGCTTTTAGCTGAAGATTTTGGGGTGATATGTGGTCCAACCATTGGCTCTTCGGGGGCACTTTGTGTCAGTACAACCAGACTGTGAGAAGGAAGAATGGTCCTTAGGTCACTTCTGTCCCCGAGCCCTGGGCACAGAGCCTGGCATAGTCAGTACTTAATACATTTCATGTTTGTTGAACTGAGGTAACCTCAATGGAAAGACCATAACACATGGGTAAAATGACCTCCTATGGATGTCCAAGCTGAATCTCTAGCTCAGGTTTTTTTACAGAGCAGTGCCCTTTTTTGAGCCTCCATTTCCTGATTTTTGAGCCAGCTCAAAAACGGTAGTTCTCATTGTTATGGCTAGCCACAAGGGTGGTCAGCCTGGTTTGGATGCAGCCAAATTGCACACAAACTGAATCTTGAACTAGTACTGGTCCTTGAGTTAAGTAAGATAAAGAAAGATAAAAGATTTTATTATTTTTATTTTTAATGTTTGTTTTTCTATGAAGAACCCTTTGGAAAATAAAGAAAAGCAGGAGGAAAATAAAAATTCCCTACAGCCCCAACCACCCAAACATAAGTACTAAAATGTTGGTGACCTATCTGATCTCTGTCTTTGCTATTATAGTCAGCACTGAGATGAATGTCTTTGCACACCAAATGTAGCAGAAGATTTGAAATGATGCCTGATTTTATAAGTTGGACTAGAAATAGAGGGAGACAGTTTGTGGGGCCAATGGTGTTTTCATAAAGTGTTTTTCTTCTGGGAGTGAGAGATAAATAGATTTTGGGCAGAGGGTTTAAAACATCAGAAATTAATTTAGAAGTTCAAAATTTTGATTTTAGAGTAAGAATTATTATATTAATTACTGGACTTTAGCTAAATGAGCCTTGGTTCCACTCTGGCTCAAGAAGTTGGGATGTCATTCCAAGCTGGTTAGTAGTCATTCACTTCAGTCCTGGGCTGGGGTAAGGGGTAGGTGGGGTTAGGAGCAGAAGCTCTCAATTCACCATCAATATTTACAAAAACACTGCCAAGTCCCTTCAGGTTCCCTTGTTTCCCCAGTTCCCATCTGTGCAGATGCGGAACATGGAAAGTCAAGGTGATAGAGTAAACCCACATCCGTAGGACTTCTGGTCTCGCTTGATTCGGAAAATTCGTGCCTAGCAACAGAGGTTCAGAAAATAGGAAGAGCATCAGCTTCGTGTAAGACAAGGAAGTCGGATCCCCCCCACCACTTCCAAGCTATGCGACTTGGGGAAATTTATTTTACTTCTCTAGGCCTAAGGGGTTCTCTCAGATATTAGTGAGAATATTATTACGCATATTGTAAATCCTTAAGCAAATGGTAGCTATTTTGTTGTTGTTTGCAATTCACTGTTAATGCCATGATGAGAGAAGCATCAGAATTAGACCACGTCAGGGGTGATGGAACCTAGTGTAGGGGATCAGGGCAGGCTTCCTAGAGGAAGCCACAGCCAAATTCTGAGTGATAAAGAAGAAAGGCCCCAGAGTACTTATTTTCTGGCAGCTGGACCTTTTTGCGTAAGCATGTAGCATATTCTGGTGCCAGGTGATTCCCAAGCTTGCTGGGGTGAGAATGCGCAGAAGAAGGGAGGGGTGAGGTGAGGAGGGGGAGGGGTTAGGAGGGAGAGAGGTGGGGTGACACGTTATAGGAAATTCTGGAGGCACCAGCGCAGGGGAAAATGCTATTCCATTCTGTGCCAGGCCCCTGGCATACAGTAGGCTTTCAAACTTCACTTCAGGCATGAGAAGTCCTGGTTTTCTGGTTCATGGCTTGTGCTCCAAGAGAAACACAGGACTGGGAGTTGGACCTTGGAAACTAGCTGGAGTCTCCAATCTTTGTGACCCTGGTTAAGCCCTTTCCTATTTCAGGATCCAGCTTCCTCGCCTGTAAAACAAGAGAGTTGACCTAGATCACGGGTCTCAAACTCAAGTGTCTCCAGGGCCCAGCAGAACTTGGTGAGGTGTGTGGGCTGAGGGATTCAGCACAGTGAAGGGTCCAGCCCATTGTGGGAATGTGAGCCCAGTGCTGTCAGGGTTTCTCATTTTTCAGAAGAATCTAGAAATCTGGAAGTCTCTCATTTTTAAATGTTTGGTATCTAGTCCAAATTTTCCAATAAACGTTGTGCTTGCCAAATGGAACAGGCTATTGGGTCCAGTTTATCATCCCTGGAATGGCCCCTCTAAGAGGAGTCCTCTGACTCACACTTTGCCCTTTTATGTGCCTGGAAATTGCTCCCATGATTCCCAGGTGGGCCTTTCTCTGCCAATGGGATGTAATATACGACCTTAGGCAGTGAGGTCAAATGCCAAATGCTTTGAGCCTGCAGGCTGTACGGCCACCACAGAAGCACTCTGAGATGGGGTCTGGGGCTCAAAACCAGTCTCTGATAGCTTCCCAGAAACTTAGAGCTTTCTTAGAAATTCCTAGAAACCCCTACATTATTTTCCACCCTTTGCAGACTCATCTGTCCCACCATGTCCCAGGGGCTGACAAACATATTGTGGCACATAGAACTTGGATTCACGGGAAATAAGCCTGGGCTGAACCTTAGGTCATCTAGTTAAATTCCTCCTTTTACAGACCCAGAGTGGAAAGCAATCTGCCCCAAATCCAGGAGGCCCGAGAACTCTGCTAAAGGGAGAGTTGTTACTAGTGAGCATTTAGGAACCGGGCAGGCCCAGGTTCAAATCCTGTCTTGGCACTTGCCAGCTCCTAATACTAGGCCCTCTTCTAGATAAATAAATCTGCTCCATAATCCACTTCTGTTTCTTGCCTCTACACCTTCACTTCACTTCCTCTATTAGGAATTCCCCTTTTCCTATGTTTTTCTCTTCTAAAGAAAACATCCTACTTGTTTTCAACAGTCAGTTCAGATTTCAACTCCTCTCTGAAGACTTTCATTTATCTATTCAATTGAATAGGTACGACATTCACAAATACATTCAAAGTTCAAATGGAATGAAGTCTTTCTTGATTTCTAGCCTTTATCTCAGTATCTTTGTCCTCTCCCTCCATTAAACTGCCACAGGATCCATTGCTCTTGCAATGAAAGGAGTATGGTTGTGAAAATTAAGAATTATTTCTGGGATGAAATATTATGCAGCCATTTTAAATGAAGTGGAAGAGTTTAGAAAAAATATTCACAAATTAATAGAGATCCTACTTCATACAAAACAGTAGGATCCAAATTTTGTCAGGAAAAAAAGAAAGTACACATAGAAAAATGATTTGAGGACATGCAACAAAATCTCCCTGGTGGTATTTGGTGGTGGGAACAGAATTACAGGTGAAAATTTTTTTCTACTTTCATGTTATTCTTCATTTTCAGAATTTTCTACTTAACCATGTATTCACTTTGTAATCATTATCAAATAATAGTTTTTTAGACTGTTGAATCTCTTACACCCTTTGACCATCCAACAGCCCTGGTGATCAGAAAAGTGAGGACTATCATTCCCATTTTAGAGATGTGCAGACTGAGGTTGGAGTGGGTCTAGCATGTGTCCAAAGTATGGAGCTAAGGCATGAAGCCAAGACTGAAACCCAGATTCTCCCAAGTCCTAGTCTTTGCTTCCTTCAGGGAAACCCCCTGTCACTTCCTGCATTTTTGTAGCATGCACATGTGTCATCTAAAGATTTGGCAAGGAGCAGAGAGGCCAAGTAGAAACAAAGACATGAAGCAACATCTTGAATAGGTCTGAGGGAGCTGGGTCCAATGTTGACTTCTACACACATACAGGCATTTGTTCTTTTAGTCAAAGCTCTTTGCGAAGACCTATTTGAACTAGCTTAAATGAACAGAGTATGAATTTACCTGACAGGCACTGCCACATCTCACTGAATTCAAAGTCAAGGGGCCTCAGAAGGCCTGGAATGAAACATGGGAAGGAGATGGAAGTCCTGAGAATCAGTTAGAGCTCTTTTGGTTGCAAGTAACAAAGTCATCTCGAATTCTGTAAAACACACACACACACACACACACACACACACACCACAAAAAAAACAAAAGCTTTATTTGAAAGACATAGAATGTTCCCTGGAACCCACAAAGCAAAAATGCCAGCAGGCCCAGAAGAAGGGAGAAGAGCACTTTGGGGATCAAGGAAATTCTGTCTCTCCATAATTTATCTCCAATGTGTTTTTCTCAGGCTACAGACCAGCTCCTCTGCTTCTCTGGTCTGGATGGGGAGCAGACATGAGTAGTTCCCCACTGTCACACATGTAGTTCTAGCCACACAGAAAGACTGGACTCCTCACAAAATTCTTGGGGCAAGGACAAACTGGCCAGACTTTGCTCTGCTGCCATGCAGGTCTGGTCAGTTAGAGTCAAAGACATGGTATAAACATAGCTGCCAGGAACCAGCCCTCGTTTCTTCTTTCCCCTGAGCAATCTTGCCCTCTACAGAAAGCCAATCGATCTACCCAGGCACATGGCAAAAGATGGCTACACTGTGGATCCCCAATTTGGTCATGTTCCTCATCCCAGCCACACCAGGAACCAACTAGAACTGCTGAGCCCCAGTGCCAAATCCTCTGGAGAGAGAATTAGATGAGCCCAACTCAGGTGTCTTGTCCACCCTGGTACCATCCTCTGTGGCCAGGAAAAGGGGAGGGGTCCTGTACTACCAAACAGTTGCCTTGGTCCACAATGTGAAAAGAGGGCAGTTCTCAGAAAATGTGGATTATTATGAATGGGGTAGGTACCTCATAAGATAAAGGCTCTTCCTGAAGCAATTACATCATGACACAGCTGCTCAGCTTGAAAGCATCCTTCATAAATAAGGGACAAGCTTCACTATCTTCTACTGAAGGCCCAGAAAAACTGGGATGTCTTTTCCTTTTAAAGACATCAGGATTGGAAACTTTTGTGCACATTGACTAATTTGATTTGGCCAGCTTATTGAGCAATTACTTTGAGCTAAATACTGTTCCAGGCTTATTAGATGATATCTAATCATCTCAGCACAGTAGATCCCACCCACCTCTACCCCCAGTATGGTGTTTCTATCAGTCAAGTTCATTTAGAAATCTGTTATTTTTGACACAGCCTGCTTTGGAACTTCCATCTGACTGCATTAGAAGGCACTAAATTGCAAGAATTCATCTGAGAGTTGAGATCACAGGAACTAATAATGTACTTGATCTCCTTACTTTGAATCATCATTTTTTAAAACAAAAATATTATGAAGGCCATTGACAGTGGTGAAATTAATATCCGGTTGGGATTTCCCAAGCAGCCTCAGAGGCCTATCATTATGGAATGAAATCTGGGCCAGAAACACTCGTGATGCTCTCCAGCATCTGCCTTGGCTTGACGTGTTATTAATGGTTTTTGCAGAAGGGCACACATTCAATGTGGGAGGCAAGTCCTATTCTTTCATTTACTAGCTGGGTCACTGTGGATGGTGCACTCAACCCTCTCTAAGCCTCAGTTACAGCCTCCCTAGAAAAGGGCATAGCACCACAGACTAACTGCTGTTACTTCTGGGAGAAGCGGGAGATTTCAATGAGCTGCAAAAGGAAATTTTCACATATTACTTCATTCGATATTGTCTGAATTAACTACCAAGAGCTTGTGTTTCTCTTGATTTTTTTTAGCACAAATTTAAAAACTCAAGAGTAGAATGGACAAAGGCAAATTAAGAAAAAATGTTGCATATCAGCTCTTAACACATCCAAGCACATGTTGCTGTAAACATCATCTTATACTAAAGCTAAATAAACTGGTCTCTGTTTCAGCTTTTTTTTTTTTTTTTTTTTTTTTTTTTTTTTTTTTTTTTTTTTTTTTTTTTTTTTTTTTTTTTTTTTTTTTTTTTTTTTTTTTTTTTTTTTTTACCATAAGCTTCACACTCAGAAGCAGAGATTCTAGAATTTTTCTCTTGATTGCCTCAAGGTCTGGCTGTAATTTGTGGGATCTCGTGCAAAATGAAAATATGGGGCCCTTTGTACAAAAAATAGGGGGTAAATGCTGTTGAAAGTAATAACAAGTTAAGCTTTTTCCTTTCTTCTGTGGTCTCTCAACTTGTGGTGTTTTTAAATTTGCTTTTTAATATAATTCTAAGGGAGGAAAAAATAACATTTAAAATTATTAGCATGAATACTACCATTCATGTTTATATTGTGCAATGCCAGTTTTAAATGCAAAAATTTAAGAAAATTTAACCAGATTCACACAATTTGCATTTTGTGACTTGTACATGCATTTGTATTTTGTTCTTGCTATCCTGTGAAAATGCTGCATGAAACAAGCTCAAGTGTGTTTTTTTCAAACTCAAGGGTTTTTAGTTAACTTCTTGATATATACACATTATATCAACATTCTCAGTTTACTGATGAATATGAAAAAACTAAAAGGAAAAGGAACTATGCATTATCTTATCTTTCCCTTGCTTTTTGTCATTATTTTTCAGCATAAGCAGTCGGCTAATACAGAGAAGGCACATGAGTAAGACAGAATATGATAGGGTATTTTGGTCATTCATCTTGCTTAGAAAGATTAGTGCCTTCTTTCTGTGTTCAAGCAAGTTCTGATTCAAATAGAAGGCATGGCCTCTTAGGACTATGTCTCCATTTACTCAGCCTCAGAGTAACCCATTTACCTTGTACTTGCTTTAAGTCTTCCTGAACTCCCATAATATGGTGTGATCACTGGAATTCTGTGCTTGTGGGGCATCAAAAAATGTAATTATGTACACTTATATATAAGCACACTGATGTTGTATTTATCTCCTCTGCTCTTTTGTACCGTGGGACTTACAAAACAACAGTTCAAGGAAATTATTAAGAATTTCAAGATAGTGACAGAAAGCCCTTCAGGGTGAGGGGCCCTGTGGGACTACACAGGTTGTAAACCCATGATACTAGCCATGATTGTCCCCTCCTTAGCATAGTGGAGCCTACACTAGGTGGGCAGCAGTCAAGGGAGAAGAGCTTTAGATGGGAAGTTAGGAGATGTGCTCTGGCTCCAGTGATGCCACTGGTTTTGATGGGACTTTGGGTTATGTATCTTTACCTAACCAGGTTCCAAATATATCTATAAGATTATTTTCCTGCCAGCTCCCAAACCTACCCTGGCCTCCTCTTGGTTTCAGGTGTCAGCTTAAATGCTACCTCCTTACAGAGGCCTTCCCTGACTCCCCTAAGAAATGTCACCCAACATTATCATATCACTACACCCTCTTGATCTCCTTCATAACACTTTCTCTAAATCATGATGATGTATTGACTTGTGTATTTGTTTTATTTCCCGCCTTCCCCACCAGAGTGTAAACTCTACCAGGCCAGGTGATATGTTGGATTGCTTTCTGGTTGTAACAAAGAGTAGGTGTTTCAGAAATATATGTTTGAGTGAAAGTTGAACTCCAGAAGTGTTTCCCCACAGGGATTCTAATGAACCAAAAATTGTGCATGAAGAGAAAAAGTCCTCATGATATAATATTGAGTTCAGGGAATAAAGGGCCCAAACTGGATGTAAAGAATGATCCCTAAGTTCATCTAGAAAAAAATAAATGCGGAAAAAGGGTCTGTGGGCTACATATATAAATGCTAACAGTGGTGGAATTATATGTGATTTTCATTTTCTTCTTTTTGTATATCTGTGTTTTTTAAAGCTTCCATATTGAATATGTGTTACTTTTGTAATAAGAAAAAATCTAAATATAAACTAGTACATCTACAATGAACTAGAAGGAAGCATACAAAAATAATGATAATGGATGATGGGACTGTAGGTGTTTCATTTTATTTTCCTTATACTTTTGGAATGCTCCAAACTGTCTATAAGGAGAATCTTTTTTTATGTACTTGCACAAATCTTATTTTTAATAGAAAGATTGAGTTCGTCCCCATTTTTTAAAATTATTTTTTTATTTTTCAATACAGTTGACATTTAATGTTATATTAGTTTCAAGTGTACAGAATAGTAGTTAGACACATAAAACTTATGAAGTGATCCCCCTAATAAGTCTAGTACCCATTTGACACCATATAGAGCTATTACAGTATTATTGACTATATTCTCTATGTTGTTTTTATATCCCTGTGACTGTTTTGTAACTGCCAATTCATACTTCTTAATCCTGTCACCTTTTTCATCCATCCTCCCAACCCCCTCTCATCTGGCAACCACCAGTTTGTTCTCTGTATCTTTGAGTTTGTTTCTGTTTTATTTGTGCATTTATTTTGTTTTTTAGATTCCACATATAAGTGAAATAGTATGGTATTTGTCTTTCTCTGTCTGACTTACTCACTTAGCATAATACCCTCTAGGTTCATTCATGTTGTCTCGAATAGTAATATTTCATTCTTTTTTATTGCTGACTAATATTTTATTGTATATATGTACTACATCTTTATCCATTTATCTATTGATGGACACTTAGGTTGCTTCCATATCTTGATATTGTAAATAATGCTGCAATAAACGTAGGGATGCATATATATTTTTGAATTAGTGTTTTGAATTTCTTCAGATAAATACCCAGAAGTAAGATTGTTGAATTATAAGGTAGTTCTATTTTTAATTTTTTGAGGAACCACCACACTGTTTTCCATAGTGGCAACACCAATTTGCAATCACAAAGAAACATTTTTAATAATAATTTAAACATAATTTTAACAATTATAAATAAAATGATAAAAAGCTAAAAGAACTGAAGAATCTCACTTTTACCAGGGATGCCTTCCACTTCCTAGCTCAGGACTCAGTGAAGTATTGTGTTCCTACTGAGACAGATTTGGGAAAGAGAATGTCATGTGATAGTCATGTGATCTCACAATTGGCACAAAAGGGCAACATGGGCCTATCCATAGAGGCATCAAGTGAAAATCCCTCTTAATTTAACTGACTCCTTAAGTCATATACACTTATACTCCATTGGTATTTGTACTACTGTATTTTTAAATATATGTTTTAAATTTCAGAAGTAACACTCTGTACATACTTGTTTTAACAGGTGAAACTATTTTAATACTCTCTTCTCGCCTGCCTCCCTCTATTTCCTTTCTCTTAATGTGACTAGGGTGTATAAGTCTACCTCTTTCTTTACTCTTCTGCGTATCTACGGATAGATATAACTACATGTGTATATAAGAGTTTTGAAAAATAGACTTTAATATTTAGGACCATTTCAGAGTTACAGAAATTTTGAGAAGAGTTCTCATATACCTCACACCCAGTTTTCCCTATTATTAACCTCTTACATTAGTATGGCACTTTTATTACAATTGATGAACAATGTTGATACATTTTTATTAACTAACATTTTAAGATTTCCTTAGCTTTTATGTGATGTTCTAGATCTCATCCAGGATATCACATTGCATTTAATTGTTATTTTGCCTTAGGCTCCTCTTGGCTGTTTCTCAGACTTTCTATGTTTTTAATAACTTGGACAGTTTTGAGGAGTGCTTGTCAGATATTTTATAGAATGTCCTTCTATTGGGATTTGTTTTTCTCCTGATTAGATGTTTTTCTCCTGATTAGATTGGAGATATGGGTTTGAGGGGAAGACCACAGAGGTAAAGTGCCATTATCATCACATCATACTATCTCCATGATTTATTGCTGTTACTATTGACCTTGATCACCTAGCTAAGACAGGTTTTATCAGGTCTTTCCTATCAAGTTACTTCTTTCTATACACACTGTACTCTTTAAAAGGAGTATTGTAGAGCCTTTGTAGAGCCCATATCTAGGTAGTAGGTCTTATGTACCCCTTTGGAATATTTGTGTAAATCATTTGGAATTTTGCACAGGAGGTTTTTCTCTTCTCCCCCATTTATTTATTTATTCAATTATTTATATCTGTTTGGACTCCTGCATATTTATTATTTATACTTTGTGTTATAATTCAATACTTCTGCATTTATATTGTTGTTCAAATTGTTCCAGCTTTTGCCATTGGGAGCTTGTCTCTATAGAATTTTATGTGAGTTTTTGGTTTGTTTATACTTTTACAAAAATTAAGAAACTGTACATATTACTCTATAAATTGATTTTTCACCTAAAAATAAAGTAGTATGTATATTCTTCCTAGAAAAAATAAAGATCTCATAATTCTTTTTAATAGCTATGTAATATTCCATATTGTTCATATACATAATGGATTTTACTCTTTCCCTATTAATGGATATTGAATTGGTTCAGGCTTTTTTTTTTTCCCAACTATAAACAATATTGCCATAAACATTCTTGTACTTACAGAGGAATTATAAAATAGATTCTCTAAAGAGGGACTGCAGGATAAAAGGACATGTATGTTTTAAATTTTAGTAAATATTACCATCTTATTTCTCAAAAGAATTGTAACAATTCACCTTTTTCATAGCAAGGAATGAGGATGCCCCCTCTTCTACATTCATATTAGCACTAAATATCACTTCTTTTTATCAATATGATGGGGACAAAATTCCATCTCATTGTGTCTCTCACTGGAATTTCCCTGGTCAATAGGCATGGTAAGCAGTTTTTCATGTTTACTAATTAATCATTTGGGTTTCCTCTTCTAGGAATTGCCTGTTTATATCCTTTGCTCACTTCTCTGTTAAATTGTTTATTTTTTATGACAATTTGTACAAGCTTTTTTGTAGCAGGAAGTGTAAAACTTTGTCTTTCATATGTGTTGTAAATGCTTTTACCAACTGGTCATTTATTTCTTACTTTGTTTTTGGTGTCTTCTGCAACCCCAAAATATGTTTGTTTGTTTTTTTAAGTTAAATTTGCCAGTCATTTCCTTTAAGTCCTCTGATTTTGCTTTCTTTTGGAAGCCTTCTTTCACCCAAAGTTTTATAAATGTTTTCCTAAAATTCTTCTAATACTTTTAATTGTGGTCATTTAAAAAGGATTTAATATTATGCCATCTCATGTAAAATATAAGACTCTTACAATAATAGAATTCCATTTATACCTTCAATATTCTCCCTTGTGCTATTATAGTCTTGTATTTCATGTATATATACAAACTTCACAATACAATATTACTGTTTTTGCTTTAAACAGTCAGTTGTCTTTTAAAGAAAATTCAAAAATATGAAAGATAATTTTCCATTTATATTGAGATATAATTGACATGTAACATTGTATTTAAAATATAATTTGAAAAATATTTATCTACCTATTTTTCATTTCCAGTGTTCTTCATTCCTTACTGCAGATCTGAGTTCCATCTGGTATCGTTTTCCTTCAGCCAGGAGAATTTCCTTTTAGCATTACTTATGACTGGCAATGAACTCTCTTTAACTTTAGTTTATCTGAACATGTCTTTATTTCACTCTCATTTTCTAAGGATAATTTTATTGGATAGAACTCCGGATTGATACTTTCTCTATTTCAGCACTTTAAAGATCTTGCTGCAGTGTCTTCTGGCATCTGTTTCTGATGAGAAATGAGTTGTCATTGCATCTTTTCACCCCCATGTATAAATGTGTCTTGTTTTCCCCGGTTGCTGCTTAGATTTTCTCTTTATCCATGGTTTTTAGCACTTTGAATATCATGTTCCTAGTTGTATATGTGTTTGTTTGAATTTATCCTACTTGAGTTTTGCTGACCTTTTTGGATCTGTAGGGTGATGTTTTCTGCCAAATATGGGAACATTTGGCCCATTATCTGTCCTCTCCTCTGGGATCCCATTATAAGCTTGTTACAATTTGGTACTTTCCCATGGGACATAAAGACTTGTTCATATTTTTCTCATTTTTTTCTCTTTATTTTTCAACTTAGATAATTTTTATTGATCGTTCAATTTATTTAAGCTTTACGCTGCACTTTTAAATCTTTTGTTAAATTTATATGGTGAATTTTTCATTTCAGACATTGTGTTTGTTTGTTCCATAAACCCTATTTTTAAATATTTTTCTTTTTCTTCTGAGATGTTCACTCATTATGTCCATTTTTCCTTTAAATCCTTGAACCTATTGATAGTAGTTGGGTTAAATCCTTTTCTGCTAATTCCAATCTCTAGGACATCTACGGGTCTTTTTCTATTGACTTTTTCTCCAGATTATGTATTTCATTTTCTTTCATTTTTGCATATGTAGTAATTTTTATAGTAATTTTTAAAGGTATGAATGATACATTGGTCCACCACCATGCCACCCTGTACAAGCCCGATCCTTTCTGATCTCGGAAGCTAAGCAGGGTCAGGCCTGGTTAGTACTTGGATGGGAAACCACCTAGGAAGACCAGGTGCTATAGGCATTAAAAAAAAAAAAAAGTTACATTTTAAGGAGTTTGAATTTTGTTGCATTCTTTTAAGGGTTTGAGCTTTTTGTTTTGTTTTGTTTTTGTAGGTGGTTGAATTACTAGTAAAGCCTCTTGTTCCTATCAGGTTTGGTTTTAATTTTGTTTAGGAGAATCTCTCTCTCTTTTTTTTTTTTTTTTGGTCCTAGAGCATGCCCCTTACTATAGGACTTAGTTCTTAATCCTAAATACTGGTCTTTTAAGGATCTCAACTAAATACCCAAAATGTACAGCATGTCCACTCTGGCTGAGCTTGAACTCCAACATGTTCCAACACTAAGCAAACTGTTATCTCTATTTTCTCTCAGCCTTGAGCAATTGTTTTCTGTTAAGCCCCACAGAGTCTCATTCTGTAAACTTATAGTCGATCCACAGCCCTCTTTGGCCAAGTCTCTAGAGGAATTCCTGTGTAGAGACTTCTGCCTCCTTCCACCCCATTGTGCTACTCCCTTCTCTTCTGTACTCTGACCTGCAAATTCCTGTTGCTTCAGCAGCCCCTAACATTGCTTTCTGCCTCCTCAGCTCAGTAAGACCACTCCTTTGCTTGGGATCCACCTCTCTCCACTGTAGTTGGGAAAATGTCCCCAGGCAAAAATCCAGGACAAACACAGGGCTCATCTTGTCTATTTCCCTTTTCTCAAGGGTTGGTCTTCGTTGCCTTTTTTCCAGTGTTTGAAAATGATCACCTCTGATTTTGTCCAGTTTTTTTCAGTTGTTTTGGATTAGAGGATTAGTTAGTCATCACTGGAAATCTTATTTTCTCTGTCTTTTTGAAATATCTTTTTAGAGGTATAATTGACATACAATACATTGTACATATTTAAAGTGTTCAAGTGATGAGGTTTAACTTTTGCATATACCCATCGAACCATCACCACAATGAAGAAATGAAGGTAATGAACATATATATCTATCCCTTCCAACTTTCTTCTTGTTCCTTAAAAGCTAAGACATTTTAGCATGAAACCATCTGAACCTGAGGCCTTATAAAATGATTGATACTTTTTCAATTTCTTTTAATAGTTATTAGTCTATTTACACCTTCGTTCTCTTCTTGATAAAATTACAGTATTTTCTTGCTAGAAGTTATTATTTCCCCTAGATTTTCTAATAATTTGGCATGGAGTTACATGTATAGCCTTTTAGAATTCTTAATTGTTATTATTATTAGTTATATATTTCCTTTCTTATTCATGATTACTATTTATTATTATTATTTTTCTATCCTTTCCCCCTTATTTGAGATAACCAGAATATTTTTTCTTTCTATTTTATTTTAAAACCTTTCAACTACTTTTGACAAATTGTTATTTTGTTAATTTTAGATTTTAATTTTTTAGCATTTTTTTCTATTTTATTTTTGTTTACTTGTATGATTCATTTCCATTTTATTGTACTAATTTTTAAATTTGAATATTTAATTCATTCATCTTTTTTAAAATAATAAAAACCTTTAAAACTACACAATTTTATTTTTGTATAGCTTTATCAATATTTTCATGGTTTTGGTATGAAGTGTATTAGTCACAAGGTTATAGATAATTTGAAATTTTACTTTTTGCTTTTAGTTATTTAGGGAAGTGGTTCTTAATTTCCAAATGGTTACATATCTTTTCTACTAATATTTAATTTTATTGGATTATATTCAGAGAATACAGCCTACATAACTTCTAGTATTTGGAGTACTTAGAATATTTAAAATATATTCTTGCATTTTTTCCTACAATTCAATGGTTTTTTAGTATATACACAGGGTTGTGCACCTATCACCATAATCAATTTTATGAAATTTTCATCACCTCGAAAAGAAACCCCATACTCTTTGGCAGTTAACCCCTCAACAAGTCCTAGGCTGTTACTGATGTACTTTCTTTTGCTACAGATTTGCCTATTTTAGACATTTTATATAAACGAAATCAGATACTATGTGGTATTTTGTGACTGGCTTCTTTTACTCAACAGAATGTTTTTAAGGTTCATGCATATTGTAGCATGTCTCAGTATTTCATTCCTTTTTATTGCTAAATAATATTCCATTTTATGGATATACACATTTTATTTATCCGTTAATCAGTTGATAGACATTTGGATTATTACCTATTATGAATAATGCTGTTTTCTTTTTTGTTTGCATTTATCTGGAATATCTTTAACTACCTATTTTCATTCTTTTATTTTTAACTTTTCTTTGTCACATTTTTTTCATATATAAGATCCAGCTAGGTTTTTAAAAAAATCCAATTGACAATTTCTGTGGAATTCAGCCTGCTTACTGTATAAATATAATAACAGATATAGTGAATGTTTTTCCTTTTATTTTATTTTGTTTACTGTTTATTCTACATTATTATTTCCTCTTTCTCTCTTTCCTTACTTTCACTCCCTTAATCACATTTCCTTATACTCCTTTTATTTTAGAAGTTCTACTATGTTTTTTAATTTTACCATGGTTACCTTTTCATTGCTAACATCATACTCAAATGTATATTTCTTTACAATTAAATAATGACTAAGTCTTTAGAGAATATTTATTTCTCTATTCTCCCTCATGCCCAGTGCTTCCATTTTGGTAAACTAGATTGACATTTCTAGTCCAAGATTTTAATTAGACTTCTCATAAGTTCATGTCTTCTGTTTTGAGCATACTTCCTTAGAACAAACAATATACATTTTTAGACATTTGTATAATTTTTTCGGAAGAAGCTAAGGAAGGAAAGAGAATGATCTTTTAGCAAAGCACTATTTTGCATGACTGGTCTTGCTGACTATATCAATGATCTCAGGTGACCAGGATAATCAATAATAAATTTAATAAATTTGTTTTGAGATGCTGATAATCAAGAATAATTTTGTTTTGGGATGTTCTTAACATATACACTCTCAGTCCACCTCCACTGGGACTTGTGGAGACTACACAGATGTGTACCATGCTTCCCTTCCCCTTACCTTTCCTTATTGCCTGGAATGGTTTCCCTCTTACATCTCCATCTCCATCTTCCTAAGTCCTTCTCTTTCAGAGCGCTTTCTGACCTAAACCATATGTGAGCACTTTTTTTGAATTTCACAAGGTACCTTATTTATATCTCTTCTAACACCTCATTGGGCTTTGTATTACTGAGGTTTCTGTATTTGCATATCTTTACTCCTCTCCTCTTCCCTAGGGCTTCGAGGAGGAATTTTGTCTTTGTATCCCTGGTGCTTAGTACAGTCCCTGGAACATAATATGTACTGAGATGAAATGACTAGAAGTACTATATGGGTCAAGGAATCACCCAATTGAATGACAAAAGAAGCAGACTTTAATTTAGTGAAGATTTTTGTGTATTTTTATTTTTTGCATCTGTGCGACAAAGTAAAGAGAAGAACTGTCTTTTTCATGCCCTAGATATGCACATTCTTGAGAATTCTTCTAAAAGCAAAACATTTATCACTCACTAATGGTATTAATAACTTTACTTCATCTAGGGTTTTTTACTTTCTACTGCTACAGTATCCTGGGAATTTTGATCTGTTTAGAAGCTAAAAAAAGTGATAACATAGATTTTTTCATGTATCATTATCCTATTACTTTCAGGCTATCAACCAGACTCAGGTGTTTTAGCTCTGGATTACTATGGTGTCTATAACAAGGTATAAATGATCATTTAGGAAAAAAATTAAATATCTTTTCTGTTTCTTTAATTTTTTTTCTGTCTCCTTGCTTTTATTTCTATTTGTTTAATAAATATGTTTCAAGAGCTTACTGTAGCTGCCAGGAGATAGATATATCCTGCTCCTCCTTCATGGGCTCACAGGTTAGTAGGGAGTCAGACAAGCCAACAAGCAGATGATGGGGCGAGAACCTGTTACTGGGGAAGCAGAGGCAGGCCCCTACCCAGCCAAGGAATGCTTTTCAGAGACTATACATATCAGAAAACTATGACATGAGAAACTTAGCTAGATATGGGTGGTGGAAGGAGAGGGTAGGAGAATAGTATACGGAGCAGAAAAAACAAGTGCCAGAGAACATCCACACATTTGAAGAAGTGCAATTACTTCAGAATGGTTGGAATGTCTTGGCAAGAGATGAAGCTTTTCTGTCTGCTGTTTTTGTTGTTTCATTTTTATTTTTTAAAGAAACACAGTGGCAAGGTAGTAGTGGTTTAGCCATATGGCCAAAGAGGCCCTCTTTTTGTGCTTAGTAGCAAGCAGACCTTGGATAGCTATGGCTCTTAGCAACTTAAAATGTACAGGTTTGGCCTTGGCCTCCTAACTTAGATACTTCTTAAGTGCAGGGACACTGTCTCAGTCACTCTCTGTTCTGTCTCTAGTCCTGGTACAGTGCCAGGAAGCAGTCAGAGATCAGTAAATATTCAACGGATAAGATGGTCGGTCACTCAGGACCCTGGGGGTCCTTTATCTTTTGGCACACTCTCAACAGCTTGGGACCCCCGAGGTGGGTCCAGGGGTGTTTTTGAGCAATGAAGTAGTTAACTTAGCTTCCTGTCTCCTATGACAGATTTGCTAAGGAGAACCTACTCATAGAGCAGCGATGCCCTTGATATTGTCAGCCAATTAATTCCTTAAGTACTCCAAGTTAGGAAAGGCTGGCTGATTTGATTTTATCTGTCTTTTAAGACTGAGCTTTGATCGTATCCTATTCCAGCTAGACTTACTTTCCTCTTCTTCCCTCCTCCATTACTGATGGTGCAGGATCTAATTACCTCATCAACCCTTAATTTATTTATGAAAGGGCTGAGGTTAAAAAAAAGAAGAACAAAACTTCTGGGCCCTTTGTATAAGAGCTTTCCTTTCCCCAATCCCCACTCTCGGTTTCCCTTGCCCTGCTCAATAAAACCTCCTTTTCTGTCTCTGGCAAGTTCGAATTGTTCTTACTTACACATTTAAATAAATAAACTTCCCTTCCAGTGCTGAGTGGAGGGCAGCCATGTGAGTTAAGCCTGGCCTGCCACTCCCAATGGATCAATCAATCTATCAACAAGAATTCATAGATCCCACAGGAAGCAGATTTCAAAATCAGCACACAGCTCCTGGTTGTCCTGGCTTCCTCTTCACAAGACACTTGGGGAAGAGTATTTTTGAAATTTTTAATTTTATCGTTACACAATTATTACATGAATACATTCAGCTTTAAAAAAATTCCAACGACACAAATATGTGGAAAAACAAGTGATAAGGCTTTTTCTTTTCCTCACATCCCATCCCACTGTTGAGCTTGAGATCGTATCCTTTTATTCAGACCTTTAAACAATGCATTTTCATACGTGTACACCTATATAAACATCTAATTTAAAAAATAACAAATGGGATCACAATTTTTTTTCTAGCATTATGTCCTGAACCACACAGATTTACATTTTAATGGCTAAAATAGTACTTTACAGCATAGAGGCACCATTATTTATTTGTTTCCCTACTGATGGAAATTGTATCACATTTGCAAGTACTGGTTCTCTGGTAATTATCCATTTAATGATGTATTTATTGTTGACTTACTATGTGCCACGCACTCTACTCGGGCTTAGTGGTAAACAAAACAGACACCTAAAAACAATTTTGAGTGATGGGAAAGGGGCATTTTCTTTTTCCAAGAGGGCGAGAAAAGGGGGAAGACCCGTCTCTACATCAACCCAGGAAGCTGAGGAGTCCGCTACGGTGTCTCTCCAGCATAAAAAAGGGTTCCAGAACCCATAAGGAGCTGGCGAGAAAGAGGGTTGGAGAGCGCAAGTGCGCTCTTCACCATTGCCCAGAGTCTGAGGTTTGCGGGTCTGGGAGTGCGGTAGGGAGGAATCGTTCACTGCAAACCGCGCGCCAGGCCCTGGGCACAGGTCAGACCAAGAGAAACGAGCCCAGGCGGGGCGGGGCCGAGCAGCGCGCGACCCTCGGCGCGTTCGGGGATGTTTGGACCGGAGAAGCCTCTCTGGCCCCTGCTCCCGCGGGCTCTATGACACCGCGTTGGCTCGCGGGACGGGGCGGGGTTAGTTGAGGGGGAGGAGATTGCTTCACGCTATACGTCTCGCGGTGACCCTCGCGCTGTACTCTCGCGAGAAATAGGAAGTACCGCGCTTGCGCGCTTAAGTAGTGCTCTGTGGCTGTGGCAGGTTAGCTGGCCGGTGTGTGAAGGGGGAGACTAGTTAAGTGTGGAGGCCGCAGCGTCCTCGGCGTTTCGCCACCATGAGCAGCACCTTAGCCAAGATTGCGGAGATCGAAGCCGAGGTAATGGGCGCAACTGGCGCTTCACTCTCCGTCCGAGCGTATTTTCTTTCGCGGCGTCGCGGTGTCGCTCCTGCCTGAACTCCCTTCAGCCGCGTCAAGACCGGGTCCGCGTTCTCCGACTTTGCTCAGCCGAGGCCCGTGTTTTTCGACTCCCCTCAACCCAGGCCCGCGTTCCCTAAACCCCTCCTCCCGGGCCCACATTCTGCATCCCTGAACCTTGGTCGGTACTCTCTTCAGTGTTCAGCTCCTGTCCGAACATTGTTCTCAGTCTTTTTGTGTGAGCAACACCAAATCCTGTTATACTCTATACTGACTGTTCACGTACTTAAGTATCTTTCATTATCTTCCCTTGAAACTCCACTTTCTGCAATCTCTACGTTGATGACGCCTTTCTCACCGTATTGCTCTGGGGAATATGATCTGAAAGTACATTGACGTCTGTGATAGCTGTTTATTCCATTTGGATTCTTGTGTGATTATTGCCCGAAGCACTCAGAGCTCTTTAAAGTGGTCACCCAGTGTCAGATGGGGCATACCAGGTACAAGTAGTAGAAAAGGAATCAACAAATGTGTTTTATTCAAATCTGTGGACGCTAATTGTAGTGACCTTGGTCATATCTTTTCTCTATGGGCCTCAGTTTGCTCTGTAATTAGGAGAATGGGTTGGGTGATGGAGAGAATGGATATTTACTTTTTTTTGTGACTAAAATGGGTATACTAACATTAGAGGGACCTAGGAAAAAACATCATTCTTTCAAGTGCTGGGAGAACATTCATTCTGGATATTTTACCCCCTATGAACTGCTTTGATTTATGGCTGTGATTCTTCCCTTATAGATGGCTCGGACTCAAAAGAACAAGGCCACTGCCCACCACCTTGGGCTGCTTAAGGCTCGCCTTGCTAAGCTTCGCAGAGAACTCATTACTCCAAAAGGTGGTGGTGGTGGTGGACCAGGAGAAGGTTTGTGTTTTTCTTCATTTTTTTTGATGTAATTTCTATCAAAATATAGGCATGTGGTTTAAAAATAATTTTAAAATTTCTATCAATGTAGATTTGTATTTTCTAAGCCTAAACTCTTGAATTGGGTTTATTTTATTTTTCTGGTTTCCAAGGCAAATTAATATTGTTTAAGTGAACTAGGATTTTATATGTGTATATATGGTACTGATCTAAATAGATTTACATTGGCTTACAGAAATATGTAAATATATACAGTCAACATATAAAAAATAAGGAAATTGATGCAAAGGGAAGGTAAGAAAGTAGTTGGAATAAGTTGAAGCCAAGAGAGAGAAGGTTAGAACCAAAAGTAATGTCATAAGATTTGTATACTTCCTAGAGAAGGGCCACAAATTTGTCTTTGAACCTGTTTGCAGCCATTGTAAAAAAGAGAAAAAAAAACCCCGTCACTTTGGGTGTGTCAGACAAAAAAAGAAATCAATTTTTAGACTAATAATTATATATGATATTTGAGTCTTAAATACTGTGGGTACTTAGAAAGGTATGTAATAGTTTAAGTGGCAGAAGAATAAAGTTTTTATATCAAACACTCCATTAAACATTGTGATTTGATATAAGAGGAATTTTGTGTTCTTACATTCTGCTGTAAGAGGTAAACTGTAAAAAATTGGAGAATGTGAAAGGAATTACATGAGTCTCAACACTCCCAGGGATAACTTTCTTCCTCTCAATATTTATTGATGTTTTAGGTTTTGATGTGGCCAAGACAGGTGATGCTCGAATTGGGTTTGTGGGTTTTCCATCTGTGGGGAAGTCAACACTGCTCAGTAACCTGGCAGGGGTATATTCTGAGGTTGCAGCCTATGAATTCACTACTCTGACCACTGTGCCTGGTGTCATCAGATACAAAGGTGCCAAGATTCAGGTGAGTCAGATCTGTGGGCCAAGGAAGGGAAGAAATCCATTCTTTAATTTACTTAAAAAGCACTTATTGGGAATTCTCTTATGCCAAACTCAATCTTTGATACCAGGCCCTCACTGTCTAGTAGGGGCTATAGAACAGTAAAGAAAGTAATACAGTGGAATAGTGTCTGAAAACACAGAGAAAGAAGGGAGTACTTTTTCATCTGAGGATTGGGAATTGGGAAGGTCTGGTAAGACCAGAAAAACTTCATGTAGAAAGTGACAGTGCATGGGGGTTTTCAAGTTCAAATAGAATTTCACCAGCCAGAGAACGTAAAGGACAATTTCAGGGAGCTGTAATGGTGAACAGCTTACTGTGGTGTGAGCATAGGTGTGGGACAGGGAGTGTTAGTAACTGAATCCGGAAATGTAGTTTGGGGCTGAATTATGAAGGGCCTTGTGTGCTTGTTAAGAAAGTTGAATTTTATCTTGTATATAGCTAGGAACCATTAAAAACGTTATAATAAATAATATGATCAGACTCCTTTTAAAAGATACTTCTTATTTGTAAGCTTAATGAAGTTGGTGTCCTGAGAAAGATGATAGATTTAGGGCTCCCAAATGAGTCCCCTTGTCTGTGAAAGTGGTATATGTTAAAGATAATGGAACATATCTAGTTGGCTGCACTGTTAAGAAGGCAAGATTCTGAATTATGATATTTGAATCCAGGCTAAAGGTTCCCAGGCTTTTTTGGTTCACAGCACCTTTAAGTCTTTCAGCAATTATTTCATCACCTTTTCTTGTCCAATAATTTTCTGTGGTGCCCCAGGTCAAAAGAATTTCTAATAGTTCTGTTAAATAGTTAGGTTCAAAAAGCTTAAGTTCTTAGGTCCTCACAACCAATTATTTACTAATGGGATATGTGCACTCTTAGGTACCACATAACTTCTCAGACCCTGGAATTAGATTGGATAGTGCCATATTTGTTTTCTTTTCCCCGTTGATTTTTTTTTTTTTTTGGTGTGGTGCTTTTTACCATAGCAATTGCTGGAAAAAATCTGATTTATTAAAGATTTGGATCTGACATAATTAAAAGCAATCTAGTAGGATTTAATGTTGAAATTGGGAGCTGCGTGGAGCTAGTATTTCCCTCAGTGCCTGACAGATATCAAAAATTGCTGTTTCTCTTGAATACCCATGGCACCCCCAAATTCTCTTGTGCACCAGAGTACCTGAGCACCTCATTTAGGAACTATTGGTGTATTCCTTTTTGCTGAGCTACACAGTGAATTGTGAGGTGCATTCATACTTCTTTATTATAAAATCTGAAGTAGGGTGGTAACAGTGTCCTGGTAGTGATATTTTCAATGGGGTTTTTTCCTTTTGGTTAGGTGCCCATGCAGAGAGTGTGTTGGGACATGTACCTGTCTGGGACTCCATATTTAGATGTGTATAAGAATGAGGATGCTTGGACATATTTGGACCACTGCTTGATTCCATCTGTTTTCAGAGTCTTGTTGATAGTCACAGCTTTGGTAGCTCAGAGAATAACCTCTTTACTTATGGGACGCTAGTGACACTTCTTACAGGGCTTCTGAGTATTTCAGAGTAAATAGCTACTTAACTTCTTTCTTTCCTTGTCTTTCCCACAAAACCTTAATTCATTTCACTCTCTCCTGACCTTTTAAATTTTTTATTTTCCTTTTTTGTATGGTGCTTGCTTTTTCGCCTGTATCCTTTGCCTATGTTTTTCCTTCCCTTCTGACTTACTCCAGAAACCAAGTTATGTAAGCATACTAGTAGGAATGCTTTAACTGATTTAAGATGACCTCCCTAAAATTTTTTTAAATGGCTGTTTTGTGGCAGAAGACTCATTATCTGTGATTTGGTTGTAGAGTAGTACAAAGTTAGAACTGCTTAATAAGAATTATAATGGGGGAGATTTTTGTTTTGTTTCGTTTTGTTTTGTTTGGAAGGAAAATATTTTTATTAATAAAGGGGTCTGCAGAGGTAATGGGACCTTTAGAGGTAATTAATTTCGGTGTCTGGAGGTGTGCAAGTAGTGGCTGAACTACCACTTAACAGTGATATTACAAAGAAAACTGATGTATCACATAGGCTGAAATTGACCTGCAGAGTGGATTGTATAGTGTTTTAAAAATTATGGGCTTACGTTTTACCTTTCCAGGGTCCCTAGCACTCCTGTTGTCCTATATATAATTGACTTGCATTTTTAAGTTACCTGCTTTAACCTTTAAAGGCATTTGAGTTTGAAGTAGGTTGATTTTTAATTCTTAAAGTTTTACAGTTCCATG
Organism: Macroglossus sobrinus; assembly: GCA_004027375.1. Lineage (NCBI taxonomy): Eukaryota > Metazoa > Chordata > Mammalia > Chiroptera > Pteropodidae > Macroglossus > Macroglossus sobrinus. Next base: position 29,143 of record PVKZ01001260.1, read on the forward strand.
ATTTAAATGAATATTTTTTCTTATTTCTTGGTTATAATACGAAATTCAGGTATATAAAGTATGTGCTATTTTTATTGAATAAAATAAGATGCCACATTTAAATAGTTCAGTATAACTTTAAAAATATTGCCCTCTTAAAAAAAGCTAAATTTAACTTGGTTTTACTTTTGTAGGGAGCTCAATGAATTTTCCCTGTGTATTCAGTTGTCATGGTTAGAAAGTCCCTGCTCTTTTCTCACAGTATAAATAATCTCTTTCAAATGGTCTTTATATGATATAGTCATCTTCCAGATCTAGTTGTTTCAGATTATCCAGATGAATATTTCCTTTTGAGTTCTTGATAACATCAGGCTCAATATGCAGTAAAGCCTTTTGCTGGTGGAATACTTCTTTGAATAGCAGAAAAGGGTTTACTAAATTGTAGAAGGAGATTACAGAGTCTTTGGGAGAGCAGAAGAAATAGACTCTAGACTTAATTTCTAGGAACTAATGATGAACTTTTTGTTTTTTTCAAACATCTTTAGGGTATAATTCATATTCAAATACAGTGTGGTAAGTTTTGACATAGCTATACACTGGTGAAAACATTGCCATGATCAAGATCATGAACATATAACCCCCAAATGTTTCCTTATGCTCCTTTCCTCCTGTCCTTTCTTGTCTCTTTCATCTCTAAGCATCAATCACCTACTTTTGTAGATTGATTAGTATGCATGTTAAGAGTTTTATATAAGTAATGCCATGTGTATATATAAATGTAGTTTTTTGGGGCTGACTTCTCTCATTCAGCATAATTATTTTGAGATTCTCTTATGTCACTTACCCTGCTGCCCCTAATGGTAACATTTTATATAGCCATAGCATAATTATCAGGGATGGATTAACACTGGTTCAAAAATAGGCACTAAACTATAGACCTTATTCGAATTTTTACCAATATTCTCACCAATTTTTTTTTCTTTTCTAATATTCTGTCTGGGATTATTGCATGTTGCATTTAGTTGTTTCTCCTTTATGACATTTATATTTGTATTTATTTGTTTATTTTAAAATTTATTAGTTTCAAGTATATAGTACATTGGTTAGACATTTATATAGTTTATAAAGCAATCCCCCTAATTTCCCTTTCTCTCCTCTTGCTCTCCACCTAGCCATTACATTAATACTAACTACATTCCCTTTGCCTTGCTCCCTATCCCCGTGACGTCTGTCAACTACTGATTTGTACTTATTTAACCCTTCACCTCATTCTCCCAGCCACCCAACTCCCTTCCCCTCTGGTGGTCACCAGATTGTTCTTTATATTTGTGAGTCTTTTTGATTTGTTTGTTCTTTTTGTTCCTTAGATTCCTCATATAAGTGAAATCATTTGGTATTTATCTTTCTCTGTCTGACTTATTTCACTCGCATAATAACCTCTAGGTCCAGACATTGCAAATGGTAGGATTTCATTTTTATTTCATAATGGCTGAATAATATTCCGTTGTATATATGAACCATAACTTCTTTATCCAGTTGTCTGTTGATGAGCATTTAGGTTGCTTCTCAATCTTGGCTATTATAAATTTTGTTTCCTTGAACATAGGGGTGCATAGATCTTTACAAATTATTTTTGTACAAATTTTACTTTTTACTTTTACTTAGTAAAACTTTACTGCTTTACAAATTATGTTTTGGTTTTCTTTGAATAAATACCCAGAAGTGACCTTAATACTTTTAAAGAGTATCGATCAGTTATTTTGTAGAACGTTTTTCAGTTTGGGTTTGTTTTGGTGTTTTCTCATGATTAGACTGAGATATATTTTTGGCAAGAATACCACAGAGATGATGTTGTGTCCTTCTCAGTGCATCTTGGGATTCACGATGTCAGTATGTCTTTCTTAGTGATATTTACCTCTGTCATTTGGTTAAGGTAGTGTCTGCAGGGTTTCTTTATTAAAAAGGTTTTCTATTTTTGTGGCTAATAAATATCTTGGGGGAGATACTTTGAGAAGAGGCAAAGCCTGTTTCTCAAACTTGCCCACTAATTTTAGCATCCGTCTCTGGATCTTATCTGCAACAGTTATTACTGTGTTTCTTGCCTAATGGTGAGTCTCTATCTTTCTCTTTCCTACTATCTGTTTCTCTTCCCCATTTATGTATTTATCCAATAATTTGTATCATTGTGTGCTCATAAATGTGTTTTATTTTATGGGTTATAATCTAGTACTACTGTTATTATTCATATTGTTGCAGCTTTGACCATTAGAAACTCCTTCAAATTGGCTTCTGTGTTCTTTATATAAACCCCTGTCCTTTTCTGAGTACTTATTTTCAGACACTACACAATGTTCTAGGCTAATCTATATTTCCCTCCACTAGCTCTGGAATCAACTACTTCTGAAAGAGCACTAGTTCCTTTTATTGGTCTTTAGAAATCAAAATCTGGTGTGCTCATTACTCACCATGGGGCCTTTTAAAATCAATGTAACTAAAGTTTCAAGTCAAGGCAGGTGTATTGAATATAAATTATCTTTTTTGAAAGAGAAAAAGAAAAGGTAGCTCACTTTGTTGTACAGTATGTTGTCTAAATCTTAGAGAAGGCAATGTTATTTATTAGAATAGAGAGGAGCTTTTGAGTAGTTCTTTAATGGAAAAATTGAACTGTCTGCATCTCCTGAACTGGTTCTTTTTCATCGTGGTTTATTTAATATGAGGTGTATTTCTATGATGTCAGATATGGTTTTATAGCAAAGGTTAGTTTTAAATGATATTTTGATTAAATGCAACTCTGTTTCCAGTCCAATCATGGGGATAATTCATTATTAGCCATACAGTATACTCTTGGTTTTTTCAGTTTACATATGCTGTTTTAACTGTTTTTAACAGACTCTTAAGTGCTTAAAACTAATAGTTTGTAATTTTGCTATGATATGAATTTGAATCATGTGTGCTGTGGAATTGGTTTTGATGTTCACATCATTAGGTACATACATGCTGAATTCTTTGAAATTTTACTTTGCTTCTTTCCGGACCATTTGAGCAGAAATTTTTAGTTGGGGACACATAACAGAGTCAGCCATGGAATCTTTTGAAATAACTGATCAGTATCTAAACCTTACTTTGGCTCTTCCAATTAGAATCTGCAGTGATGGGGCTTAGATATCTGCACTTTTAAGGGTTTTACAGGTGATTCTTATGTGTTTTCCTGGTTCAGAATGGCTGTAGAAATTTTTGTGAATTGAGAAATTTGCAAAAGTCTCAGTATGTATATCAAGATCTAGCTATTATCTATAGTAAGGAATTTGTGTGGAAGCTCAACCTTCTGAAAAATGGGAGATATTGAAAGATATTAATGTAGAATAATGGATTTGGCCCTCAAAATGTGGGTTATAATTTTAGTTGATTTGTTAGGATAGTATCTTTAGGCAATTCACTTAACCTCTGTGAACCTCAGCTAGTACTCTTATCTCATAGGATTGTTAGGCATTTTAAACTAGATAAAGTATATAAATAACCTATAGCTGGCATTTGGAAGATTCTTAAAGTAATATACTCATAAAGAAGATTAGCTTTGGACCTCCTAAATTTTGGATAGTTGAGAAATAAATCCTGTTTGATCTGCTCAGATTTCTAACTGATTTTTCCTTTTCTCTCCTTCCCTCTGTCCTTAATTTTGTAGCTCCTGGATCTCCCAGGTATCATTGAGGGTGCCAAGGATGGGAAAGGGAGAGGCCGCCAAGTCATTGCAGGTAAGTGATCTAGGTCTATCATTCTGGGATATCATCCCTTTAGATGGGGACCTTGGGCTTGGTGATGATACCACAGTGAAGGGCATAGTTATACCTGATTTTTTACCAGAGTAGAATGTCAGAATTTGAAGAGGAATAGTCCAGATACCCATTTGAAGAGAGACACTTAAGGATGGAAGAAATGCCAACACTGTTTATAGCAGATTTAGAACTAGAACTCATGTTTCCTGACTTCCACTCATGTCTTTCATTCTTTTCTTTTTATTTAAAGTAAAATCTTATAAAAGGCTAATTATGAATTGCAACATTTTGCCATCCCACTTCACCTTCACTGTCACTCCCCATTGACAACTATACTGTCAACTCTTCAACTGTTCTTCTACTTATCTTCATATTTTTAAAAATTATGCTTATGTTGTTATTTCATAATTAATTTTAGATATCTATTGGTTTATTATAGTAGAGAATTAGCTCTGTTATAATTTATAGCTCTTTTCCCATTCTTTCAAAGAAGTTATATCACAAATTTTAGGTAACTCATCAGTCATGGTTTATATGAGTATGTAATGACTATGCTGTCTGTTCAATGCCGAGATAAGTAGTATATTATGACTTAGTATTTCTCTTAAAATCTGCTTTTGAAATTTGTTTTTCATAGAGTTAATAATTAGTTATTATTTTGTATACTTTTCTGTTTGCTAATACTTTTCAATGTATTTTCAGTAATCTATTTTCAATAGATCAAATCCCTATCAGGCAGCATTTTTCTAGATACTTAAATACAGTTCTAAAAATAATCTTATTGATTTTCTTCTTCCCTGCCCCAACCCTGACACTACCCTTTCTCTTTGTGGTTCAATTTGGATTAGTTGTTTTCTAGACCAGTAATGGAAATGTTCTAAATCTGTGCTAAGCACGTGTGGTTATTGTGCACTTTACATGTACATAGTGCAGTTGAGGAACTGAGTTTTAAATTTAATTTAATTTTAATTTAAATAGCCACAGGTGGCTAGCGGAGTCTGTGTTAGGCAATGCAGCCTTAGACTTTTTTCATAGCTGTCATCCTGAGATGTGTGGGATCTCCTATTTCCTAGGGTCAGTGTTTTACTTTTTTCGGGTTATTGTTATCTTTTGCTGAAGCACATTTTTTAGTAACATCTTGAGAAAGTGTAAATGATAGGTAAATATTTCTGTTTTTCCATGTTTGAAAGTATTTTAATTTTATCCTTATGTTGAATTATTAATTTAGCTATTCTATAGAATTATAGGTTATAAGTTATTCATGGGCGAATATAAAAAACACACTAAATTAAAAGAGCCAGGCATACATTTTATTTGAGTCTGTTTATATGAAATTCTGAAAAATGCAAACAAACCTGTGGTGACATAAAGCAGATAGGTGGTTGACTGAGAATCATGGGGAAGATTGATTGGACAGGGACACAAGTGAACTTTTGGAGATGTTGGAAATGTTCTGTATCTTGATTGCAGTAGTGATTACACAGGTATCTATATATTTGTCATCAAATCATATACCTAACTTGAGCACAATTTATTTTTTGTAAATTATACTTCAGTAAAGTTGACTATAATATAACCAGATACTCTTATTCTTTTAGAGTTCTTACTGTTTTAAATCTTTCTAAACTCTTTCAGGAATTTAGATTGTTACCTGGTTTGTGTCTTCATTCTGACTTGTTTTTCTACTAGTATATCTAGAAGTTGACACCTAGATATATTAGTAGGAAAAAAGTCATTGTAAATTCACTTCTGGAATAAATCTTTGTTAATCTTAAGAACTTCATGTTTGTCTATGTCTTCACAAAAAAATCCTTTGTCTCTTAAGTGCAGGAACTCCAGCCCCTCCATCACCCCTTTGAGTATTTGGATTAGTTAGGTCTTTCTTGTTTGAGTATAATTTTTTTTTTTTTTAATTCTCTAGTGGCCCGAACATGTAACTTGATTCTGATTGTTCTGGATGTTCTAAAACCCTTGGGACATAAGAAGATAATTGAAAATGAACTAGAAGGCTTTGGTATTCGCTTGAACAGCAAACCCCCCAACATTGGCTTTAAGAAGAAGGATAAGGGAGGCATTAATCTCACGGCCACGGTAAGTGGATAAGGTGATATGGGGCAGGCTGCTGAAGAGACTGGGCTGGGGAGTGGATTGAGGTACAGGGACAGTGACATTTGGAAATTACCTGACTTCTTTTAGCATTAATCTAGGTAACAACAATGACCTTGTAATGACTGACAAGAATCAAGAGTAGTATAAGAGTCAGTCCCAGACTTACCTTTGCAACTTCATTTCATTTTCTCTTTTGGGTTATCTGTTTGGGGTGGCGTGGGAGTATAGACCAATCTTATCCTTGCATGAAGTAGATGGCTGCCAATCTCATGTTTCCATTCATTCAACACAGATTAGTAGAGTGCCTACCAGGGAGGGACCAAGTATTGTTTAAGGCTCTGGGGAGTGGATGGAAGAGGGAGTAAAAGACAAAAATCTTTGCCTTTGTGTCCTAATGGGAGTAAGTAGCAAACAAAATTGAGTAAATATAGTATATTAGATGATAATAAATCAAAGGACAAAAGTAAACTAGGGAAAGTAACTGTTGGTTGGGTTCCAGTCTGTGGAGTAAACTTGATTTGATTTAGATTAATTAAATCTATTTGGCTGTTGAAAACAGACAAATGGATTACGAGCAGAAGCAGAGAAAACATTTAAGAGGTTATTGGAATAATCCAGTCTAGAAGTGATAGCTTCTTAGACTAGGGTTGTAATAGTGGAGGAGATGAGAAGTGGTTGATTGTGGGAAGATTTTGAAAGTAGCTGGTAGGAATTACAGCTGGATTGGATGTGGATTGTGAGAGAAAGATGATAGTTTTTTTGTCCTGCAGTAGAAAAATGTACTCTCATTACTAAAATGGTAGGACTTTATGTAGAATAGGTTTGGAGGGGAGGGAAAATCAAGATGTGTAGTTTGAGATGCGAATTACACATCCATGTTTTGTTGTCAATATGAGGAGTTATCTGGTATGAAGGTGGTTATAAACTTTAAAGCCATGAGTTGAGCTGAAATCACTAGGAAGTGAGTATAAATATAAAAGGATTAAGCCTTGTGTCCCCTCCCTCCACTCCCCCCAATGATTAGAGGTTAGGAGATGGGAATAATCAGTAGATAAGACTTCTCAGGAGAAGGAAAACCAGAAGTTTGGAATCTTGAAAGCCAAGTAAAGAAAGTATTTCAGATAAGAGGAGCGATCAGTTCTATCAGATACTGTTTCTAAGTCATATAATTGAGGACTGAGAATTTCCTACAACATTTGACATTCTAGAGGTCCAGACATTCTGACTGCTATAGGTTTAAGCTGTCCTGCCCAAAAGGTCCTTCTCTTTATTACCCTGTCATAAAGTTTGAATTTGAGCATTCGATATTCTTTCAGTATTGGTTTCCTAAGGCTGCCGTAATAAAGTACCATAGACTGAGTGGCTTAAACAACAGAAATTTATCTTAATGGTGGAGGCTGGATATCTGAGATCCAGGTGTGAAGAGGATTGTTTTCTTCTGAGCCCCTTCTTGGCTTATAGATGGCCATCTTCTGTCTGTGTCTTCATATGGTCTTTGCTCTGTTTGTCTTTGTCCTATTTTTTTTTTTTTTAATGACACTAGTCACATTGGATTAGGGCCAACCCATATGATCTCGTCTTAACTCAAGTTACCTCTTTGAGACCTTATCTCCAGTCACATGAGATACTGGGGTTAGGAATTTGAAATATGAATTTGGGTGAGATTGGGGTAGGGTGGGACACAACTGAGCCTATAACATCTTCCTTAGATTTTGGAAAGATTTTTAGTTTTCAAGTATCTCCTGCTAAAAGTCAGTTACTCTCATCCAGGATAACTCTTTAGAAATGAGTTCACACCTTAGCCGGATATATCAGTAGATACTCTTGGGAGATATTTTTGCTCTCTGACCAGTCATTGTCATCTGTGCCCATTCAGTGCCCCCAGAGTGAGTTGGATGCTGAAACTGTAAAGAGCATTCTGGCTGAATACAAAATTCATAATGCCGATGTGACGCTGCGGAGTGATGCCACAGCAGATGACCTCATTGATGTTGTGGAAGGAAACAGGTATGGACTGAGTGTGCAGTTCTAGTGCCTGAGTTTAAATCTGAAGGCTCTTAATGGAAACAACATTAGATCGTGATGATAGACATTGATTCTAACTCTTGTTGTATTGCTGTCACAAATAATTGTGGGTCTTGGTTTCTTTAGCTGTAAAATGAAGGGTTGGTCTTGATTTCTAACATCCTCTTTTGCATCTAAGATTATGATGGTCAAATTCCCTATTTCAGTTACTTACTGTGAACCAAGCTGTCTCCTAATCTCCATGTCGTATTATGGTTGTAGAGACTAGGTTCTTAGTCTTCTCCCTGAGTTAATTCATCTGAGAAATCCTATAGGCTGTCGTACAGAACTCAAAGCAGGCCAGGCTGTTTATTTTCTCTAACCTAAGGGTACACATACACATAGTTGAAATCCTATTCCACAAAACATTACTATTGTTAATATTGGAAATTGAATAATAATTGAAACCATTGTTAAAATTATTCCTGGCAGTTGGATATATTTTCTAGTTGCTTTCCTATTCATTTATTTTTATTTGTTGGATAAATTTATTTGATCTTCATCTGAAAGCAAACAAAGGTAATGCTTTGAGTTAGGTATTTTATAAGTTAGACAATTGAAGCCTGAGAATTTGTGGCCTGCCTAATTATTCGTAAACTTAGCTGCCATATTGATTGGACATTGGGATTGTGACATTGCTAGATATTGTGTTTAATTTTTTTTTTATTCTTTAAAGATTATTGTGAAATATATTATTAGAAATATACTTATATTCTTACAATTTTTTAGAACAACTTTGTAGGAAATCGACTCTGGGACTTGCTCAGGGGGACATATCTAGAAAGTGACAGAGCTGGGAGTAGATTGAGTCAGCATGACTCCAGAGCTTGTGTTATTTTCACTGTAGCACATCCTCTCAGTAGTTAGCTGCATGGCTGGGACTAAGGCTTGGATTTTGTTACTTCTCAACCCATAGTTTACCTCTTGGATATTCTGCTTTATCTTGATAGAAAGCTTTTTTTTTTTTTTTTTTTTTTTTTTTTTTGGGTAGGAGCAAGGGGGTTAATCTGCTTCTTATGATCCCTTTTGAGAGTCTTTGATTTGGGGTTCTGGGTGAGGGGGTGCTGATAAACTGACAGTCTTCTCAACAGCTCCAGGCTAATGTTGTTTTTCTTCTACTTCTATAGAGTTTATATCCCCTGTATCTATGTGTTAAATAAGATTGACCAGATCTCCATTGAGGAATTGGATATCATCTATAAGGTACCTCACTGTGTACCTATCTCTGCCCATCACCGCTGGAATTTTGATGACCTGTTGGAAAAGATCTGGGACTATCTGAAACTAGTGAGGATGTAAGTTTTAGTGGGTAGGGTAATATGGCTGTAGGAATTAAACCAGACTGTCTTAAAATAATATCCTCTTGAGTTCATTAACATAATTTGTCTTTTTGGAGATATAAATAAATAAATTCCTGTTGTCTGCTCTACTATATTGAGTTAGAGGTTATCCAGGTCTGATCTTCTCAGGAGTGATAGAGGGTTGATTTGCATTAAACACATGAAACATTCCAAGAAGTAGGCAACCTCTGTTCCCTCTCTGTTCTAGTTACACCAAACCCAAAGGCCAGTTGCCAGATTATACATCTCCAGTGGTGCTGCCTTATTCTAGGACAACAGTCGAGGATTTCTGCATGAAGATTCACAAAAATCTTATTAAAGAATTTAAATAGTAAGTATCATGGACATGTGATACCTTTTTTTCTTTGTGAGCTACTGATTCCAAAAACTAGAAATGCTTACGATAGCATTAAAGAAATCAGCATCAGAAAGGCTGCTGAAATGCTTGTTTGGTTAGAACTCTCATGTTTTCTTAAAACTATGCAAAGTTGATTCAGGAAGACTAGAAGCCTCTTCTGGTCAGGAAGACTGACAGTACAGAGGGCTCTGACTTTCTCTCATTAGTTCACCTTCCTCTTGGCAAACATAGATGTTAGTTCTTCCTGCCAATATAATATTGGCCTCCACTGGGTATTGAGTCTCTCTTTAAACTGTAAGCATGGGTAAACCCCTCCTAATCTCATACTTTTCACTGCTGATAGGCTCTATAAGCAATGGTAGCCCACTAATAATGAGCATCAGAGTATTTATTTTTGAATTGATTTTATATTTACAGAAAAGTTGCAATACATAGTGCAAAGAGTTTCTTTTATATCCCTCACCCTTTCCTCATTTCTAATATCAGCTTCCATAACCATAGTATAGTTACCAAGAACAGAAACTAGCATAGGTATATTACTTGAATTTTAATACCTTTTCTACTAGTGTCCTTTTTGTGTTTCAGGAATCTATATAGCATTTACTTGTTACTTCTCCTAAATCTTCCAGTGTTGCAGTGTCCCAGTAATAGTTCCTTAGTTTTTTGAAGAGTATTGATCAGTTATTTTGTACAATTCACTTTGGGTTTGTCCAGTGTTCTCTCATAATTGAAGTAAGATGCATTTTTGGTAAGAATACCACAACATGAAGTGTCCTCAGTACATCATATCATAGGATTCATGATGTTGATGTGTCTTATCGATGGTGATATTTGCTTTGATTACTTGGTTAAGTTGGTATTGGTTGTTTGATTTTTTTGGGGTTCATTTTAGCCTTCTCCTTTCTCTCTTTTTTAACTTTTTTCTCCCAACAGTGAGAAACCTGGCTGTCATTATCTATAATTTCCTTACTTAATTCTAGTACACATATAAAGTAGTTCAGAATTGCAATTTATAACCCTGTGGGAAATATTTAAACTGGGTTATAATATTTATAAATAGCTTTTTTCATCTTTATAGGGTGAAATTTAAAAATTGTTTTAAAAACAAGAAAATAGAAAATAATTGTAGAAAATCAGGGAAACATCGAAATAGTGACATTTTAAAATACTTGTTTCTCATCCTAAGAATACTGAAAGAGTGAAGTTCTTTTTTAAGCTTTACATTCCTTTTATCTAAAGTAACTATATTCCACATGTAAGTGACAATTTTTACTATCCTCAAACCATTATTTTTTGGCACAGGCTTGAATCAGTGGAGTCCTAGAAAAAGTTAGACATTTTCCTTTTTTAAACTTCATATATTTCTGTGTAGTTCCTGCCTTCCATGGTAGTAGAATACAGTGCAAAGTGTCTAGAACTATAAATTAATTAAGGAATTAAATGAGAGGGGAGGAAAATATTTTGGAGAAGAGATATATCAAAGTAAATAGAATTTTACTTCATCACTGTTTTCTTGTTTTTTAAATTATTGCATTTTAACTATTTTAATAGAAAAATTCAGCTTTAGGCCTTCTAATTATAACATTTGTCCCTGTTCATTCCTTTTATGTCCTTAACCATATGCACAGCATATCCTTTGATCATTTACTATGTGTGTTTTCCATGTAACAAGATTCATATCATTTTTATAATTATGTTTTTCTTATCTTTTGCTACTTTACATAATTTTCTAGTCTTCACTTACAAATCTTTCCCTTTTTATTTAATCTATAAGTAGGATTAATGATTATATGGCTTTTGATATTTTGCTATATTGTTTTCCAAAATGGCTGAACCTGTTTACATTGCTGTCAACAAAATAGGAGGCACTTACTTTAGTGCAGCCAATGAGTTTGACTGATAAAAACTACTTTTCCTTAAGATAGTAAATGGTCACTTCGCATTTATCTTGTGTTTTTAAAATGTTTATATATATTTGTTTTATTAATACTGTTATATCTGTTGCTATTTTTTGTTTTTTAAAAAGCGAAATCTTATTTAGTGATTTGGTTTTGGAATATAGATTTTTTAAAAAAGACAATGTAATAATAATATGGTCACTATTATCTACCACTTGGTACATAGTTCTTAGGCTCTGTAGGGCAGGTCTTCGTGTCTTGTTCACCAGTTTCCATCTCTAGTACAGTCTATTTTTAGTATTGGAGGCCCATGTATAAAAATTACCTTTATATATTTTAAGAAATTAGGAGGACATACCAATTATAGTTTTTTGATGGGGAGAATTTTTCTAGCATTGTTGAGGAGGGAGTACCCACTGGGTTTCAGTTGAGCTAATAAAAACTTGTATTCTTTAACAGTCTATAACTGACACTGTATTTGTAAGAATCAATTTCCAATCTGAATTATTTCAGGGTAATTGTCTATAACAAACCCAAGCTTTCTCCTTTTAGTTTTAAGCTTAGCCTTGTCACACTTCTAATTTGTGTTTTTTCTCTTTGACTTTTATATATTGGTTCTGGAACAGAGAGGAACTACACAACTCCAAAAGTGTTTGTTTGCTACTTTGTATGTGAAGGCTCCAGTGTGCCACACTACTGGGGAAGCTAAAGCCTCTTGGTTCAAAGCTTTGAGTGTGTTTCTTGACTGAGACAGACCTTAATGCAGGCCTGTGACTCTTAAGAGTTAGAATGCTAAACTGGAGCAGGAGGGTGGCACCCAGGCAGATAGGGAAGAAACTAGGTGATTATTTATACTGATTGTTCTTTTTTCCCTTCCATACAGTGCTCTGGTCTGGGGTCTCTCTGTGAAACACAATCCTCAAAAAGTGGGTAAAGACCATACGTTGGAGGATGAGGATGTCATTCAGATTGTGAAGAAGTGAAACCTTCCCCTTTCCCCATCTGCTGGGCCAACCACTGCAGCTTTCCCCATGACCAAGCACCTTACACCAAGCTCCTTCTGGCTTTGGCAACCACTGGATCAGGATTCAGGGGAGGGAGATGGAGGCACCCAAACTGGAACTTTAATTGTCTTAACTTGGTGTCACTTTGTATGTTGAACCATAAAGGATCTGGTAGGCCAGCTGGCTATGTGCAGTTCATGTGTTATTGTCAGAATTTGTTTTGGGATGGAGTAAATGAGGATGGGTATGGACATGAGGCAGCTGCAGAAAGGGTACCTGGGAGCTTGATTTTGAGTGTGAAATGGATAAAAATGTGAATTCAACATCTTATTTGATGTTTACTCATGGGAAACCCTTCCAACTGGATGTGGCCTTCAGTCCTTTTAAGTGGTCTGGAGAGAAGGAATTGATGTAAGTTAACTGATTATTCCTTACATGGTTAACTCATTTGGGAGATGGTGTAGTATGGCGGTTAAGTATTCTGACCAGGCACTTTGTTGTTTGAATTGCAGGTCCACTTCCAATTAGTTGTGGAATATTGCACAAATTACTTAACCTCTGTAAAGCCTCAGTTTCCTCATGTAACGTGGAGACAGTAATATCACTTACGTCTTAGAGTGAAGGTTGTTAGTAAGGGAGATGGTACTTGTAAAATGCTTAGCATAGTACCTGGCCTCCCTCTCTGTGCTAGTTAGAACACAGTTGTATGTCATTGTTGGGCTGAATGTTGAGCTGTTCTAGGCTGCCAGGTGGGCCACTGAGTATCTCCTTTCTTATATCCCAGCCTTTCTGCTTGAACTCCCATAGCAGTCCTGGCCTTAGCCATAGAACATGGGTGAAGGCATGGAGGCAGAACTAGTGTGATCAGAGCAGATTTGTGTCTACACACATGTGTATATGTAACAGTAGGAGGTTAAGTTAAAAGGTGGGGTGGGGTCAGGACTACTTGAGAAGGTACTAAAGGCTTACTTAGAGGTTTTTGGGCTAGGAATAAGGAAATTTACAGGGATTACCTGATAATAGGAAATTGGCAAAAGTTTTTGTGTGATAGACTGGGCTAGTGAGAATATGGGCAGAGGGAAGGTATGGGCATTAGGTACAGAGGAGAAATTTAAACTTGGTGACTGACAGACTTGCTCTTTAATGTAAGAGAAGTCAAAGATTACTTCAGTATGGATTACAGGGATGATAGAGAAGGGTAGTCCCTGAGAATCAGGAAGGGAAAAAGATTTGCAGGATAGTTTGATTATAGATGAAGTGAACTAGAGATAGGTTGTGAGGAATGGGGATGTGGAATAATCCATATACTTAGACTTTTCCAGCCAGTACTTATTACTTCTGTTACCTTAGTTGTTTCCCTCTGATAGTCTTCCTGGAGCTTAGGCTTCTCTCTCAAGACCTAGGAGATAAGCCCCTCAGGCCTGGTATCCTAGTCACTTTGCAGGATATAGACCTTACTGTCACCAGTGTATTCATAATAAAGGCCATAATCTAGAGTCTATAACTCTTCAGAGAAATATTGGCTTTCTGAGCTATATGATTTCCAGCAAGGTTTGTTCTCTAGCCAGAGCATATATAGAATTTTTGGGGGAATCCTCATGCCAAATTCACTTTCATTGAGCAAGAATTTAGTTCTAAGAGAAGATTGCTGAAATCCAGTTCATCCAAGGCCTCAGGATGTTTGATTTGGCCTTGCTTTCATTATTCAGTACCTTCCCCTCACCTTATTGGTGGCTTCCTGGTGCTTGAGAGCATTACCTTACCTTTCCCTTTTGGGCTCATACTTGGGAGTTCTGGGAGAGGGGAATATCTTTATGTCAGGAATGCTGCCTGGGGTAGGGCCACCAAGGAGGGTAGCTAAAGGCTTTCTTTTCATGAACTCCAAGAGTATAGTGGTTTGGCTGTCACAGCATGGCTTGAATTTCCTGTGCTGTTAAATATTTCCTGATTTATTTTTTTTTCAGTACAGCTAAAGGGACTCATTGTCCTGTGCCATTAGTTAGAATGTTGTTAGCTGTATTTTAACAAATTAACAAGCTGAAATGGAAGTAAATTTAGTCTCATGGAAGTCTTCTAGAGCTCAGTGGGTTCATGGCAGGTGTTATGTCATTGAGGATCCAAATTCTTTACATTAAGCTACTCTGTCTACTGCAGTTTGGCTTTGCTGGGCAACTGGCTCCCCTCACAGTCACAGAATGTCTGCTGCTGTCCCAGGCTTTACATCAGCATCCAGAGGATAATTAAAAAGAGGGCTGAATCTTAGCTTTTGGGGAAGCTGTTTCCCAAAAGCTGCCTAGCCATTTTGTCCTTGTGTCTCATGACCTAAATTGGGTCACATGCTCATTCTTGGTCAGTTGTTGGTAGAGAATAGAATATTTAAGAATCAGAGTTTATTCCTATAAGTTATCTTTGTGCTTGGCTTGTGTTTATGCTTGTCTCTTATTTACAAAGGAGGGCCAGTGAATCTGACTTCCCTTTCATCTTAATAGACCCTGTTTTATAAGACAATAGCTGTCTTCTAAAAGGTGTTTGTGCTCTCCGACAGCCTCCTTTCTTGTTATCACTGACTTTCCCCAAGTATTGCTGCTCAACTGCTTCCTTTAGGAGGTACTGTTCTTTCCTGACGCTTGTCCTTAAAAGGTCTTGCATGAGGTCCTCTGTGGCCCTCTGCTGTTTTACTTTGAGGCCTTCTACATCCTTAGCTTCTCTTAACCTTTATTTTGCATGCCTTTCCAGCCCTGATTACTTCTAAACTTCTCATGACTGCCCACTTTCCAAAGTTGCTCCATGTAAGACATCTCTTATTAGCTGCAACAGTACTTCCTCCCACCCTTACCCTGTATCAGGTTCTTAGCTCCTGGAAGAGTGCATTAACTTCCTCTTTCCCTCGATTCCCTCCCATGCACCAAAATAGTTTTGTTAATATTTGTATGTCTGGCTTCTGCTGTGCTGGTGTTAACACTCCATTATTTCTGGCTCCATCTCACCAATCACTGGCTAATAAATAGCTCTGCTCTTTACTTGGTGCCTATATTTGTTCATTTCAGTCCTACCATCTTTTAACCTGAAAAGCCCTTATTGGCAGCTTCAACCCAGTCCTCCCCACCTCCAAGTGTTGGTTCAACAAGAAGGGGAAAGTGAAAGGAAAGGTGGAACTGGATTCAGGCATCTATTCTGCCACTTTTACTTGAAACTGCCGTCTAGCTTCTACCTGTGGAAACAAAACATTTGCAAGAACTTTAAATATAGGTGTCTATTTCTGAAGCTGAGGAATCAGTGGGAGCAAATCTTACTGAGGGGGAGGAAGGATAATGAAGTTGAAGTACCAGTTAGAAAGACCTTATGCTTAATCCACAAAGCCTGTTTTTGTTGAAAGGCAACCTGCTTTATATTCATAGAAGTATATGGCAGGTTTGGCAGCTCCAGGTTTATAGGCAACACCTTTCATACTCAAGACTCAGGTTACCTGTTTTTTACTCTTGCAGTCAAAATCCAACCACATTTTTTACCTGTGTACCAGAGAATGGCCTCATTTGACCTAGCATGAAGTCATATTGGCTCTATATGGGCTAGTATCAAGAACTCATGAAAATTCACTTGAAGAGCTTGGGAAATAAGTATCACCTCAGATGAGTAGGACTGAAAACCTTCAGTTAGGAAAGGGGCCTCAAGACCATGGCTATAGTATTCTGGCAGAATCTTTTTCTCCAATGCTTACATGCAATTAAAGTGACTAATGAAAATAACTGAGTCAAGGAATGAGATACAAAACACAAGGAATCAGTTAACACAGGCATTAGAGTCTTAAGGGGAGTTCTATATGCAAAAAATTAAGACTTTAATGGATTGAATCAGAACTCTTGAGGCCCCATTTTTCCTGTAGGGAACTTTGAGCTGAATAGGATCCCAACAGACTCTTTACTTTAGCTCTAGGAAATGTGGATTTGTTAGGTAGAAATTACTATACATGATTATCCAATAAATTGTTTTCACTAGGTGGTTTAATCTTAGAAATTTCTCAAGATAATCTATAAGCCACAAGGCAACCTGTAAGGTCAAGCCTAACCTAAATTTATTCATTAGGGTCTTAAGGCTCAAGAAAGAAGGCCATAACTTTCTTTTCCTAAACGAGATAAAATTTAATGCCATGAGTTTTAAATAAAAATTAAAACATCAGATCATTTACCTCAAGAACCTACTGAGCCTTAGAGGTCAGCTGGTTGGAAGTGAAGAGGAAGGGATTCAAGAAGAAATAAACACAACAATGCCATTCACTTCATTCACACACAGCATATGCAACTTTAATCATCCAAAAGAAAAAGTCCCAAATGTACAAGTGAAAAAAATCCAAACTTGACACAGGCTTAACTAATATCAGCTACTTTTATATACAGCTGTATAAGTTCAAAAAAGCTATCCTATATGTATGTACAAAAGTTGTTTATACACAGGTCTGTACATAAGGGTCTATACATTTATTTTCTTAGAACCCTTAGGTGCCACCTCTTGGTGAAGACACCAACACTTCATTCACATATCTTACAAAAAAAGAATGTTTCCAATATTGACAACACTGTGCATTCTGTGTTCAGACCATGTAGGCTTTATGTGTTTGGTTAAGACGTTTCCATCATGCAGACCACACTAGATGCCTAGGCCCTCCCTAAACAGCTTTGCAGAGTGCTCCAAAGTAAAAGCCCGTAAACCAACCCGAGATGAGGAAGCAGAATCCTGTCCAGGGTGCTACCATAGGTCCAAGCTTAGGTGAGCCTGCCTTCCCTGCTCACTGTCGGTATTCTAATTCATCTACACTGATGACTTTGGCGGGCATGGAGGGCAGGGGCTGCTGTAGCACATCTGAGCCAAACCATTTGGCAAGGCCCACTGGGGAGGTGCTCCTCTGGCTAGGGCGATGCTCCAGCTGAGAGTGCATGTGAGGCAGGCCTGATCGGCCGGCCACATTTTGAGGGGTCGTCTGAACACTGACAGCTGCTGCCTGGGAAGCAGAGCCCGGAGGATGAAGAACTGTGGGAATAAGAAGGAAGGGTTATTCAGAGCATAAGGGGGAAAGTAGTTCTATATCACGCCTTGCTTTGCTCAAACCCTATCCAGAAAACTCCAAACAGAATTCTTTACCAGATGATTTATTCTAGGGCTTCTTAAGGAAACTTCATTGCAAAATGCCAGAAGAAAAAATCTTGGAAAACTGAGCTATTCAGAAGCCATCCACATTAAGAAGATATCAAAGATCATATGACCACTACTTCCTAAAGTAAGCGGCCATATCACAGAAGCACCAACATTAGCTGGTGAGAAGGCATCTACTCTGGACAGTCCGTATTGCTGAACCTCTTGTGGGAAGATTCTCAGCCTCCTCTCCTAAGAGGTAAAGGATAAAAAAAGCCAGAGCACGCTTGGCTCTCCTACTGTTTTACAGGAACAGGAATTCCAAATCACACAAAGGTTGGTTTACTTCATCCTATTCTTTGGTAACACCCTTACCCTAGTCTTGTGAGGATAAAGAATGAATTGTCAGTGTCAATTCATCCCCTTCACTGGAAGGTAGTCCAAAGTTTTAATCCTATTCAGCCCATCCCAGATAACGTGGCCCATTTCTTAACTCACCTGAGCGTTGTAGCTGTTGCTGCATCATTGCCAGATGCAGAGGTGTCCCAGGACGAGGGTTCAGGAGAGGGTGACTAGCAGCAGGTAAAGGGTAAAAGGGCTGACCCAAGATTGGACCAGATAGTCCCTGTAGATGAGTCAGATCCATCCCAGGAGGAAGCACACCTATTGGGCAGAAAGAAGGAACTGGTGAGAAGTAATCTTAATCTACCTGGAAATTTTCAAGCTTGACTGTACAGTTTTGCTGACTGGAAAGTTCATTAAGAGTGAAGAATACTCAAGTTAGTTTCTTAATCTTTGACTGGACCAATGGATTGACTGAATCGGACCCTATGCTTACCAGTTAGATGGAAAAATATCTAGTCAGTCACATCTTTCTAGGGATGAAAACCTCCCATAGTATAGCACTTTATCATTTCTAGTGCCTGTTGTTATGCCAGGTCAGAAACTCACCTGCTTGGAGCAAACTTGGAAGATGCTGTGGATGTACTCCCTGGGCCAGCATCCTCTGGACCAACCCTGGGTGAAGCTGGTGAGCAGGCCGAACGATTGGGACATGGGGGACAAGGGGAACCTGGTGAACAGGGCGGAGAAAAGGTGTTCCTGGAACTGGGGATGCCAAGGTGGGTGTTTTTCTCCCAGCTGCTTTAGGTCGATAATCTTGTTCTTTGGTATAACGGTTGGTTTGGGACAGTGGTGTAGAACATGAAGACCGCTGCAACGTCGACAGTTTGGGATTTGTAGTGGGAGAAGAGTCTCGATCAACAGTGGGCACAGAGTTGGATGACAGGAGGTTCTCTGTAATAATCCAAACAGAACATTTTGGTGTTGGCAAACTTCTCCCAAATACTGTCTTCCCAGTGATCCAGTAAATCTCATTTCTTAGCTCACAATCCTTATTGGATCCCAACAAATTTAGAGGATCTGCATGATAGGAATCATTGCCTTATGAACTGGCCCAGTAAAGGTCACAGGAGCAGTTGGGGACAGAGTTTGATTAGGCCCCAAGTTTTCCAGTCTTCAACACTTTGTTGGAAGTTTATTTCTGCTAAACTCTAAAAATCCAAAGGCTCTGAAGTTAGAAGTGACATAACTCTTTAAGAAGCCTATGTCTTTATTCTTATAATCCTCTCAACCCAAGAATAACTATGGGCAAGGGAGCCTGGTACCTTGCTCTGTCCCTATGGCTATGGTCTGGATCTATATGAGAGCTAGTCCTGTCCTAGTCAGCTGCTTGAGATTAACATGCTTTTTAGCCTAAGGGGAAAATCAAGTAAGAGTAAAATTGTGCAAATCCATCACAACAAAGTTTAAATAGCAATTATAACCTGGTAAAGGAATCTTAATTGCCTTCTATTAGGACCAACAGGATTTCCTCCTCCCTCTACCCCCCGCCGAAGCTGTCTCATAGGCGAAAGCTCTCACACCAATACTCTAGACCTGTGTAAACCTAATTTATTAGAATCTATTTCACCACGTCTTTATCAGTCTCAACTGTGCAACACCTAAAAGCCTCTCACATTTTCTATATACTTCTAAAAGGCTCTCCACAATTCCTATAGGCTTCACCCATTACACAGATTTTGTTGGACACTTAAGTCTCCATAGACTGGAAAGAATCTTTCAGAAGTAAAACTGGTTGAATTATATTAATCTGCCAAATAAATGCACTAATAATTCAACTTTGAAGCCCAAGGATCTGAAACTAAAGCTCATTCCTTACTGTCTAATACTAACACTCATACCACTTTTAGATTGGTCAAAATTTTCAAGTGGCTAAGCAGCTTTGAGCTGGTCCAAACTTTCTGTCAAACACAGAACTGTGGTCCAGAGCAACAAGGCGTCTTGCCCAGGGCTTTGCAGAGAATCAGGTCAGGCAGGTAGGTCAGCACTCAAGTCCATCCTCCATCTGTCACATACTTTTTTGCACAGTATATCCACAAAAGCTCTGGCGTACCTTCACTGGCCTTCTGAGTGTCCTCTTTACTGTCACCAAGAGCTGCTTTTCCAGATGCTGGCTCTTCCTTGCTTTTCTCTTTGCTCTCGTACATCTTGCGAATCACTGAGGTAGGGGTGAAGGAAGGAGAAAGCTGTGGAGAAAAAAACAACATTAGCAATGCTCTAATTGCCTTTCCCTAATCAAGCCAGGATTAACTGACCAAACTACTCAGTAAGCTGAAGAGCCTCCCTCATTGGCTACATGTGGCAGAGGCCAACTCCAATGTTAGTCTCTAGCTAAACATTTGGAGGTAAACAAACAGGATGGGCCATTATAAGCGGTAGCCTTGTGCCTCATTCCTTGCTCATAACTCACTGGCATCAAAACCTAGACTTAGTTGTAGTTAAAGCACAGAGCTTAAACCTGCCTGTATCTGTGGTGACAGGGACCTCCCTATGCAGTCACCACAGCCCCAGCCAGGGTATTAGGCTGGGAAGAGGATAAGAACATGGCCAGAAGTATATTCTGGAGCAACAGACTTCCTAGCAGGGAAACGGCATTTCAGAGACAACCTCAGAGCCAAATTTCTCTATACAGCAAGGCCTCACTTAACATTGTTAACAGGTTCTTTAAGCAAAGCAACTATATTGAAACTAATTTACCATAGGCTGATTGATATAAAAAAGTTAAATTCTTATAGTGGCTCATCGACATTATAACCAAATGACACAGGACCTGCTGTATTCCTGATTTTTCCCCATCTGAACTTGGCTACCAGAAAATTCAAAATTATCTTAATTCTCCTCAGTCACTAGGATTCACCATTTGGGGTCATTTGTTCCTATGTACCAATTTCTACTTTATTTTATTATGCATGCAACTTTTCTCATTAACCAACTCCAAATCCTTGATGGCAAGAGACAGAGCATGAATTATGAACAGAAAACTCCTTCATGTCCCAGTCTTCCAGGTGCTTAGTGTGTAGACCCACTTGGGGTCCAGAAGCACAGTGTAATAGTTTTTTCCCCATCTATAAGTTTTGACTAGGTGATAAGATTCTGTGGGGCAGGAAACTTTAACAAAAAGTAATGCTGATACATGAGTCAGTTATACAACTAGACGTCACCACAAGTAAGCAAACCCCTCTGACCCAGACTTAATTCATATCACTGAGATCTGAATCTGAGTTTGTGAACTCACCAAGTTTCACTGGACATCCCATGATCTGACCCCAGTCATCCCATTGGCTCACTTGCTGCCTTTCACCTCTGCCCTCCCCACTCTGATTGTTCACTTATTTGAACATGCTATATACATATTGCCTCATGTGCTCTAGCATACTCGTCCATCTGCTAGAACACACTTTCCCCAATGTAGGGGCTTTATCAGAATCCTAACAGACTGTATCCTGAAAGGAGAAAATCTCAGAAACAGGTATGAAAGACTACTCAATCAGTTACTCCTGTGGAAGGCACTCAAGGACATTTGGGCTACATAGAGATACACCATAGGCACAACCAACCATGGAGAAGCCTAGAAATCATTCGCAAAGGCAAAGGTCACTGACCATGCTTGTGATGGAGGCTGCGGGGGCAGGGGAACAGGAATTCCCTCTGTGCACGGGTGCTGGTGACTTGGTCACTCGCTGTTGCCTGTGAATAAACCAAGTATCATTGTGAGCCCTAGGCTGCTTAAACTCCAAGTCCTAAAATCACAAAATACTCAATACCAGCCTAAGACTTTAACATCCTATTTTCCTTATCCAATTCAATTTCCCAAGCATCAAACTATGCAAAACCACACGTCAAGTTCCGAGGGAAGACAAAAACTTACTTTGAAACATGGTCCTGGACCTTGCAAGAACTTTCATCTAGTGAGGGAGATACTAACCTTGGAAAAACCAAGGCATGAAGATACTAGGTACCAGCAAGGTATAATGGGAAAATGAGGGTTAGGAGGAATGATGGGATAATTCTATTGAAGGGACTCTGGGAAAGCTTCTTTGGGAAAGAGCTGCATTAAATTGGGTGTGACTAATGAAAAGCTACAAGATGGAGAACAATGATTCAGGTAGAAGGAAAAGGTAAAGGTACTTGGGAAGGCCTTGGGAATGTAGGGTTATCCAGAGCTGGTGTATAGTTTATTTATAGACTATACCAGTAAAGTGGGTTAAGGAGGGCCTTCATTCTGTGGGCCAGGCTGTCCTCTGTAACTAGCACATGCCTGGCATAGAACTGATGCTCTGTGAGACATTGGTTCAGTTACAGCACCAACAGTTTTAGCTATTTTAAGACCTAGTTACATTCAGCATTCCACACCAATACTAGTCTACACAGGGACTAGGTCTCCCAAAGTTTAAAAGAACAGGCTTCCATTCTCTCCCTGGACTTTCTACTTATTCTCTCTTAACCTGAAAGAAAACAGGAAAACAGCTGATGAAAATATAAACAGGTGGCAAGAAGAATGAATTATGTGAGCTCATTGACTAATAAAAAGCTTCAATGAATTTCACCCATGTCAGATCTTGTACCACAAAGGCCAAAACCCAAGTATAGTCAATGATTCTGGGAAGTTCTCTGAATCATATGCAGATGGGAATCCTAAACCCATGGCTTCTTTCCAGTCTGTACCAGTTAAGCCCCACTGCTGCCATACTGAAACTCTGAATGTGACAATGAAGGGAGACAGATCAGTAGTGTTTTGAGTGATTAAGACATAAACCTGAAATCAGGTGGTTTGGCAATGATCTATGGTTTATTCCTTCTGATAAACATACTTGAACATCTATAAGTTAGACACTGTTCTAAGTGCTGAGGATACAGCAGTAAACAAAACAGACAAAATATCTCTGTTCTCATTACATTCTTATGGTTGCAGAGCAGAGAGGGGTTACTATGGACAGGGAGACAGACAATAAATAGTATGCTAGAAAGTATTAAGTACAATAAAAAAATAAAACAAGGAAAGGAGAAAGTCCTATCTGTTGGGGGCTACAACTATATATAGAGAGTTTTCAGGGAGGGCCTGAGAGGCTGACATTTCATCCAAAACATGAAGGCTCTACTGACATTGACTTGAGTCTGCTTACTAGTTTCAAGTCAGTCACACTTTAAAAAACTTAGTTTCTGTATGTGTAAAAAATGCAGTTATTTGTCCCATCTACTACACAGGGTTGTTGCCAAGAGCAAAGAAAATCCGGGATTTCAAAAGTGTTTTGAAAGTCAACAAATTATGTCAATGAATATTAGATAACTCCATTATTCTGTAGAGCGAAATCCACTGACCAAGGGTGGAGGTAGGGGCGGGGAGGGGCTCAGCAGACCAGTCCTGAGATCTCTATTTAGGCTGAGGACTACTAGGGATAGGATGCAATTATATAAAGGTACAGAGTACTTAACTGGTCTTAATGTTTTCTGAAAGTGTCAGCATATAAAACCAACTGAAGCAAGACACTGAGACATGGATACGGCAAAATTTAAGTATCACATCAAAACATAAATACTTCTTTATTACCAAGTACTTTATGAGCAGGACTAAACTGTCCTTAAAGGCTGGATGGTGGTCACTTCTGGGTGAGAAAAAGGGTATTACTGGGAAAGGACACATGGAGTACTTCTTGGTAGCTAATAAGGGAGTTTGCTTTATATAAGCTATACGTTTGTTTAATGCATTTTATTTTACAGTAAAAAAATATTGCTAACACCACTCAACTTATGATTCATTTTACTACTTGTTGCAACTAGCAAAAAAACCAGGAGAGTGAAGTCTGTAATCATTTATTAATGGCTCTGATCATAAACCTCATCAAACCCATCAGGTCTGACCAACAAACTCTTGATCAACAAACCTGTATCAATGGATAGTCTGATAACAAGGAATCTATGAGGGAGGAAACTAGCTGTTTTACTTTCCATTATCTCATAAGCATAACTGCAAATAGGGAGCAATGCTAACTACATTTATGAAAACAAATCTTTTAAATCAAGAATAAAATTATATAGGATGACAAGGCTATGCCCATACTATAGAATTCAATATTATTTCCTCTACTGAACATATGGAGTGAGATGGAATTCTCATCATGTATTGTACAACGTATCAATGTATACAACAGAATTATACTGTGGATAACTAATTTGAGGAAAATTAATTTGCAAATTCATGCAAGGGTAGGATTAGTAACTTACTTGTTTCTGAATCCATCTCTGGTTCTGTCCACCTGTGGTTTGCTAAAACCAGGCTGATAGAAGTTTGTTGCCTGCACTGTAAGGTCATGTGGTAGGGCCAGCCCCTCCAAAGCTGCCTGTTGCAATTCTAGCTGGCTCATCTGCTTAACAGAAGTGGCAGAGGAGGATCAATAGAAGAATAAGGACAGTCAATGAACTTCATATAGGTCTCTCTTTGCTCTCTTTGGTATGTTTAAACAGCAGCTGAGAAATTAGATACTGTGACCTGAATAAACTATGCTGCTATCCATTGAATAGAATTTTAACTATTTATGACTTTAATTATTTACCCCTTTTCTAGCCTTCACTTGAATTATAGTTTCAAATCACTTCCAAGAACTATAGCAATTTTAGTTCTCCATCCCACAAACAACAATAAGGATGAAAAGCAAGCAACAAACTGAATTTGAGAAAGAGCTCAGCTGGACCTGGGCCGTTACGGGGCTCATAGGCTTGCGTATGCCTTGGAATGGATCTCCAAGTAGCTGCTGTGGTCCTGGTGTGAAACCTGTTGGGAAAGTTACAGTATCACTGAGTGTCAAGACAGCACTTGTCCATCAGAGAGGCGTATCTAACCAATGCATACTGTTCCTAAATACCATCTCTTTCAGGAATTATTGACTTCTTTGGCTGGTGATGTCCCTTGTCTTCTGTGTCCCCCACAGTGGGCTATGGAGACCTCAATTAGCACTTAATGACCTGACTTGCTGCTGTATCCATCTTCCCCACTAAGCTGTCAGCTTTTTCCTTTTCAGAGCTGAGACCTCTACCTGTCAGAGAAGAGCTTTTCTAGCCAGTGATTTGGTCCATTATCACCAAGCCTACTGATATCAATGCTCTGAAGGTTCATACTCTTTCCAATCTATCTACCTGTGGAGGGAAGACAAAAACTCCAAAGGTTTGACTGGCAGGGACCAGAGTGGCCAGAAGCCTAAAGTAGTCCAAGGTTGTAGGGACACTGAAATTCTGCACACTTTCCTAAGATGGCTTTCTGGAAGTGTTTCTTCCGTGTATATTCTGATTTAACCACAAGACCTCAAAGCTGTGCACCAGGTTCATTAGGTTGGTAGAAAGCCACTACTCTGACTTCTACTCTATCAAGGAAAAAACCTAGAAAGCCAAATTAACTTTCTGGGGTTGAATTCCCCAAATAAGGAAGAAGACTAAAGAGCTGGATCCAGTTTAGATCAATCTCAGAAAAAACTATACCATGAACATATTTATCTAGAGCTCTGAGCAGTTGGATAATAAACTATCTTCCACATTTGTATCTCCACACATTTCTTTTTAAAGACTTCAAGGACGCTGATGAAAAAAGCCTTTGCCAGTTCTAGGGGACAAGTATAACTTTGTGGGGGGAGCAGGGGGAGGGGTGCAGCACAATGAGGATAGATGGATGGACAGTATTTACCAATTGGTGATGGTATTCGAGGACGAAGGTAGTCTGCTGAGGCTGCTCGTGTTTGAAACACCTGTGACAAGGGAGGAGAGGGTGCTCTTTGGCCCAGTAAAGATGCTGTAGGCTCCAAGCTCCCCATAAGGCCACTCAGAAGATTGGAAGAAGCAGGCCTCTGGACTGGTGGACCCAGAAGTTCCTAAAGGTAGAAAAGTCAAATTCTTGTGAATAAACCTTGTTCTCTGTCCAAGTCAGAGGCTATGGATTAACTTTTGGAAGACAAAGATGAATCTCACTCATGCTCCACTGAAGGACTTGGCATGGTGTACATGCAACACATTTCTCTGAATGTTCAGCTATCAACATTTGCTCTAAGTTAGTGCTACAAATACTGGTTAGATAATTTAAGTTTCCACAAAAATTGCAAACCTGCAAATTAGAAATCAAGGGCTGTGTCATTTTTTAGCCACCTCCCCATCCCACTTTGAGATTAACAGTGACACATAACTATATCAGTTAGTGACATATCCTCAACTGCCGGGCAACATGAACCACTGGAAAAAACCAGTTCAGAGGACTACTGTTCAGGACTCCAAGGTCTCAGTGTAAGATTGTGAAGTACCTGCAGGATGTTCTTAGGGACAGGATGGCCTGGAATTTCAGCAGGGGACATCAAATGGCTTTCAAGGTTTCGCTAAAAAAGTCAAAGGAAAACTGGTTTTAACCTTCTTACACACTTAAGAGATTAATTGAGGAGCACAAAAAAGCATTAAGAACTCCCCAGGGAGTTGGCACTTATCAGCAGAATGATGTCAAAATCACAAACTTAGATCAACTTGTTCTCTACTCCCTCAACTCAATAGGTCCCAAAGAGATCTTAGAAAATAATCTTCACATGTACATGGAATGTCCACTGAGAGACCCTTAGACAAAGTCTTTTCCTGTGGTAAGCTTAGTCCATTTCACTGTTTCTAACACTGTGACCAAAAAAGGGGAAAAAAAAAATGGTGAAATAGGGGCACACTTATTTAGTAAAAGCCACATGTAGGAATCTTTGATAACTTAAAATTTTGGTTTTTGAGGCAAACTTTGCTACCCATTACCTTTAACAAGATTTACAGACCACAGATGGTAACAAAAACCTAGTAAACAACATGCAGGTTTGGCCAAAATTGTTATATTTCAGAGTTTCATATTTCAGGAAATTTAAACTTTATAAGCAGGCTGTTTCAAATGTGTCTTATATACAGGGTGATATTCAAATCCTCCACTTTTTGCTTAATGCAGCAGCAGTCATGTTTTGCATCCAACTTGCATTACTTCTGCACTTCAGTACATCCTCGTGCCCATTTAGCTCTGCCTAAAGTGCTTTCTCTGGTAGTTTCCCTTCCACTAGGTGGAGATGCCAAGGTACACAGCAATGTCCTCAGGAATGACAAATAGCCCAAAGATATCCAAGTGTTTTATTGTTGGTTTTGGAATTGGGACTGAATACAGATGATTTTAATAAGATATCCCTAAAAGTCATTTAATTCTATCTAACAAGTAGACAACTTTATACTACATGGCTTACTATATTTGGAGGATATAGTATATAATTCATTTTAAAATGGATTAGATGGAACCGACATGCCCTATTAGGGGGATAAAACAATATGATTGAACCTAAAGAGAGGCAGGCAGATCAGAAATAGTATATGTAACATACACAGCCATAGTAATTAAAGACTTGATTTTAGAAGTAGATCATGACTCAATAACAAATATAAATCAAGCAGTATTTTGAGATAATGTCTGGTGCACTTATTATGTACTTTCCTTTGTTGCTTTCTTTGTAGGTTAGGTTGAGTTTGTTACTCTTTGCCTAGCAACTTGAATTATATCATCCATTCCTTTACATAGGTGTTTGAGGCTCATTTCCTCAGCTGAAACCAGATATATTTCAGAGCACTGAAACACTAACATTAAACCACTTACCCTCATAACTCAGGGTCAACTGTATTAATGTCAAACCCTAGAATCATATCTGAAACAAAATGTTCAAAAGCATCGCGTTAACTGTTGCACTTCTCTGCTCCCATTTCTTTATTTACTGCACTAAAAGAAGCTACTTATAAGTTCTGACCCAAATCATTGCAGTCAGCATCCAGTCACCAAGAAACGAAAATAACAAGAATGGAGAATAGGATAGTTTCCGATCTTTTAATATGGTTCTCATTTGAAAGAATTTGAGAAGTAGCTAATAATTCTTTGTACAGAAATAACTCTAAGATAGTTTATGGGAAACATTCCCCTATAACTGGCATGGTGTGGTCAGATACATAGGAATAAGTCTACCTACCTGAGATGCTCCCTTTCAGAAGCAGAGAGTCAGTCCCAGCAGTAAGGCCAGGAACAATGGCACCTCTGTTGGAATCTCTATCACTAACTGCTGGTCATGTAAGAAACATTAAAAATCAGTTGCCTTCCCATGGTACAAGGCCCAGTGAATCAAAAACCTATCACTACCATAGTTAACTTGTAGTTCTCAGACAAGAAAGTGTAAGGAGAAAACAAGAGGCAAAACTCAAGTAAATTTGCTATAACTTAGCAACTGGAATAGTCTGTTTTTATTCAGATTTAACCTGTATCATCACTTTGTATCACCAAGGGACAGCAATATTGACATATAGGCCGTGACTGAGGACCACCTTCTAATGTGTTACGATGAAGACCAGTATGTGCTACACCCCTGCATTTATTAACGTGCAGTCACCTTTTAACCCAGCTTCATGCCTAAAGGTGTTTTACAAGTTTGGAGCCATAGCTTTTTCTATTAATAAATTAACAGAATACAATTGTCTTGAAAAACCCATTCTAGTTACTTAAAAATGATTCATATAACTGCCAACTGCTGAATTAAGAAAGAAGGTAATATCAGGTATTTGGGAATAATGAGAAGGTGTGAAAAGATGGGACTGTAAAAATTAAGTTATTTTAACTTAAGTAGCTGAATAAACAGAAAACCTTCTTTGAGCTCATCCAAAATTATATATACCTTTTCTTTTTTTTGGCAGTAACTTAAGTTATGACTGAATCTTTCAATCTTTATACTTGTCATCCCCGATACATATAGATTAACCACAAACCTGCTTTCTCAAGTAACAAACAAATAAGTAATAATTAAAGAACACACAAAAGCATCAAGGACCAAATAAATGACTACTAAAGAATTTCCAACTTACTCAAAATACCTTTTTAAAAATCCATTTATTGTGGTGGAAGAGAAAGAGGGAAAAGGAGAAAAGGCTGGGATTTGTGCCAAATACTTACGCTGACTTTGGGCTGAGAAGGCAAAGTCCCACTTGCCTTCATGGTGTTCACTAGCTTGTTGAAAGCAGTCATATCACCATCTTTTTTGAGCTGTCTATTGCTGGTCACAGCATTCGGCGTCTCCTCTAAGTGTTCTGCCATGAAGGGAGTAGAATTCTTCACTTGTTGGTCCACTTTCAAGCCCTTGAGCCCTGCTTCTACCTCTTCCACTGAAAGCACAACCCCTGAATGTGCTGAAAGGTTGAGAAAGTCCAGGTTAAGCCAAGCAAAGGAATATGAGGTAGGAATTCTCTTTGGCTACCATGATGGTGAAAATAAAAAACAATGACACCAAAAAGAGACAATCTGAAGACATTAAAATTACTGTTGCTCAGTGCGAATAAGGCCATAATTGCGCACTTAGTAAGATATGGCATACTAACCTAAAATGTTTAGGTGACAGAAACTAAGGGACCACAACTGTGGTGCTATGGTTTAAGACTTGACAAGGTCCTGCTGCACATCCTGCAGGAGAACCTCAATAATGAGTGTTCTGGAGACTTGTTACAAGGGACAGGAATCCCAGATAGCCCAACACCAACAAGACTGCTACCAGCCACTATGGTTATTATATCACCACGGTTTTATGTTGAGGGCTTACAACCTAAGCAAAAATACTGGAGAAAGATGTGAGAAGCTAAGTTATGCTGAGGAGGACTACAACATTTCACTGGTGTTATAATTAGGCTCTAGGTAAGAAGGACTTGGTGGAAAAGTTATTATAGGGCCCACTGACTACCAAGTTCTCAAAGTGGTGGTACTGTTTGACAAAAAGTTTTTTCAAGAACGTTAAACAAAACCCTATTTAACCATTTAACTTTTGATGAAATAGTATGTTAGATTTAACTGCCTTAAGACAGTACTCAAGCTTTTTCAGACACCTAAAGCAGACTATAATAAACACTTACAGCTCTCTTTAAGTTTTTCTTTATTTGCAGAAAGGCTGGAAAGAAGAGGTTTTAAATCCACTTTGGCTTTCTGCAGCATTTCTAAAATATCCACTTTACTTTCAGCATGGTCTTCCAATGGTATAGGAGCAAAATAATTCCCCGAATTCTGTCCAGGAGAGCAGATGGCTTGCTCCAGACCTAGTATTGCAAATAAATATATTCATAATTATTTAGTCTCAGTAAAGCACAGAAATATATCTTCAATATTATTGAAAGGACACAAATTGAAGACTTTTTTTTTTTTTTTTTTAGTATCCAAAGACCCTTTAGCCCTAATGGACCCCTGACTAATGAAGGAAGAATGAATAATGTCAGAGAAAGCTCAAGTCTTTGTCCAAGGCCAGACTCTGAAGCCATTTTACCTGCAAGTCTCTCCAGTTCTTCATGTGGCGTTGACCCAAGACTACTGGACCGGCTTCCAGATCGGCTTGGGTTAGAGAACCACCTACTGAACCGACTGGCAGAGACTGACCCTTCTCCTAAAACATCTTCTATCATCTAAAGAGAAAAATAAAAAGAGCTAAGATAATAGTTCCTAGGTGAAAAAGACAAGAAGGTTCAAATTTTAAGAAAGGGCCACTTACTTTGAAACTTCCTTTGAAGCAGTTGACCTGAAGGTAAACACCCTCAGAATTTATAATTTTGAAAATCTTTAATTTTTCTTCCCCTCCTGGGTCATTTCTCAGTAACCCAAACTTGGACATAATCAACCACATATTTTGTAAGAATATAAAAAAGCAAAACCTCTGGGCCACAGAAAATGTTTTAGTTTTCTATCCTTTGCCTCATTAGAAATTCCATGAATTACTGAGTGTCTTAGAGTAGAGGTCCCCAACCACCAGGACCGTGGACCTGTATTGATTGGTCCGTGGCCTGTGAGGAACTGGGCCACACAGCAGGAGGTGAGCAGCAGGCGTGAGCAAAGCTTCATCTGTATTTGCAGCTGCTCCCCAGTGCTAGCATCACCGCCTCAGCTGCACCTCAGATCATCAGGCATTAGCTTCTCATAGGAGCACCGGTCCCTGGTGCCAAAAAGGTTGGGGATTGCTGTCTTAGAAGACAATTTCAAAATCAAAATCAGCACCAGGAGTAAAGCATTTCGTTGCCAAGCTGATGAGTGGCCCTCAACTAAACATCAGGTATGGAGAGCTGATGAAAGAAAACTCTTGCTTCCAACATTCTTAAGGTTGTAATAAACATCATAAAATTCAATGCTGATAATTTCAGAAGTCAAGAGCTAAACAACAGAGCTCATAAAAATCACAATTCCAAATCAAGTTTAGAAGTGTCAGAATGTGAAAGATAAACTTTTAACTGATTTCTATTATCTATTTGAACTTAGTGGAGAGTTTTTAAGTGCTTGTTTTAAGTCTGACTTCTATGGTTTTTGACTTAATTATAAGGCCAACTAAAGGATGCATTATGATCAGAAATAATTTCTTCAATATTATTTCATAACAGTAATTTGTTACCAATCCTTCTTAAAAACTATATTTAAACATTTTTAAAGATTTCAATTCTACCCTATCATAAATCCAGTTAAACATTCAAATTGATCTTTATGCAGTGTTATCAATATTTAGAAAAGACAAGATAAAGCAAATGTTAATCCAAAAATGAGGTATATCCTTCAAAATGAGGCATGAACTTTCACTTCTATACCAATCATAAAAAGAAAACACATTTTTCCCTAACTGGTACCTGTATGACAGAGTTAGTGGCTATTTTATCTTAAGTCTGGAACCTAGAATTTCCAGTCAAAGTTTAGCAGTGGAAGGTTATATCCTTTTTATCTGGAAGAATTTTCTCATAATACCCAAATTAAGCTTTAAAATACTTCTCCTGAACACAAGACTAAAGGATTTAAATTCAAGACACTAATTTGATTATTTGTGGTACTTCGATTTTCTGAGGTATTAGTTTAAATCACAGGTCACTTGCAGAATCTCACCTCTTTATTAATGCTGACTTTTAAGTGCAATAATTTTGTAATAATTAAAGTATAAGAGAAGCATGAGTGATGTGGCACTGTGAAAAACTGGGGATTGTACCCAAGATACAATCACTTTAGTGATAAATAGGTATTATTTTATACGCAACTAAAAGCTACAGCTATTAAAAATATTTTAATGTTGAAAAATTTGAAATGAGCAAAAATGTCTTTGCATTTTAATCATTTCCGCTGATCATACTGTATAGGAAAAAAATCATAAAATACACATGAGAAACATGAAAAAGTAAATAAAGGACTTGAGTATAAAGTATCTAGACATTTTCTAAACATATGGCAGTAAGTACTGAGAAAGTCATTTCCATATTTTGATCAGTGAAACTTTGTTTCACTAAGAGAAGTTTTATTATAGCTGAAACATAAAAAGTAGAAACAAAGTTACTTTTATACACATTTACTGGAAATGCCCATTTCAAGAAACTGAAACATTTTAAACTTGAAAAGAATCCTTAAGAGTTACCTAGTCATTCATTTTTACCACAGTGAGAGCTGGGATGCTTTAACAGCAGTAGCGCCCCCTCCTGCTCCCTGGAGATCTGGACCCATAGCTCTAACTTCTTGGTCAAGACATCCTCTGCTACATCCTTGTCAGCCAACAATTGGTTGAGAAGAGGACCCTGAACTGAATTTTGGTATGTTTCAGCTGCTCTTTCTAGATAGATTTTTAATAGCATTTTTATGGTAACCTATGACTGTTTGTCTGGTCCTTCAAACAAAGGTCACTTACACAAGTCACATCCTAAGATTAAAATTATTATTTCTGATTATCAAACAGATATTTTTACTCTAACAATTACTAGGTTTTATTAATGCTTTTATTACTTTCCACTTTTATGGACATTTCTATAGTTTTTTATTTGTTCTACTGTAGTTGACTTTTTTGGGGATTTCTAATGAATGTATTTTAGGCTATACATTTTCTTCTAAGCATACTTTTGATTATGTCGCCAAGGGTTTTCTATATCATGTTCCTGTTCATCATTCTAAATAGTTTAGGATTTCCGTTTTGATTTTTTCCCTGCATTCAACAAAAACACCCGTTATGTGTCAGGCACTGTAGAAAGAGTTGCTTATACCTAAAATAAACTTACTTTTATTTAACTGAAATTATTTTCACATGTGATCCAAATTTTCAGTTTGTACAGATTTTTGTGGCTGTCAAC
Source organism: Macroglossus sobrinus (assembly GCA_004027375.1). Taxonomy (NCBI): domain Eukaryota; kingdom Metazoa; phylum Chordata; class Mammalia; order Chiroptera; family Pteropodidae; genus Macroglossus; species Macroglossus sobrinus. Next base: position 62,329 of record PVKZ01001260.1, read on the forward strand.
TATACATTATGATACTGGTGTATATATAGCCTACAAATACAGGTAAAATTCTATTAATACTCAGCATTTATGGAACTTGCTAAGTGCCACGTACTATTTCAGGCACTTTATATAACATTTGTTAAATGATATTGAAATCCTATGTAGCCTTTTTTCCCCCGACTGCTCATTTTCTGAGCATTGTATTAGAATCTAGCTGGTTAAATGGCATATCAGAGCTTGTTTTTACTGATCCCAGTTTTGCTTTTAAATGAACATTATAGTATATAGACCTTAATGAGCCATACCTCCATGAAAATCATGGATAGACTTCCTAGCCAATATCTACTGCTCAGCATTAACCAAGTCTTGGTTGAGGGAGAGAGCCAAACGCTAAGAAGGTGCTGAGATCCTATTCTTCAATTTTATGGTTTAGAGGAAGTATAGTAATGGAGAATTAAGAGCAAAGACTATTAACTGAAACTGCATAAATCAGAATTCAGTTTCTACCACTTAATAGGTATGTGACTTTGGACAAGTTATTTACACCTCTGCACCTGTTTTCTCATTTATAAAATGGAAATAACAGTAAGCTAACTTATGTTTTTTGAGAATTAAATGAATTTACTGGGGTGACATTGGTTAATACAATTATATGTTTCAAGTTTAAATGAATGTATTTAAACCAACAGCACTGTATGTGTTATCTAATATTAAAAGATCAGCTTTGAAGTCGTCTTCTGCCTCGACACACAGGTAAGTTTTAGATGCTCACATTTAGAGCCAAGTATAGGCCTCTAAATTTTGACCCTTTGTTATGAAAACTTTTTACAATGAGATTTCCATCTGTCTTCAAAGAGAATGCAAAAAAAAAGTCATTAAACACAGTTGGTATAAAAAAAAAATACTGTCCCCTCAAAAGCTAAGAATTTGAGAGGACCAGTTTTATATCAAGTAAATTAAGCTCACGCCTGCCTGTGACACTTCTCCTCTTAATGAGCCACAAAGACTATTGTCTAGCTAGTGAGATATCTGGGTATGAAACTTAATAGTTAAAATTGCTGTTACAGCTTAAGAAACAAAACCATGCAGTTGCAGTTGATTTGAAGCTACATTCCTCACGCTCCTGAATAGTGCTCTAGAGAAGTACGGTCATACAGAGATAAGTTCAGAGAGTGATAGTAAATACTTAGAAACTTTTATAGCAATTTGTCATTACTGTGACATTTGTACTTTAAAGTACTGGTTCTCAGTGGACTGGAAATATAAGCCTGGGCCCTTACCAAAGAGAATTTAAGAAGTACTGCCCTGGAAGTCATCTGTGGCCTTGTACCTATCCGTGCTATCCAGGGTCTATTCACCTTTTCTGGTTGGCCGTCTATTGGGGACTGGAGGAGGGTGGGGGGCAGGCAAATGAGAGGGGAGACAGGCCAATGTTGTCTGCTCTGTTATGCCCAGTTTTGTCTGCTCGTGCACTAATAAAAAAAGGAGCAGGTATAGTTAAGCAGTAGAGTCATTAAGTCAAATGCCTTGAACAGTCAATTTAAAGGAATGGTCAAACTTACTGTTTTTGGGTCTGTAAATGGAACATCTGGAATGTACAGATGCTTTTGGTCAAATGATTTTTAAATTCTATTTTATTAAGAGTTCTATGCACTCTTTCAGCAACCACAGAAAACCTCATTTCTGTGTATGCATGCCACAGTTAGATGTTTTTTCCCCCCACAAATTTGACGAGGCTATATTAATCCCTAAATAGCTGAAGGGGATAGCACAACGTCAGGTAGCAAGTAAAGATTTGGGATATCTTACTGTTTCTACCTTAAAAGCTGAGAAAGACTGAACCTCAACAGTTCAACAGCAACACTGATACTATCCCAAGTTCCTTTGCACTAAGGGTTTTCAGAACCACCATATCACACAGGTAACACCTAACCAGCCACCTTTATCCCAGAAATGCAGATAAGCATGACACCAATCATCAGTTATAAAATCTACCTCCACAGTAAATCTTTACAATTTAACTACTTAAAAATTAAAGCAATGTTCTTAAATATACAAATTCTAAGTCCAATGCTACCAGCCTGGAAAAAGAGTTAACATGTATAAAATTTTCACTTAAGTTACTTCCACTAAGACTCTCAAAACAAAGCCAACAAAAATTCAAATGAATTATTAAAATTCAAAACTTCAAAAAAGAGTTTATTCTTAAAAATTAAGAATAAAAGCCCAACAAAAAAAACCCCTAAAGCATCTAGAAAAACAATACTTTAAAAATAGTATCTTAAAGACTCAGGTCAAATCTAGCCATATAGTTGCGTCATCCACGTGTATAAGTGTGCTGCTACACTCACCGAGGCCAAGCATGGCACCTTATCAAGGTTAAAGAACTCATTAAAATCAAATTCTCCTGGGGACTGCTCAGGTAAGACGGCATCCCTTGGCACTTCCTGATCAGCAGCAGGTTCCTGTGCAAGGATGACCTCCACCTCATCCTCTTCAGCCACTCCTCCATTGCACTCGACTAGGCCTGAAAGCAAAACCAAGACAAAAACAGTCTGATCAAGCAAGCTGCTCCAGACTTTGTGGCCTCAGCCATCATCACACATGCAGAAGAGCCACAGATGACTTTAAAAGCAGACCTGTGTTGGTACAGCATTTGTAACTGTAAAATAGTTCCCTTCCTGTGGGAGATACAGGAGGAAAAAAGCCTTAACAAGCCAGAACACAAACATGATGGGAGAAAGATTGTTGTCCCTCCTTCATCCATTCTCTTGAGTTTTCTATAGTGTAGTGGATTCTTTTTCTAATAGAATTTTTTCTTTTTTAATGATGATCTTTGCAAGTCTTTTACTGCTTAAAAATGGAACCAAATTAATTTGACTCTGTCTTCACATAAACATCTGCACCACCCTTTTAAGTCAGGGTTCAGCAACTTAAGGCATTTATGTGAAACCTACCATGAGGGCAATTTTCACTTACCTACAGTTTGGTTATAGATCAACCTTCAGGGCAAAGTCCAAATGTTACTTCCTATGGGAAGCCTTCCTTGCTTACCGATTTTTATCCTAACCTGCAAAATTGATCACTGCCTTCTCTGTAACAGCTGTTCTGAGTACTTATCATACTGTACTACAGTAACTGTCTGGTGAGACTAAGCTCTCTGAGGGCAAGTAACCTGCTCTAATCAGCTTCATCTTACTCCGTAGTGCCTGGTACTCAGTAACGTTTCGTTGTTAGGATGAGAAGGTAAGGTCTAAGTGAAGCTACCAAGAACTAATGTTTAAAAAGCCAGAATATGGGCAAAAAGCAAAATCCTTAGGCTATAAAAATATCTTTTTCTTTCTTTTAAATAAGTATACTGAGAGATACTAGGCATTCAACTTTGGAAGAACAGAACTCTCAAATCTCCACCTTGTTAAAGTACCTATACAAAAGCTGCCTGCAGTTTCAGGATCACAACAGACAGTAAGTCCTCCAAGAAAAAAAGCATCAAAGTCCCATCTGGACCCATCCCTTCTCAAAGTCCCCAACAGTCACCACAGTCTTGGTATTAATCAGCCAGGTTATTCTAGGACAGGGAGGTTAAATGCAATCATCTGCGCCATCATTCCAGTAACACTTCAGAGAGCAAAGCAGGGGACTACAACAATTGAGAGGTTAAGTGGCTTGCTTACCCAAGGTCTCAATACAAGTAAGTGGTAGCAGCTTCAACCCCAGAATGCCCACCAATGCTCTTCCACACCATGCTGTGTTTGTAAGGCAGCACTGCTCCTCCAGAGAGAGAACCCTGAGCCTTCTGAGGGCCTAAGGTAACCAGTGAGATGGATTTTGAGAGCCATGGATGAAGCAATGGTCTCTCCAGTGGTCAGCATACTGCCAACAACCAGAGGCAAATGCTAGTCCTTCAAAGACTGACATTTAAACTAAAAAGACTGCTTTGGTAGAGGTATTTTTCTTACTTTACAAAGAAACTAAGCTCTAAAAAAGTAAACATCTTAATAACCTAATCAATGCCAAGTCTGTGTCCTTTCCACTACAGCAGTGCTTCTCCCTGACCCATCTTGTCCATTAGAACCTGCCTGCCTACTTCAGGACTGACAAGCAACATACATTTTGCTGCAGTTTTGTTTCCCAACTTAAAGATTGAGCTAGACAAGTCTATACATGGCTCATACATTTACAAAAAAAAATTTTTAATATTTTTCCTATTCACTTTAATTCTGTGTTGAGACACAGAATGAATGGCTTTTACAAGTAACAAGGGTGTCCAGAGTGTACCACATGCAATTTTATGCAGCTTCAGGCTCTCTATAAAGCAGACTGGGCCTGACAACTGAGAGTAGGTATAAGTAGGGAGGAATATGCACAAGCAGACAAACATAGCTGGCCATTCATGGTAGATTCAAAAGTCAGGGACCTAGGAAATACAACTAAGGGCAAGTTTTATCACATTTCAGAATAAGTATATACTTTCATTAGAGAGAATGGAAATTAAAATTTCATTTTCTATTGATGGAGGGTTTTAACCATTTCTTTGTACTACATTATTTTTTTCTGGTTAGAAGTTTAATACATATTCAAACTGTTTCATTCACTGCCATATATAATCAACTAGCATTGGGCCTGTATAGAGTGGGTGCTCAATATGTATGTTTTAAAATTATGCAGGCAAGTAAAATGTTTGTCTTGTTCAATGCTATACTCCCAATATGTGCCTGCCAAGAATTGGCATATAAGTTCAGTAGAAAGCTGGAATACAGAAACAAAAGTGGACTAAAAGGCATTCATCATCCCTCCCCCTCCTTTCATTCTTATAGCCAAGATGAAACTATGGAGTACCTGTTTATTTTAAGTATAGTAGCTAGGACAGCCTAGGGACCTTTTGAAATTAACTGATGGGGTCAATGAAGCAAGACCCCTGGATTCTACTTGAGGTTCTGCCATGAAACCTGTGATAGGGTCTTGGTTGTTGCCTCTTTCTAGGTCTGTCTCTCTCTGCATCTGTAAGGTAGGAGGTGATACCACTGATACATCTCATTCCTTTTGGCTCCTCCACTTGTTGATACAACAATAGCTGAAATTCAGATTTCATCTCAGTGAAGGAAAACATGCTTTTCTCATCAGAAGCCTGATCTTTATCATTAGGAGAAAAGACCACACTTGCTGGTGCTGCGTTAGTCTAGTTGAGAATGAGACAAAGGCATATCTCAAAGGCATTTTAATAGCAAAGTCCCCCAAGTTACCCATCAATTTCCTGCATCACCCTAGGGAATGAAATAAGATAATGGTAATGTCTACTGTATTTTAAAGATCGTGCAAAAAAAAAAAAAAAAAAAAAGACAAAATGATTTTTCTCTTTTCTTTCTCCTACATAAATCCCATTAGTTTATTTCTGTTTAAATGTTTCAGTCTTATAAATTTTAAGGTGGCATTGATTAAACACTCATTTATTAAAATAGCTTTCCCCTTTTGTTGCCTGATATCTGCCAAAAGGTTTTTTCCAACTAAACTTGAAGCCTGGAAGGAACTAGAACTTACTGAGTAAGTGTCTACAAGAGGCTGAGTTCTGATGTGTGCATTCGATCTCTAATGTTAAAAGTAACCCTTAAAGTTAGGAAACAGGCATTGCCTTCACCTTACAAAGAAAGAGGCTCACCTGTTAAAAGTTTTATCAGGTTACCCTTACTGCCCTGAAAAATGACTAATGGGACCCCCAATCTGTACCAGTCACCTCTCATACTTTAGCTTTGGCTTCTTCAGTTTGGCAAGGGGGACACCTAACCTTATCTCATAGCTGAAAAAAATTGAGTTTGGGAGATGCCAAGTTATAATCAACTGACCTAGAAAGGTCTAACGCCATGAAGATGAACTCTGAAGTAAAAAAAGCATCTTCTTCAACTTTTCATTACTTACTTCCTCAGTGTCCACTGACAAGTCACTTAAGCTCCTTTTGCTTAATTGCTCATCTGTAAGATGGGCATAAAAGTACCTACCTTACAGAATTGTTAAAATAGGAATAGACAAAATGCTTACCACTGTGACTAGTACATAAAGTGTGCTCAATAAATTAGACCCTTTATTATTTCTACCACATTTCGTATCTCTGGGGAACCCTTTCATGTACACAGGGCTCATAACAGGGTAATGTGAGATGTTCCTGTTTAGCACTGCAGGCAGAATAAGTTGAGGAGACAGTATAATATACACCTAGTAAATTCACACTTAGGAAGCAGTTTCAAAATCAGGCTGCAATATTAAAAACGTACTACTTTCTAACAATTGCTACCCATTCCTAAACATACAATTATAAGCACATCTCATATTAGAACAGTGAGCTGCCCTCCCAAACTTTTTGCTAACCTTCCTTCACAGAGGCTGTCCGTCGCCTTGTTCTTTTTCTCCCTTTGTGATCTTCTTCCAATATCTTATCATCAAAGCCAGTCAGCTCAATGGTTTCAGACTGACTTGTGGGTCCAGCTGAGAACCATTCTGGTTCTTCTTCTGTGTAGGAATCATTTCTTCTACGCTCACCAAAGACACGCTTACTATCCCCAAACTCCCTCTGGAAAATACATAATCGAGATTAAAAAATAAGATTCTAGTTAAGGCATTTCTACCTCAAGGAAGGCACTGATGAATTAAGTAATGTTCAATAGTACAATAAAGATACTATACCATAGACTTGAATCCCCTCCCTACCCCCACCCAGCTCTCTCTATTGCTCCCTATATGGCTTAAGAATGAGCTGTGTTCATCTGGGATCTCAAAGTAACAAAGTGAGTATCGAGTTCCTAAGTACACAAAGTGCCAAAGGATCTAGAAGACAAACCCTGAAACGTTTGTCCTTGTAGTCCCTCTCTCGATCTCTGTCTCTCAAATCCCGTAGGTCCTTATCACTAAGACGGTGATCCTTCTCAAAGGTCCGAGAAGAGATTATCCTCCCACTGCCAATCCTTCGTCCACCAAGCAGGCGAAGCCCATCGCTGTCTTTCTCCAGTGGGCTTCCTGAGCGCCGAGAACTAACAGCAGCTGTCACATGGCAGCCCCCTCCAAAGCTTCGTCTCTGTGGGCTGAGAACAACATCTAAGTCATCTTCTTTCACGCGCTCTCGTGGATCTGGAAAGATTCCAAAAGTAGGAAATTATGAAAACCAGCAAGGGTATTTTTTCTTTGTAGGTGGTATGCCCATGATTAGTGGTGGGGGTGGGGGGTATTGGAAAAGAGTCACCACTAAAAACTGCTACAGAGTAAGACATCTATTACATATTTAAATAAGACTGAGCCTTTTGTTTTTTCTCTTTGGAACAATATACTTCACAGTAAATGATTTTCCATGATTAGTCTCTATAATCCCTTGATTTTGACCAAGTCCTTATCTAAGTAATTAGCAAATGTTTTGTCAAATAATAAACTATAGTAGGTGTCAGTATTTGAAAAAATAACTACTTAAAAAGTTAAAGTGTCTCTTCAATATATAGTAATGAACAGTTGGATATCCACATACAAACAAATGAACCTGAACCCACACCTAGAACCATATACAAAAATTATTCAAAATGGATCACAGGTCTAATGTAAAACTTTAAACTATAAAACTTCCAGAAGTTATACCTGAAACCAATATAATATCGTATGTCAACTTTAATTGAAAAGTTAAAAAAAAAAACTGCTTAAAAAATAAATAAATAAATAAAAAACAGAAAAAACACCTGGGAGAAAATATAGGAGGAAATATTTGTGACACTGGGTTAAGCAAAGTTTTCCTAGGCACAACACACCAAGAGCGCAATCCTTTTTAAAAAATAATAAAATGGGAAAAAAAGATAAAATGGGCTTGAGCAAAATTTAAAACCTCTGCTCTTGGAGGGGTATACAGTAAGTCCCCATTTAATGTCACTGATAGGTTCTGCAACTTTAAGTGAAACAATGTATAATTAAACCAGTTTTACCAGATGCTAACTGATATAATCCAAAGTTAAGTTCCTATGGCATATCATAAATGTTACAGGGAAACAATGCTGAACAAAATCGAAATATCTGGGAACCTGGTGCACTGTTCAGAGAATGCAAAAACAAGCCACAGACTGGGAGAAAATATTTCAAAGCACGTATCTGATAAAGGACCTGTATCTAGTACATATAAAAACTGAAAAAACAATCCAATTAAAAAATGGACAAATGGTTTCAACAGACACTCTGCCATGGAGGATACATGGATGGCAAATAAGCACATGAAAAAATATTCAACATCATTAGTCATTAGGGAAGCTTAAATTAAACGATGTTATACCACTGCACACGTATTAGAATGGCTAAAATCAAAAAGACTGACCATTTCAAGTGCTGATGAGGGTCTGGAGCAAGTAGAACTCTCACACATTGTTGTAAAATGGTATAACCACTTTGTAAAATAGCCTGGCAGTTTCTCAAAATGTTAAACATACATCTACTATAGGACTCAGCGATTCCACTTTTGGGTATTTACTCAAGAGACAAAGTCTCTGTCCACACAGAGACTTGTACATGAATGTTCATAGTTTTGGTTAACAGTCAAAAATTGAAAACAACCCAAATGCTATGGTCATGCCACTCTGAACACGCCTGATCTCATCTGATCTCGGAAGCTAAGCAGGGTTGGGTCTGGTTAGTACTTGGATGGGAGACCACCTAGGAAGACCAGGTGCTGTAGGCATTAAACAAACAAACAAACAAACAAACAAAACAAAACAAAAACCAAATGTCCATCAACAATGAACATAATGTGGCAAATTCATAAATGGAATACTACTGGGCAACAAAAGGATCTATTTATACACTTAACAACATGAGTGAATTTTAAAACAACTATTTTGAGTAAAAGGAGCTAGCAAAAAGTGCATGCTGTATAATTCCATTTATATTACATTCTAGGAAAAGTAAATTAACATATAGCAATGGAAAGATGATCAGTGCCTATCTGGGTGCAAATGTGAGGAAAAGACTCATAGGAGTACTATGGAACTTTTGGGGGTGATGGAAATGCTTGTTACCTCGACTGCAGCTGTAGTTACACAGGTGCATACATATATCAAAACAGCAAATGGGACACTTTATGTGCAGTCTATTGTATGTCAATTATCTCAATAAAAGTGTAAGGAAAAAAAAATGTCACTGCACATGCAAAAATTCTTCCCAGAAAAACTAGAAAACTGAAGATAAGTCCAAATGAGAAAAACCTCTTTTCTCTTACCAAAAACAATTCCCAAAACATTTTGGCGCATACTTTTCCAGAATTTCCATGCAGTGTCTTGTTTTGTTTTGTTTTGTTTTTTTTTTTCAAAATAAATAACAATATAAAGAGTTAAATATAACTTGGTAAACACATCTCTAACATTTTTGTAGTTGAACAATGTCATATTCATACATACTCAACCTATTTCTATTACTAGACATTTAGGTTGCTTCTAAGTATTCATCATTTTAACAAAGTCTGTAGCACATCTTCAATGATTGTTAGAATAAATTCTTTGTTCGAGGGACAGTACTGCATTAAGTGTACTGATAGGTTCTGTGTAAAAAGGTCTTATAGCTCAAACTAGAGTCATCCTTATCTGCTGAGTTCCAAATTTGTTTTATAATGGGTCATCCTCTCATCTCAAAAGGTGTTCTTCCTTTAATAAGTTCCTTGCCTAATTTTTATACTGCCAGGTCCCCATTTCACTCTGCAATATCTTTTCTAGTTTAAAGGAGTAAAGATATGGAAGACCAAACTTCATTTCATTCTCAAACTACATGTAAACCCTGTATTTAGATAATAATCCATTATGAATTAAGGATGGCCAAACTGATTTATACCTGAGGACTAGTTTCATACAAGACTAAGCACAACCTTACCACATCTTCTAACTCAGTTATCTATGTCAGTGAAAGACATTGGTACTTTTAATTTGAAAGCACATAGCCTAATATAGTCTACTTGCTACTATTATACAAGAAAGCTATAATTTTACTCTGCTGATCAGGAGAAATCCAGCTGGTGAATCAGTTTCCTAATAAGACACATTTCTCCAAATGCATAAAACCCTCGCAGGTAAGAATGAAGCCAAAGCAAAGAGCATTGTCTCCAAAATTGCTGCCCCCACTTGACTGTGTGCTCACCTACTATCCTCCGCACCAGAGAAGGCCGGTCTGTATCCAACTCTTTCTTCACACTTTCTACTGGTGAGCTCCTTCCTGAAGCTGGGTAAAGAGAGGCATGCCACTTCTCAGGGTCCCAGACACCATCACTACAAGTCAAAGAGTACCAACAATTAGCTCTTGTACCCATGAACTAGATTATGTAGTCTAATTTCCGAACTTCAAATAGATATCTTTTAAAATGGAGAAAAAGAAAAAACTATTAATTAATACTTTGTTGTTGTTCTCAATACACCAGTAGTCACTTGAAAACCAGTGGTCTGTGTACAAATGAAACATCTAGACCATAAACCTTGGGGTGCATATACATTATAGTAACTATGTCTATCCTCCATAAATACTGATTACTTAGTTTACTAAAGATTAGTTATGCAGGGGGGAACAAACCTTAATTCTCTCACTAGAAATAACCTCTGGAATGCTTGGTGTGTATTTTTTCATAATTTCTATGCATAGTCTCACTTTTTCCCATGAGGAGGACAGACAGTTCTTAAGAACCTAAAATGTGTGGTTTGGGTTTTATTTTGTTTCTCCCTCCTTAATGAGGGGGTGGCAGGTTGTACAATGTGCAGAGAAGCTTTGAAACCCAGTAATCTTGGAGCAAATTGTAGCTCTGTCATCATCACCAGGGACATCCTGGACAAGTTACTGAGCTATGGCATTCAGTCTTCTTCAGAAAGGACTTTCCCAGCCCCGGATCACACCAGGCAGCACTACACACTAACACTATGCACTTGTCTTTCACAGCCTATAATGGTGATGATGATAAACTCTTATAAGTATTTGACTATATCCTTCCACAAACCAAAATTCTATGAAGGTAGTACTTGATAGCACTTGACGGTATTTGCCACATGGCAGGTATGAACTGAACATTTCTTGAATCAGTGAGTCACCTCTCAGTCTCAAACTTCTCATAATAAAGGAAATATCAGCTATGTTCTAGTATGGTTGTGAGGATTGCTTAGAATTTAAGAACCCAACAAATTTTAATTCTGAGAGAAGACAATAGCAGAATGAACAGCTCTTTTCTCTCTCTTATTTTCATATTACTAGACACAATGTCTCCACTTCAGAATAAAAGCGAATGTGTGTCCAAAATATTTATGTAAAAAAAAAAAAAAAGGTTGTAGTAAGAAAATTCAACTTGAGAAACAAAAAAGCTTTACAGGTTTAATGGGGGAAAAAAAAGATTATGAGACTTAACAAAAAACCCTAACCAACTGGAATAGCCATTATTCAAATCTCATTTTCATCAGAGGAAAATGGTGAGGAGTCCAGATTTAGCAACCTCCTGAACAGTCTACATACAAAAAAAGAGTATATCTATTGAACCAAGACATTAAACATAATAGATGTTTTATGATAAATGTTGGCCAATATGAACCATCTACCTCGATATTTAAGAAGTGACTTAAGTCTTAAGGTGACCACAGGAAGTGCAATGTAAGGTACTATAAGATATTTACAGACCATTTTTAGCTAGAGTCTTCTGAAATAAAAAGCCTTCTGCCTCTTCTGAAGGAGTCGAATATGCGCGAGGGCTAATCTGAATGACTCTCGTTTTGGGGAGTTGGATGGTGGGGTATAGATAAAAGGCTCAGAATCCTCCTGATCAGCCTACTCTTGTCAGACCCTTGAAGAAGACCCCTGAAAGCACAGTGCAAAAACCACTGGTAGAGAGAAAAGGCCTTAGTGAGGACTCCTGTGTTCAAGTCTTAATTCTGCTTTATGACTATGTGTCTGACCAAATCCTTTTCTAGTTTTAGTTTCTTCACCAGTTAGTAGAAAGGGAATTGATTTAGTTGTCCTTAAGAGTCCCTTGCAGCTCAAATCTATGAATCAATGGTTTAAAGCTAAGTAATAATGAAACTGATGAAGACAATACAGTGAGATGCTATTCCCGTTCATATATTTATGCTGAAACCCAATGTTAATACCTTTGAAATCTCCCCGCTCGTAATTCTACCAAAAAGCTCCCAAAACAATACACTTGAAGCAACCCACCACCATACCTGTCGTATTTTTCAGAGAGGCACGAAGGCCTTTGTTTGGAATGAGGGCGTTCTTTTATATCCAAGAGCTCTTCCTAGAAAGAGAAATCAAATGGTGATTCTGAACAATGTTTTACATACTTTCAACTTATTTGTTTTCAGTAACTGTCTACCCTAAAAGCATTTCACAGTTTGTATTTACTTATACCCTGACTTACTCAGAAAGGACTGGAGTCAGTACAAGGTTCTCACAAGAAGCTCAAGCAGAACTGGCTAATAATAATGATCAATTTCTTGATAAGACATTTTCTCATAAATTGCTGTCCAATGATATATCCCATAACAGTGCTCATCAGGGCATGGAAGTTTCACGTTTACATTAAAATCTCCATTTAACGTTACTCTTAAATGCATTAGATGCCAATTTACAAAGAGATGTTTTATTTTATATACAATGGAAGTTACTAGGAAAAAAAAAGCACTCAAAACATCCATGTACTACTTATCTGATTTGCCTGATTTCCCTATTTACTTTAGCATTTGGACTCTGTATATATCTTTTTTTGATCCACTTAAGGGAACACTGCATAAGTCATCGTCTTACCCTAAATACTTCAGTGACTATTTCCTAAGAATGAGGATATTCTTTCACAGTCTCTTATATGATTACTTGAGAGAATTAAGCCCTACAGAAAATGATTTGAGTGACTATATTTCTATTTTTCCAAGGATTACACTTGGCCAGGACAATATCAGATGCATAGGAAAGAAGTGAATCCATTACATACAATGGATGCCTCAGGATAAAAGGGTTTACTTTTGCAGAATCTGGGTGAGAAGAGCTGTCAGTTTTATATAACCAGTTATCAATAATACTTTTATCTATCTACCCCTTCAGATTCCAATTTTGTCAACTGACCCAATAACGTCTTCTATATTACTCTTTTTAGCCTTCAACACAGGATCCGGTCTAGAATCAAGATACTGGTTACTGTGTCTCTTTGGACTCTGACCTAGACTATTTCTACAACTTTTGTCTTTTATGGCATTGACATTTCTAAACAATACAATTTTTTAAAAAAAAAAACATTATTCATTATGAATTTGTCTAATGTTTCCTCACAATTAGATCCAGACTACCCATCCCTAGAGCAGAATACGAACCTAAGAGATGTTGAGTACATCTCAAAGCGTCACTTCTGAACACTCATGATGTCCATCTGCCCCTTACTAGTGATATTAACTTTGATCACTTGGTCAAGGTTTTCTCCAGTTTCTCTACTGTTCAGTTACTACTTTCCCCCTTGCAATTAATATGCAATCTGTGGGCAGATGTTTTAAAATCACCCAAATGTCCTTGTCTTCAACAATTTTTTTTCCCCTAAATTAAGCATCTATTGATGATACCTGAACAAACAAAACTTGATCTCTAACTCTAGGCCTCTCTGCACATTTACCAGTTAGCACTTGGCATTCTACTCTAAATATAAACCTTTCCTTCTCTCTCATTTACCTTTTATTGGCATGGGCTCACAGATTCCTAGTTTTTCCAATCATCCGTAAGCTATTAATGTCCATAATTATTTTAGTGCTCAAACTGTGAGCCTCTTCAAGATGGCTGCTATGTCTTTTTTACATGCCCCATCATTTTTTACTTTCTACTTTGAACCTATCCTCTCCTAGCTTTTGGGTCAGTCATTTTTTCTGAGGAATCTTACTTCTTTTAAATGGAAAATGGTATAAGAAACTAAGGTAGGGAAACTGGGTATCTTTATTTGCTTCTAGGCTCTTCCAGCAGAACTAGGGAGTATGTAGACTTAATATGCACATATTTATACACTAATATAAACATATCATATACATGCATATATACAAATACCATTGCCTCCTTTTTATATACATTTAAACATTTTCATAATGAAGTACAAAAAGCAATTCCCAAACTTTTAGTATTAGTGAAATGCTATAACTGCCTTGCAAAAAGGCATGTATCACTGTGCTCTGACCACTGCAATACCCCCCCCCCCCCCCATTCACAAGCCTCACAACAGAATACTTGCTGCTTCTTTGAGCACTGCTTCCCTTTGGGTAAATATGGAGAGACAGATTTACTCTTTCAGCCTATAAGAATCATTGCATATAAGCATGCCACGAATTCACCCAGTCTTCAGATACCTGAAGCAGCTTAAGGTTTTCTCCATGACAGCAGAATACACTAGAACCACATGACAAATAGTTTTAAAACCTGAATATTAGGCTTTTGCATTTATTTAAAATTTGTGATTGTCTTTTTTTTGGGGGGGAGGCTAGAAATACTTAGAAAAGTTTAGAAGTCTGAGATAAAACAGAATTCGAATTACAAGAAAACGTCTAGACACTGCTGAAAATTCTGAAAAAACTGTCAAAGCACTGACATACCACCTGCAAATCACCAGCAAGACTGGAGTCCAGTAAAATCTTCAGGGTAAATATGGTGTCAGACGTGCAGGAGTGACACAAATTTAATGGTGGGAGAAAAGGGGGTGGGGTGGATGGACCAATAATAGTTATGATGTTGCAGATATTACAATACAGAAATTCTAAGGACCGGAGGACTTAAAACATTTTCCAGTAGAAACAGGAAGGACGCTGCAATATAGGAAATTCTTATACACACACTATAGTAAAAAGACTGCAGAGCAAAAGCAATTTTCTACTATTAGAAAAAACCCATAGATTATGTATTCCCTTACTCTACCATCCTCAAATACAAATATTAAACTAAGAACGCTATAGGGCACTAGTAAACCAAGGGCAATATATTTCATACTTAAATATGTATATTCTCAATATACAAAAGTTTCTAAACAATGAGGCTTTGTTTGAAATTTTTAAACCCCAAAAATAATAGGGAACCCATTAGTTTCTTGAAACTAATGTTATCTATTTATTTGAGAGTCAACTGGGAAAGGTTAACATTTTAAAACAGCCACAGTGTAGGAGGAGTAAATGTTCTATTTGTGGGTATCAAAAAAAAATTTTTTTAAAGGTAACAAATAGCCTCAGAGAGAGAGAAATGAGATAAGGAAAGATGACAACTAAATGTAATATGATATCCTGGATGAAATCCTGGAACAGAAAAAGGACATTAGTTTAAAACTAAGGAAATACGAACAAAGTATGGACTTTAGTTAATAACAATGTATTAACATTGTTAATTGTAACAAATGTATCATAGTAATATATTAATAATATGGATACTGGGTGAAGGATAGGAACTCTACTATGTTCCTAGTTTTTCTGTAAACCTAAAGCTGTTCTAAACAAGTAAGTTTACCTCTACCTCACACTAAAATTAACTCAAAATGTATTAAAGACCTAAATATAAGAGCAATAACTTTAAAATTCTTAGGAGATAACACAGGTATAAACTTTTATAACTACTTTGGACTAAGCAATGTTTCTTTGCTATGAAAATGAAAGCATAACCACCAAAGGAAAAAATAGATAAATTGAACTTCAAATTTAGGAACTTTTGTGCTTCAAATGACACTATTAAGAAAGTGAAAAGACAACCCCCAGATTAGAAAAAAATATTTACCAATCATTATTTGTAGTCCACCCTCATCTATAGTTTCACTTTCTGCTGTTTTAGTTACCCATAATCAACTATGGTTTGAAATATTAAATGAAAAATTTCAGAAATAAACAATTCATGTTTTAAACCACATGCCATTCTGAGTAGCATGAGTGAAATTTCAAGCCATTCTACTTTATCCTGCCTGGGATATTAATCAGCTCTTTGGCCAGCATAACCACTGTTTGTATGAAAAGATATTCTGAGAGACCCCATATTCACATATCTTTTATTATAGTATACTGTTGTAATTGTTCTATTTTATTATTACTGTTAATCTTACTGTGCCTAATTTATAAATTAAGCTTTATCATAGGTATGTATATACAAAAAAAAAAAAAAAACCAGTACTTATAGGGTTTGGTACCATTTAAAGTTTCAGGCCTCCCCTGCAGATAAGGGGGGGCTACTGTATCTGATAAGGGTCTTATATCCAGAATAAAGAACTTGAACAACTCAACAACAAAAAACAACTCAGTTTAAATACAGGTAAAAGAATTCAATAGACTTTTCTCCAAAGATACACAAATGACAAACAAGCACATGGAAAATGTTCAACATTGTTAGTCCACTGCCTCCACTTCCCTCCCATATTATTCCAGTATTCTTTGTTGAGTTTATATGCTTGGTATATACCAGATGTGAATACGCAAGCGACTGACTATACCAACTTGACAGGCCTGCAGGAGCACAGGGTAGATCAGAGACCAATTACACACCAGCGGCACACTTTGTGGTAGGGTACACTTCTAAATATAATGGCTAAAACAAAGTCCACCTGTCTATAGATGATGAAGAGCTACTTTCTTCAATAATAAGCTGAGAACTGGGAAAACAATTCTTGGACTGTAAAAGCTCCTGGGAATAACTTTAAGCATTCAGGTCAAACTATACTTATTGTTCTTAAGAGTGAGGCTTTAAAAAAAATTTTTTTTGATGCCTACAGAACCTGGTCTTCCTAGGTGGTCTCCCATCCAAGTACTAATCAGGCCTGACCTGTTTAGCTTCTGAGATCAGATGAGATTGGGCTTGTTCAGGGCAGCATGGCTGTAGACTAGAGAATGGGGCTTCTTAAATCAGTTTCATGACCTAAGGTCCACTTGGACATTTAGGCAAAAATAAGAGATCCTCTTCATGGGGTTTAGAGAGCTAAATCTGTTACCCTACAGCAAAGTCATAAGTTGCATAAGATGGCATTCCAGCCTGAGAGCGGAAGAGAGGAACCACGAGCTAAGTTAATACAAAGTTTTCTCTTTTCATAACTGTCCACAGAACATTTTCTGTGCGCCAAGCTTAGTGTCTAACATAGGCAGATGACTCTTGTCTCTGGCGCCAAGGCTCTCCAGTCTTTCAAAAGAAGTGTTCTTAAACTTGCCACTTCATCAAGAGCCCTTACCAGCAGTTATTCCTGGAAAGGAATCCCTCTGTGATATTTTCAAAGAAAATCAACTTTAGCTCAAGGAAAAATACTTGGAAACTGCCCACTATGAACTAGGAATGCTCCCTCCCTATGAGTATTTCAGGAGGGGATGTAAGATTACCCTTTTGTAGAATCCTAAGAAGCCACAGGAATTGATTGATTATAGACAAATTCACTAAAATTATCATCTAGACAAGAGTTAACATGAGACCTTACCCAAGAACTGCTAACTGCCCAAGAACCATACATCAAAGAAAGTATAAAAACTTTTAGTTTTAGCAGCCTTCTTTACAGAAAATGTCAAGCCTCTCAAAACAATCTACATATTTACAAATTACTAATATGGACACACACTTTCACTCATCAATATTAAAGTAGAAAACAAATGAATGAGTATAAATTCAAAACAACAGGGGTTAAAATCCTCACCCAGTTTCTTGCTGCAGAAATCCCATGCAGAAGCAGCTATGCATTCTGATGACACTGCGCCATTACAGAATTTCATATAAGCCACTTATAGGAGATGAAAGGGGAAATATTCTTTACTTTTGTGATCTGAATTCAATTCACAAGAGCAGAAAGCTATTTGAAAAATAATTAACATATTTTGTAAAAAACCCAGTTCTATTTCATTTTTAATGGTCAAAATACTCTAGAAGTGACCTAGTATCTCACCTGTGTGCCTGGCTCTTCCTAAAGAAGGCAAATGTCCCTGGAGCAGCATTTGGGTTGGGTCTGCCTCAGATCTCCTCTGCCAGTCCCTACTCTCCACACATCCACTTGCATTGGGTTTGGCCCATCAGACTGGTCTGATATTTCATTCTACCGAGTAACATGACTTTTCTGAAAGGATCAGCTTTTAAAAATAAATCACAATGGGGTAATCGCATCCAGAGATGATAGCCAAGGCAATGGTGAACTAACAACACAGGGGCATAAGGGAAACATCCCACCATCCCCCACTCTTGAGGTTTGTTGCTATAGGGGCACCATTTAGAATAGCTCTTACAGGCAGGTCAGGATTCGAACTGAATCCTGCAGTTCATAAGCAGGACTTAGCACCTGGATTCACCCAATGGTGGCTAATTTGATGCAAAGACTTTTTTTCTATTGAAAAAATGTGTTTGACACTAAAAGAATAAAATGGGGGGAAAAATAGGAAAGTCGATTTTTTTTCTGTTGATCTGGTCAATGCAAAAATAAACCTTGACTTTTAAATGTGTTTATACAACTGATAAAAGCAATGTAAAACATGAGATTTAGAAAATAAGCATCTTGATCTACAATTGGTATCTAAAGGAGGTATCTTTTAGTACCTCTCCCTAACCTTATTTTATTAGTCCATAAGCAGTTTTCAGCACTTTTCTAAGCACCTGATACGCATTTTTCATTTACTCCCCACAAAAACCCTATGAGGTAGATACTACTCCATCTGCATTTTACAAAGGAGAAGATTCAGAGAAGCTAAATATATGGCTGAAGGCCACACATGTTAAGTAAGTGGTAGAGATGGAGGATCCCAAACCAGGCGGTAGGATTCAACGGCCCTTTATCTTCTTTTCCTCTGCTCCTCTTGAGAGGACAAGGAAAGGTGCACAATCTTTCCCAGCAGCTGCCACTCAGTGTTATGTTTGTTCCTGTCCAGTGAGACTACTGGGAACCCTAAGCCAAATTGCTACCTCATTGGGCAGGCTTCCCCTAAGCTGGTCTCCTCTCACAGCCTCTCCTTTCCTGAATCAAAGGCCCTGCTCATAAATTTCTATGTTAAAGGTTCCAACTGTGAAATGACTGGTTCCTTAGGTAGCTGGAAGTTCTCACCATGAGAGAGTAGGAGAGGATACTCATGACAGCAAGGGCCTTGAATCTTAGGTAGAAAAGAGGAGCCAAAAGACAGTATCTATGGTGTTGTCAGCCAGTCACCTCTAAGAATTTCCAGTTTGCTAGGTTTTCTGGACAGCTGAAACACTAAGACAGTATAATGATTTTTCATACCATAATTTGGCCTTCCCCAATATAAACAGGCATCTTTCTTTTATACTAGCTTAAGAAGTTTGTAGCTAAGTGTATCACTGAAATGCCACCTGTTAGAGGTTATTACTCCTTAGTTTACAAGAAACTTATGACGTTATCAAATGAGATCTTTGTATAGGAAAAACCAAATGACTACTGATTTCAACCTAGGATTTATATCAGTTACTCTTTTCTCAGAGGCTTGCTTGACTTCAAGTCTTGCAACTGATTCTCTCCAAGAATGCTAGGACGATTACTCAAATCAGTTGCTTATTTCCTTAATAGTTCTAAAGCAAAGATATAACATGGCTGTACCACTGTGATCAATTGCTCATCAGCCAAAAATGAAAGTGGCCTCTTTTAAAGATCCTTACAGACACTAAATGGTTAAAATAGTGCCAATTCATAACAAGTTGAGGTAATGAAGAGCACACATGAAATTAAGTTCAGATAATCCAACACCTATTCTTTAGATTTAACATGCATGATTAACACTGGTCAGTATCAAACTGATGTTTTGAGTGTCTTCTGCTTTTATTTCCTGTCTACCTGGCAGGTGACAATATTTATTATATTTTTTAGGCGAGGAAACCCTTGGTTGACCTCACAGATTGCAAGGACCTTGTCATCTTACAATTTCTTTTTTTCTTTTATTTTTTACACCTACTAGTTCAAAGACTACACTGTCAGAACCACTCTGAACTACTTCAATACATGTATTTAAGGCGAGACTTCAATCCATTTAATCTCCAAAAAGTCCTTCCACATAATCCAATCACTTTATAAATGCACATTTAAATATTACCAAAACATATGTTTTAGGCTTAGAAATCTGACCTGGCAAAATAAACCTCACTTGGTTTATAAATTAAGGGCTCAAATCCCTCAAAGCAACAGATGCATGTGATAAATCCACTTATAACCATCCCAATTAATCATCACTGAGGCTTATGGGTAAGCCTGAAAGTACCCAATGTGACTCTTGAATTCCTGAGACAGTCACATAAGCACACCAACCAACTGAACTTGAATTAACTACATCTGAGTTGCCTGACAAAATCAACACTATATCAGGTTCTTCAAGAAACAGTAAAGCCTTGCTGCTCAAAGTATGGTCAGTGGACCAGCAGTATGGGCACCGCCTAGGAGCTGGTTAGAAAAACTAAAATTTCAAGCCCATTCATGACCTAATAAGAATTCACACTTAACCAAGGTTCATAGGTGATTCCCAGATACATTAAGGTTCAAGAAGCAAGCTAGACTAAAGGACTCGGAAAACACAGGGAAACTCTAGTATGTTAACCCTGAAAAACACTTGGCCAAAGATCTGGACTCCTCCACCCTCATGGGAAAAAATTCTGAATAGACTATTATTGTTATCCCATAAAACTGAATTGGCAAACTAAGAAGGGTCAAAGATTAAGAAGCCTCTCATCTGGCCAATGTGTTTTTTTTTTCACCTTGTAGTAAACTTCGCACATTTACAAGTGTTCACAGAATACATCACTTATGAAAATTACTGAGGATAGTTTCCTTCCACTGCTTCTAAACTTCCTAGCCCATTAAGAAGTGGTGGAAATATTAATGCTTTACTTATTCCAAAAGTTTGATTTCAGTATGTAGACAGGGAGGAGGCGAGCCCAAATATTATTCCAGTTGTGTAACTAATGGACCATTTATTATAATGCTCAAAACTCAGGATTGTTTTAAGCTTTCTTTAAAAAAAGGCAGGCTTAGTGAGCCTCAAGTCTCACATAAAATAACTGGTGTTGAGAAACATATCAAAGCACTACACTAACATTGACTAAAGACAATGCTAAAACTACCATAAACTAAATCCTTTTGAGTGGAGTGGAAAGTAAACCTATTTCCAACTACTTCTGGTAGAGAAGACCATTAAATCTAAGCTCCACTGTCATTAGTCTAAAAAATGCTTTTAAAAACCATTTTAGGCACATTTAACTAAGTTGGCAGAACTGAGGTTGGACTGTTAAAAATGGGAAATATTGAGCTTAATCTTTACTGTAGATATATGTAAGTTCTACGTTAACAGAGATCAATAATATCTTTCTAAAATTTAAGCAGAAAGATGGATGTACATAAATATGAAATATAATATGCCACCCTCACATCAGTATGTGATTCAAAAGCCTGTCAGGACTCTACAAGTACTAGTCAGAACTTTTATTCAAAAAGTGATAGCATAGTTTAAGTCACATAGGCTTATAAAAGCAGAATCAGTTTCCCTACATTTAATAAGCCTTTCTCCCTTCAGAATTCACCTGTCAACATTTTAGGTAATGAATTTAAGTTGTGAAACACTACTCAAGCACTCTCAGGTTTGAGAGGCATTACATTTGGGAAGACGAAATCAAAGGAAGAAAATGCTTTCTATTAACTCAGTTATGCCGAAACAGTGTTAAGACAGCAATTAAACCAGGAATGCTTTTACCCTGAAAACATTTTTTTCCTCTAGAGAAGTTTTTAAAAAAACAAAACTAAAAATGAATATTATTCTGACAGCATTTGATATTTCATCAAGTAGGATAAGAGCAGAAGCACCAGTACTCAAATACTAAACAATCAGTATCTTGGGAAGACAATAACCACATCGGAGTCCTTGACTGGGTCCATACTAAGAAAATATAGATATGTGCCCAACCAGGACATGATTGTTCCTATAAAAGTCCCAAACACATTTTATGTACTCCAGCCCAATACATTTCAGGGAACCAGAAATGAATTCACAGCTGAGTCCTGTCAGGCTCTTTAGAAAACATTCAGGAGACAAAAAGACACTGAAACAATAGGTTCAACAAACATACGATGACCCTGAGGTGATTTGAACCCCTACCTAAAAAAATAGGTATCTGGATGAGCAGCTTAAAATCACAAGTTTTTAGCTACGAGAAATATACTTGAAGTCTTGCTTTTGTGATACCATATTCAATTTATAACAAGAAGTAAAAAACAAAATTTAAAAAATCTTGTTACCCTAAACACCTAGAATACACCAAAGAGCACTCCTTTGGGCTGTTCACTCTTAAGGAAACATCAGTACAGAAGACACTGATTTTTGTGAAGCATCTCAGAACTGGAATACTTACTCTATAGCATGTAAGTCAACAACATACCAGTTACACAGCTGTTACAGAATTTGTGTGGCAACATATACTGATCCATAAATTCATATGGGATCTGAGCCAATATTCCCTTCACCTGAAAGCTAATTAGAAGCAAATTCTAGTTTAAACTCTGGGTGTTGAGATGTCTAGAAAAAAGTTCAAAGCAATGCTTTACTAAATCTAGTTAATGTTTAGTACATATAGTGAGCCAGAATTACACTATCACTTTAGATAATACTAATGAGATACCTACACAATGTTACTAACCTCCTCACATTTATAAAAAATTACTATTTCATTAGTAACAAAGCCTACTTTTGTATAGCGATGGGGGGATTTGGAGGCTAGCTGCTTCTTCAAGTCAAGGAAAGCATCTCCATTTTCTGTTTCACCCACACTTCTCCTATCCATGGCTTCTTGGTCTATAATTCTTTGCACCTGGAAGATAAATCAGCACAAAACTGTCACTGAGAAAAACACATTTTCAGAAGTCTTGACTGTCCAGGAAACTGAAATTCTTTTCTCTCTTAAAACGACTACCTTTAAAAAAAAACAACAAACCCTCACCCAACAGTCATAAACTAAAACCCAGTTGGATATAGAGCCACTGGTAGTTATCTCTTCTAGTATATAAAGTGCTCTAAGCATCAAAGGTTAAGGAAAGCAGACGTGGAAGGTGCCCATAGCCTTTAAGCAGCTTTACTGCAAAAAGAAACCATGATTAGTCGCTGCCACCCACGGGGGCCGTTGAGGTAGCAGTGGGGAAGTTTCCTGAAGTGGGGACAGGTAGAAAACTGGCTGGGGCTGGGGATCCGGGAAGTCGGGCTATAATAAAGTGCCTGTCACTTGCCAATGGGCAGCGACAGCTGTCCCTTGTTATCTTGGGGCCAGGAACTGGGGACGGAGCCCGAGCGCCCCTAGCCCAGTCGGCCGCACCTGTGACCATGTCAGAGGCGCTGTGGCAAGGAAGCGGCGAGAGCCGGCTTCAGCTCCGAAACTCAGCTTCCCCGGGCCGCCACCTCAACCCCCGGCCTCTCGCGCAGGCCCCGACCCAGCGGCCTTCTTCGGAGGAAGGGTGGGATAGTACTCACGAGGGGAGGCGGGCCGGAGAGAGCTGGGAGGCCGAATTCCCTGGCCCGGGCGCTCTGAGTAGGAGCCGGCGCAGGCCCGCCGCCCTCCGCCCCGGACCGGCGGCTCGGGCCCGGCCAGCCCGCCCGCACGCTGCCCGCCGGCCGCCCGGCTGGCCTCGCTTCCCTGCCCGCCTCCCGCGCGCGCCCCGGCGCTCGCGCTCACGCACGCGACCCCGGGAGCAGCGCGCCCGCGCCCCTTCTCTCCCTGCGGGCCCTGGCGCGCGGCGCCCCGGACCCCGCTGCCGCCGCCGGGCCCTTACTCGGTGCCTCCGCCGCTCGGCGGCCCTTCTTCTCGGCCGTCGCTCCCCTCCCCGCCGCCCGCGCCGGTCCAAGGGCTGCTCCGCACGGCCTTCGCTCTCGCCCCCCTACCCGCTCGAGCTGTCTCCCTTCAGCCGCCGTAACCACGGCCCAGCCCTTCGCCCCTCCTCCTCCCCGGCTCCCTCCCTCCCTTAATAACTCCCTCCGCGCACCCGCTCCCCAGCACCGCCTTCGCCACCGCGCGCCCGGATGTGAGGTGGCTGTGGCGGTGCCGGATGGAAAAGAGAAACATTACTGCGCGCTCCTCGGGCGCCGGCCTCTGCGTGCGCTCGGCGGCGGGGAGGCGGAGGCGGGATGGAGGTGGCAGCAGAGGGTAGGAGGCCGGACGGGGGGTGGCGGAAGCCCTTCCTGGTGCGCGCAGGCGGTCGTCGTGGGCAGCCCCGGAGAGGAGGCGGTGTTCCCACGCGCGCTTTGGGGCGGGGCGCAACGGGGCGGTCCGTGCTTGGATCCGCGATTCTGCAGGCTGCTTTCGTGGGAAGGAGGTGGCATGTACTAAGTGGGCCGAGGCCCGCGCCTTGGCGCGACCTGGGGAGTACGTGGACCGGTCTTTTGCACAGTTTGCACCCGCAAAGAACCCTGGGGCTTAAGCACTGCGAATCTTAAGTTTGGCGAACTTCGGGCCTTTGAGCCTTCCGAGTGTGGGCTTGAACCTCAGCTTTTTTACTAGTGTTGTAATCTTGAGCAAAGCTCTGACTTCTCTGTGTTTAGCTCTTATCCTTTCTAAAATGGCCTGTTAATATAAATTTATGAGTAAACGAGATCACGCGTTGTTGCATTACTTGCTAGGCAAAGTTGCCACGATTGCTTTTGATTGAGCTAAGGGCGACAGATTTATAAAATGTTCTTTACTGCTCATAATCTGAAGTCTGCATGGGAAGGGGAAGTGCGAATGTGTTTGGGTGAAAATGAGATGGCGAATGTCAAGCGCTTAGTACTCAGTGCCGAGACTCTGGCTGAGGTGACACAAATGCAAATATTCCCCTACTCAGCAATGTGAGTAACTGTTGTGCGGGGGAGGAGCGTTCAGGCAAGGTTTGACCGAGATCACCTGTGAGCCTGCTCTGCAGGATTATCAGGACCCTATTTCTGCCCAGTGGGACCGCCTAGGGTTTGTGTTAAATGATATATAGTCATGGAGGGAATGGTAATTTTTCTCGCTAAATGGTATCGAAAGTCTCCTTTGAAGGGGTCTACTTTCTTTTAGCTTCACTTTCTTCACTTATGAAATCAGGATATTGGACAGCGAGTGACCTGTTTTCTTCGTATGAGTCTTGGCAACAGAAAATTATAAAAACGTTTTTCTTTTCCTCTGTAATACTGAATAAAAAGTGTTTCTTACAAACTTTTCTCTGCAGGCAGGAGGCAGAGGGAAACACTTGCAAATCGGTGCAGTTTGTATCCCAGCCCTACCACATCCTACAGGCTATGGAGAATTAGGCCATTTATTCTTAGCTTTGATTTTGTCATCTGTAAAATTGGTAAATCATTCACAGGGCTGCTGTCAATATTAAATGGGTAAAAAGCCTTATTCAAGTTTCATAAAGGTGTTTTTTTTTTTAAGCCTATACAGAGACACATTTTAAGTGAGCAAACAATGATTGTTTTTATTTTTAAAGACCAAATTGCTTTTGGAATCCAGGTTCTTCTTAATGCTGGAGAAATGGTCTAACCCCCTTGCCATTATGCAGTAGTGGAGAAGGCCCATTTGAAGTTCTTAATCCCTGATCTTTGACATGTAGTATTAAACTTGAGCCAGTCATTTCACTTTTCTAGACCTGTTTACTCACGTTTCAAAAAGGATAGCAGTATCTACTTTTTAAGCTTGTTGTGAGAAATAGACATAACGTATTAAAAACACTGTTCTGGTTATTGCTGTGTAACATATCACTCCGAAACTCAGTGGCTTAGCTCAACATTTATTTTGCACCCAAATCTGCAATTTGGGCTGGTTTTAACTAGCATAGATAATCTCTGTTCCTTGCAGCATCAACTGAAACAGTGGAAGGCTGGGGGATAGGATCATCTAATGTCTCACATGTTTGGTAGTTGATGGTGGCTTTTGGCTGGGACATTCACACATTGCCTTTGTAACCTGAGCTTCCTTACAACATGGTGGCTGGCTTCTGAGGGCAAGTATTCAGAGAGAACAAGAGAGTCAGTTGATGAATTTTCTAGCCTCAAGATCATTCTGTCTGTTCTGTCATATGCTACATCCTGTTCTTTAGATAGGAGTCACTAAGACTGGCCTATATTCAAGAGGTGGGGACTTAGACTACACCTTTACATGAGAGGAGTGTTAAAAAAAATTTGAGCATATTTTAAAATTACTAAAAGACTCATGATAATCTGGTCAAAGGAATTTAATGTCATGATATTGGCTTGGCTTGGAGCTAATTTCCTGGGCTTATCCTAGTTAGAATATATACTTTTCCACCAGGTTCTTTAATGTCTTGTAGAACCTTGGTCTCACTTTTCACCTCTCTGTCTCAATTTGTCCTTGTGATAAAGACAATTATTACCTAGGAATAAAAGTAATAGTTTACTAAATGAGGCCATGCAAAAGTTAGATGCTTGCAAATACTTGTTTCATTGTAGCTTTTGAATGTTATTTTCCTTGGCAGGAATGATAATTTGTAATTCTAAATGCCCCTTTTTGCAACTAATTTCCAGTATCTGTGGGAAATCCCTTGAAAGAGAAATGGTTTATTCCACTTGGTTACTAAATATTCCTAGGATCTTGATTAATATTCCTAGGATCACATTGTTGGTTCAAAGTTTGGCCTTAAGGGACTCAAAGATTCAGTGAGTAGGGGAAATTAGCAGTCCAAGAACAGTAGAGAAGCAAATGAAAATATTAGAAATCTGGAAAATACGAGAGCAGCCTCAAGTCAGAAAGTTGGGATTACAGCTCAACTGTCCTTCATCTCTCTCTCTAAAAGGGCTTTTTCTTACTCAGTTTTTGTTGTTGTTGTTTTTGCTCCTTGGGTAATTCTTAGTTTCAAGAAAATAGGAATATGAACAGTTTTACAGTTATGCCATCATGTACTCGGGTTAAAGACTAAAAAAAAAAAAAGACTAAGGGACTTGTGGAAGACCATATAGCTAATTATTTGCAGAGCCTAGACCTGGCACTCTACATCTTTGATTTTATGAATGGGAAGTACTTAAAACACAGCTTGACATGTAAGAGCTGCTGCCTTAGCTATTATATGCTGTGATGTTCTAATCTTTCCTGACAGGGCTATTTTCATTATAACTCAAATAGGCCTTTCAGCCTTTTCTAAATTAGTCAAAGCTGATAGTAGTCACTGCATGTGACAAAGCACCAGCAAATCATCTAGAAAGCCTACTTATTTATTATCTTGGATTTGTCTTAATTTATCTAAAGTTATTCTAAGAAAGACTAATTTCACAGTGAGTATATATTACAGTGTTAACTAGAAGTTTAAAATTCACTAAATTATTTAAAACTACTTGGCCATATATCTTCAGATGAGAGGAGTCCTTAAAAGATTGGCTTCCATGTCCCGCTAAAGTGGAATTTCTCCTTTTAAACACTTTTAAATTACAACAACTAATATACATAGAAAATAGAGCAAAAATGAAAGTTATCTGTGCTTTTCTTTCCAAGACACGCAAAAAGTTATTTTTCATTTTTAACGCGAAATCTTTCAAGCATTTACATGCATAATGCTAGCCTTTCCTTTCTCCACCAGACGTGTCATATGCTTTCAAATGTTTTAAAAAGCACAGAAGAAAGGCATATAAAATGCCTCACCTACCGTCCTCCATCTCTATTTTTAAGAGATGATCAGTGTGGACCCAAATTTAAAATTTAAGTATTTATTAACTAGAATTTGTTAATTGCAGTTTTAAAGGAAGGGTTAAGAGATCAGCCTGGGATAATTTTAACTCGGCGTCTGCGAAACCATATGCCCTCACCCCCCAGTGCAGATTGACAGCCTCCTGGTCCACGCATGCGCGCGCCCTACTCTTTGAGGGCGGGATCGCACTTTCCGAGAATCATGGAGAAGAGAGGCTTACGCGGGAACTGGAGGTAGGGAAAGGACTTTTCGGGCCGGCCTCTAGACGGGTACCTAGTGCTTGCCGTGAGAAGCGAAACTCGGGGATCCGCTTCGAAACATCCCTCACGCCCAAGGGCAGTAGCAGGAAGCTAGCGGGCCAAGGAGGCAGAGAGCCCTCCGTAAGGTAGCTCAGAGGGTGCGTTTATCCACGCCCCTCCTGCCTAACTCCTATTCAGAGCGCTCTACCGCTGCTACAGAGAGGCGTGTCACCTGCCAGACTGAGGCTGCGCGAACTCTTGGGTTCCGGAGGGGCGTCCCTTATGCACGCCTCAACGCCTTGGAGAAGTGGGCGGGGTCGGCGCGAGACTGCGGGTTGAGGCGCGGGAAGCGCTTAGACAGCTTCGGCCGCGCGCGGGCCATACCAGTCCGGTCTGCGTACTGCCGCTCCCGCTGAGACTTACCTAAAGTGCGAGCCCACAAGGTTTGGCGTCCCCCAGGTACAAGGCCCAGTCCGACCATCCCCAGCCTCTCAGTGGCTCGGCCTCTCCGGTTAGGAGCCGAACGGCGAGCGCATGCCCCTCCAAGCTGGACTGGGTGGCTTTCCTGTGAGAGTCTCCAGTTGAGTAAGGAGTGGAGACTTGAAAAGTGCGCGCAAGATTGCGCATGGGGCCCGCCCTCCTCGCCCAGCACGGCGCTGGCATCTTGTTTGCCGGGAGCTACTTCTCGTCAGCGTCTTGTCTTGGGGTCCGGGGACGCAGCATCCTCTGGTGCGGCTAGTGCGCCGCAGGCGGGTGCCGATGCCCGCTTCCGTGTAAGGCTCTTTGGCGTGCGCAAATCCGAATTGGGGGTTTATGGATTCTTACTGTGTAGCTCTGCGAGGGGCTTGTATATATAGACCTTAGGAGCCCCATGTGAGCCGGGAGGGGCAAACGGGGAAAACACTGTGAAACCTCCTCCTCATTAATGCATCGTTTTTACTTGCTGGGAGACCGTTCGGATTTCTTGTTAACCTATGTGTAGATGTATGGTAAATATTTGTTGAATGAAAATGGTGTTAGGGACCTGAGTACCCGTCCCAGCTGGTACACATAGCTGGTGACCTTGTTTGGGTGGTTGTATTAAAAAACATAATTAGTGAAAAGTTCTTAGTATCATAGATGGCACAGAGTACCTACTACATAAATGTTAATTTGAATATAATCTCTGCGTTTTAGATTGCATGCCATAAAAGCACGAAGGTTGGAGGTGTCAGGGAAGGCTTTCTGGAAGCAGTTGAAACTTACTGTGGGGTTTAAGATTAATTTAGGTATTGTATTTCTTTGTTTTAGTAGGATCATTCATTTCTGTTAGAAACTGCAAAATACTTTAAAAATTTTCTTTAAGATACTTTATAATCATGTTTTTCAAATTAACATCCATAATTTAAAAAACATATTAAAAGCTTGTAGAAAATATTCCCCTTGTCTCCGGCCATGCCACCCTGATCCCCTCTGATCCCGGAAGCTAAGCAGGGTTGGGCCTGGCTAGTTTGGATGGGAGACCACCTAGGAAGACCAGGTGCTGGAGGCATAAAAAATAAAAAATAAGGGATTGTAAACTGACAAGGTTTTTGCAATCTGGTCAAGGAAGGGTTGCTTCACCTTAAAAAAAAAAAAAAAGAAAAGAAAATAGCCCTCATGCTCCATTTCTAAGTTCTATTCTTCTAGCCGTTTCTCCTGATGTTATTTATAAATTGAAAGTAAATATCCTTATAGGTGATATTTCTTTCACCTGTGTTTCACCTGTGATTTGTTATACACATTAAGTGTTGACTGTTGCTCCATGGGAGACAATTAATTCATGGTCTTTCTTCCATTATTATGGGGTTCTGTGGTGATTTGTAAGTGTTTATATTATATACAAATAGTTACAGCTCATCCAAGAGAAGTACTGAAACCCTTGCACATACCATCATTTTTATCTGAGAATTAATAATTGTCATTTGCCTAATATTCCATGCACAGATCACTAAATAATGTTTTTTCTGAATGCTTTAACGTTTCTCATTTGGCTATCTCATTTTTTGCATATTCTTGAAACTGTCACATTCATCTTTTTCTTGGAGACCTTCCTCCGCTCTAATCTGATTTGGTGGCTCTGTACCTCGTTCTAATCCAGAGACTTCTTTTTACATCTGTCCTGGAATTTGCTTTCTTTTTTTGCTAATCATTTGTATTGGATTTGCTGTTGGCCAGATGCCCTTTAATTTTTTTCTTCATTTGCTACCTTGGCTTTTGGAGCACATTCTCCTGAAGTTACTACTATTATTACTACTCCAACTTCCTTTTCTTTTTTTAACAGCTTTATTGAAATATAATTCACATTATCACACAATTCTCCCATTTAAAGTGTTTAATTCAATTTTTAGTGTATTCACATAGTTATGCAACCATCACCAAAATCAATTTTAGAACTTTTCATCACCCAAAGAGAAAGTTAGTCATTCAGCTGTTAGTAGTCACTATTCATTTCCCTTCATTCCTCTCAGCCCTTGGCAACCATGGGTTTACTTTTTGACTCTATAGATTTGCTTGTTCTAGACATTTCATATAAATTGCATCATGCAGTGTGTACTCCTTTGTGACTGGCTTCTTTCACTTAGCATAAAGTTTTCAAGGATCATCCATGTTTTAGCATGTAATAGTACCATATTTTTTTTTATGGATGAATAATATTGTACAAGTAGACCACATTTTATCGATCCAGGAGTTGGTGGACATTTGCATATACAAGTTTTTATAGAGACATTTTCAGTTCTCTTGGATATACGGAGTGGAATTGCTGGACCAAATGGTAACTGTCTTTTTGAGGAACTGACAGACTTATCCAAAGTGGCTGTACCATTTTACATTACCACTAGCATTATATGAGGGTTTCAGTTTCTCTGTATCCTCACCAACCTGTCTTTTTGATTATAGCCATCCTAATGGTGGATTGGTTTGCATTTTCCTCATGGCTAATGATGTTGAGCATCTTGTAATGTCTTCTGTGGAGAAATGTCTGTTCACATCCTTTGTCCATTTTTAGATTGGTTATTTGTCTTTTTATTATTGAATTGTGGGAATTTTTATTTTTTATTTTTATTTATTATTTTTATTATTTTTTAACGTCTACAGCACTTGGTCTTCCTAGGTGGACTCCCATCCAAGTACTAACTAGGCCCGACTCTGCTTAGCTTTCAAGATCAGACGAGATTGGGCACATTCAGGGTAACATGGTCGTAGACTAGGAATTTTAAAAATATAATCTAGATATAAGACCCTTAGTAAATTTGCAAATATTTTCCCCCATTCCTTGATAGAATCTTTGAGTCACAAGTGTTTTTAATTTTGACAATATCCAATTTTGCTGTAAATTCTTAAGGGCTGTCTTATGCTTTTTCTTCTTGCTTGTTGGAAAAAGTGTTTTGTCTACCCTGATATTTGGCCTTATGCAGGACCTTTCATCTGAGGATTTACATTCTTTAGTTTTGAGAAATTTTTTTTTGATACTTTTTTCCTCTTTCATATCTCTTTTTCTGGAATTCCTGCTAGTTGTATATCTGATTCCCTAGATTGAGCCTCTGATTTTCTAACTTTTTCTATATTTTTATTTCCTTCTGTCATTCTTTCTCCTCCCCACTTCCTATTTCTGGGACATTTCTTCAACTTTATCAGCTGTCTTCAACTATTTTGGCTCTCCTGTTTCTTGTTCTTCTTTTACCTAATTTATTCCTCTTTTACCTAATTTAGTCCTTATTTTATTCTCTGGGTGTATAATATGTTCTTTTTTATCTCTTTGAGGATATTAGTTATAGGGTTTATTTTTTCTTGTTTCCCACATTGTCTTTGTTTCTTCCAGAATTATTTCCTCCAACATTAAGAAAAATTACAAACATATATAACATGTAACATGTACCCAACATCCAGTTTTAAAAGCTACCAGTTCATGGACTATCTTGTTTCATCTGTACCTCTCAGTCCCCTCTGTCCCCACTAGATTATTTTTGTTTTAATTTTTATTTTGAAATAATTTCTTTTAAAAAAATAATTTCAAATTTATAGAAATGTTGCAAGAACGAGACAGAAGCCTCATACTTTAATCCACATTTACAACTTTTTAAGTTTTTGCTTCCCCCTTAAAAATTATTTTTTCCATGATGGTTCCAAAGTGGGGTTTTTCCAGCTCCACAACTTCCTCCACATTCTTAAGTGGGCCTTCTGCATAAGGATGAGCCCTCCCGTCTCTCTCATTTATGTCTCTCTGTTCTTTATTATCAGCCTGGAATCATGAATTTCCATTTCATTTAATGTGTTATAATTTATTACTGTCCTTAATTATTTTGGTGCTCAAATTTCTCATTTTACCTGTAAAATATTCTGTGTATTCTGTAAAAGATAAGATATCCTTTTAAAAGAACTACAATACCACTATAACAAAGAATGGTAATTTTTTTTAGATTTTAAAAGTTTATTTTCAAATTAAAATATTGTGCATCCAATAATTAAAACCATTTGATAACAACAAAATATATGTGTATATATGTGTATATGCATATATATATATATATATATATATATATATATATATATATATATATGCATTTAACAGCCTGCAGGATACCTTAGACCAGCTTGGTATTTATTCTAGATGTCCTTGTTGTCCCACCCAGCTTCTGCTTTCACTAACATGCAAGTTATTTTCTTTCCCTGCCAGCCAGGCAGGCAGATGGGAGAGGCAGATGCGGCCTTCGTTGTTAGTAGGTCTTTGATGTAAAAGGAGGCAGCACAGTCATTTAAGCTTAATCCAACTTCTAGGCATCTCACAAGGTTAAACAGCTAGAAAAAAATAAGGCAATGTTTGTGGAATGTACAGTGCATATTGGCAATACGTGCCTCATTGCGATTCACCTGCTTCCTTCTCCTATTCATTTGTTTCTTTTGAAGGCAGTGGGTTTTTCTCCTTCGTTTCTGTTTTCTTCGATTTACTGAATTTCTTAATCTCAGCCATATTGAGTTTGTCAGACATGGTTGTAGAGGAAGTGGAGCAAGGCGTGTGAACTAGTGAGTCCAATCTGCCTCAGTGGTAGTTGTGGAGTTAATAATTTTTTAATAACATTA
This sequence comes from Macroglossus sobrinus, assembly GCA_004027375.1. Taxonomy (NCBI): domain Eukaryota; kingdom Metazoa; phylum Chordata; class Mammalia; order Chiroptera; family Pteropodidae; genus Macroglossus; species Macroglossus sobrinus. The sequence goes on from PVKZ01001260.1 coordinate 95,263, forward strand.
AACCATTTTTAAGTTAAAATTAAAATTTTTCTGTTCATTTCATGGTTTTTGACAGTTCACTTATAGTTTGTTAAAATCAAGATCCAAAATTAAAGTTTATACATTATATTTGGTTAATATGCATCTTAAGTCTCTTAATGTGTAAGTTTTCCCTCTTTCATGTTGCAGTTTATTTATTGAAGGAATTGGGTCATTTGTTCTATAACATTTCCACATCATCGATTTTGCTGATTACAAAGTCATTTTATTTGTCCCCTGTGTTTTTTTGTAAGTTGATACTTAGTTCTAGATGAGGCTTCTTAATATTTGGATTCAGGTTTTTTGGCAGGAATCCTTTGTTTCGGTCTCTTTCTTGTTAGAGGTCATTTCCAAATGTCTTGTGATTCTAGGCTGTCCATTCATACTTACGTATCATATTAGCACCTGAGAAATTAGTTGGAACCTCTGTGTCTGAGCAGGTGTAGGTTTGTGAGCTTCTCTGTAGGGGCAGGCCTGCCTTTTCATTGGTAAAAGTAGGACACAGATGTCAGAATCTGAAGGTCTGTTAATTCTTAGCTTCTTCTGGGAAGATTCTTCCATTTCCCTGGCTGGGACCTCCCAGTTTAGCTGCCAGAATTTTGGAAGCAGGATGTAGGGAGGAAGTTGTAAACCTGGCTGGCCATGTTGGGGAGGAGACCAGGGCCTCCAAATGCTCACCATACAGGCTTTCATTCAGTCTCCATATTTGGGTCTATGGCTTCAATTCTTGGAGCCTTTCCTTGTTCTTTCTAGTTCTGAGCTCTTCTGGGATTCTGTTGGCCTGCTTCTCTTTGGTATCTCACTCTGTTGGTTTTTACTTCCTCAAATCTGTTAGGTCAGTTAATTTTCCTCTTTCCACTTTCTTGTTGCAAAATTTGTAGAAATCTTCATTTCCTATGATCACTTCTCCCATCTCTCGTATACCCTTTTATTGTTTACTGTCATCTTAGGAGGGAAATCTGTATGTTTAACTGGGAGTCAACACCTAATATTCTTTCTTTTGGGGGGCTATCTTTTATATTTGATTGTCATTATGTGTACTCCAACTCAGAAGTAAGTTCATATTCATATCCTTACTGAGATCAAACCTATGTCCCAGTCTTTCCAGTATTTATATATCACTTGTCAGGTTCCAGACATTGTTTTAGATGCCGAAGATATAGTGATGAGAAAGTCAGATAAGGCTTCTGTTTTCATGGGACTTATATGCAAGTGGAAAAAGCAGATATGTACAAGTAATTAGAATGTTGGCATAGAGTATATAACAAAAGGAAATCTTTTACTAAAGGTAACATTCCATAGAATCATTATAACGACATAAACCCATGTCTTGTTATAATGATCCATTTATTATGACAGTATTTATCCAAAAATCCCTATTTGAATCATCCTTCAATTAAATTTATTTACGGAAATAGTCACTAATGATGACCTTTGTCCCTTGGAGTGTAATGCCAGAAAGACTAGTATGTAGGTTTGATCTCAGAACTATTCGTTTTGCATGGATAAACTCTTTTGTAGCTAATTCCTTGTCTGATTATCAGTGAAATGTGTGACTTTGATTATAAGGATGAACTTGATTATAAAGAGTGATTTCATTTTTTTAGAATGAATGTCTCATTAAGAATATATAACAGTTACCCAACATAGGACATGTTCACCCAGTTAGCTTTGCTCCACCAGGAACTTACTCTTTTGTTTTATTGCTTGTGTTAATTTCCAAAGGCTGCTGTAACAAAATACCACAAAACTGGGTGGCTTAACACAACAGAAATTTATTGTCTCACATTTCTGGAGGCTAGAAGTCTGAAAGCAATATGTCGACAGGGCCATATTCTTTCTGAAAGCCCTGGAGGAGGATCTGGTCCATGCCTTTAACTTAGCTTCTGGTGTTGTCCACAGTCCTTGGTGTTCCTTGGCTTGTGGACACATCACTCCAATCTTTGCTTTCATTATCACATACTGTTCTCCTTGTGTCTCTACATGGCATTCTCCTCTCTGTGTATATGGGTCCCTGTGTCTCTTCTCTTTTTATAAAGATGCCAGTCATATTGGGTTAAGGGCTCACCCTAATCCAGCATGACCTCATCGTAACTACATCTTAATTACATGTACAAAGACTATTTTCAAATAAGGTCATATTCACAGCGTATCTTTTTGGGGAATACAATTTAACTCACAGCATTGCTATTCTTTGCAATAATGAACATTACTGGTGGGAATTATCACCAAATCAAAATGAAAATTGTACACAGTACTGTACTACTGATCAAAAACTGCCCAAAGAGTCTTATAGGTAACATTGACAACCATAAAAATCTGGGAAATTTTTGGCATCTACTGGTGTTCTTGTGAAAGGAAGCTGAAGGTCTTGGAACATCACCTGGACAGGAAGAATGAGCCAGTCATGACTTCTTGAGTGTAGTTCACTCTCCTCTCAATTTCCTTTCTGAGAAAGTAACTTCTTAAAAATGCAATTAATTTTAGATCAAAGACTTCCTATGTTAATCTAGTGTTGAATTAAGAAGGCAGGGCAGGAGACCAGGAGTTGGCATGCAGCTTTTCAAAAATGTGGCTCCTAATTTACTCTTTCTTTTATTCCCTTTTTCTTATAGTTAGAAGGGGAAGATAAAAGACTTTGAATCTTCATGAAGAATCTGCTCACTAAGAAATGTATATCAAGCCACTGGTTGAATGTCCATCAAAAGATTAAGCAGAGAGTAAGTGGAGAATGGAGAGGAAAGTTGACTCCAGGTGAGTGATGTGGCTTGACAAAAAAGATAACTGTAATTATGGCCCATATAAAAGTCTGTAAGTATTTTGAGTGTGAAAATAATAAAAATGCAGTTTTTCCTAAATCATAAGTGGTGAGATAGGAAGTTTGGATAAGTATTTTTTGTTGTTGATTTTTAGGTTTTTCATCTAGAGTGTAATACATATTTCATACCTAATGTTACAGTCAAAAACCATTTTGCATGTGTGGAAATATCATTAAAATTTTGATTTTGAGCAGGAATGAGGATGATTTTTATGAGGTTAGAAGTTATAACATTAAGGCTGGCTGGCTACTGTATCTTTTTTCTACTTTTAATCATGGTTGCTTTCAACTTGCATTAGGGTTCTTTTGATTCCAGATAACAGAAGCTAATTCTGGCTAGCCTAGGCAAAAGGAAGGTATTTACAAGACAGACTGCAGTTTACTAATAAACCTCAGCTCAGGAGTGGGTATCTGACTCTTAGCTGGCCAATCAAGTGTATCTCACTGCCCTAGACACAGTGATTGGTTCAAGGGTGGGCATTTGACCACATATGGCTAATCAGACAGAGGCTTTTCTCTAAAGTTGAGACAGCCATTTAAAGAGAGAAGCCTATCTAATGCTGAGGTTGCTATGACAGCAGTTGCATTCTCTACCATGCAGAGGCAACAGGAAGCCTGTGTTGTAGGAAGTAAGCAGGTCAGCACCTTAAGAGAAGCAGCAAAACCTAATAATATAGAGACAAAAGTTCTAGTCCTTGAGGCTGTAGTTCAGAATTATTCCAAAGTACATGAACTAGGGAATTACCTTTGCATTGGATATCTTCAGTTTATCTCTCCAGATCTAATCTCCACTTGTTGGTATCCAGGCTTCCTGTTGGGTTTGGTTAAAGAGGAGCCCTGGCAGAAGGTATGGAGAGAGGAGTGGGAGGCCAGATTGTTTATTCTCTTGTCTCCTTCCTTGAAAGACACTTAGTTGGCCATGTCCCTCTGCTAAAGTTCACAGTACTTTATAAGGCAGCAGATTCTGTATGACTTTCCTTCTGGATTCTGGTAATTATTTCTTCCTCTTATCCCTTTGGGCCTAGAGGTTAGACTAATTTAGCTTCTACTAGCTTCAGGTTCCTGCACTGGCCCTTGTGGTTCCTTTATACCTACAGCTTTGTAAATACACTGTCCTCAAATTATCCTGTTTTTAGTATGCCATCTGCTTTCTTTGGGACTCTTGGGAGTTTTATCATGACTGGATTTTGTCACATGGTTTTTCTGCATCTATTGAAATGATCATATAGTTTTTGTCCTTTCTTTTATTAATAGGTATTGCATTAATTGATTTTCAGATGTTAAACTAACCTTGCATTCCAGTATAAATCCCACTTGGTCATAGTGTTTGTTATATGGTTTTTATATATTGGATTTGGTTTGCTAATATTTTTTGAGGATTTTTGTGTTTATAGTCATAAGGGATATTAGGCTGTATTTTGTGTGTGAGTGTGAGAGAGAGACAGATAGAGATGGAGACAGACCTTTGCCTTTGATATATAAGTGTGATACTGGCCTCAAATAATGATTTTTGAAGTGTTCCTCTATTTTCTGGAAGAGTTTATAGAGTATTGATATCATTTATGTTTGAAATGTTTGATAGAAATCATCAGTGAAGCCATTTTGACCTGGGCTTTTCTTTGTAGAAAAAAATCTTTAATTACTAATTCATTTTATTTGCTTGTTATAGCTCTATTCAGAATTTCTGTTCTCGAGTCAATTTTAATAATTTGTTTTTCTGGACATTGTTCATTTCATCTAAGTCATTCTAATTTGTTAGATGCTTAGCTCGTTGACTTTCAGCCTTAACTCTTTTGAAACACATGCATCTAATGCTATGCATTTTTCTCTAACCACAGCTATCATTGCATTTCATATATTGATATGATATTGATATGTAGTGTATTTGTTATCATTTGAACATAGTTGCTAATTTTTATTATGATTTTTTGACTTGTTTTTAGAAATGTGTTTCTTGATTTCCAAATATATGAAGATTTTTGAATTACCTTTAGATTTTGATTTCTGTTTAATACAATGTGATCAAAGAACTTTCTGTGTATGATTTCAGGCATTTGAAAAATTTTGAAACTTGCTTATGGCCCAGTGCATGATCATGTTAGTTTTTAATTTGGACACTTCATTTCTACATATCCTTTCATTTTTGATAATTTTTTTCATTGATAAATATAACACAAGTATAGAAAACAGCATAAAAATATACATCTTGGTGAATTATTATAAGGCAAACACCTCTGTAACCACTACCCATAAAAAAAGTTAGAACCTTGTCAGCCATTCCAGAGCCTCCTCCCAAACATACCTGCCCACCCTCCAGAGAGAAACTGTTATCTTGACTTGAATGGCAGTTACTTTCTTACTTTTCTTTGTAGTTTTATCATCCAGCTGTGCATTCCTAAACACTTTAGTTTTGCTTGTGCAGTTTTAAAGTTTTTTCAAATTATAGGCTGTTTTTATTTATAATTTTCCATATTTTTCAAGTTTTCTAAAATGGTCCTATATTGCCATTTAAAAGATAGCTTTTTGAGATACAGTTCACATGCTATACATTTCATTTATTTTAAGTGTACAATTCAATGAGTTTTATAATATTCACTGAAGTTTTGTTTGTGGCAAAATATACCTAGCAAATTTACCATTTTAACCATTTTTAAGTTTATGATTCATTAGCATTAATATATTCACAATGCTGTGTTACCTACTATCTGTACCTAAAACTTTTTCAGCATCCCAAACAGAAACTCTCTATCCATTAAACAGTAATCCTCATCTCCCCTGGAAACCAGCATTCTACTTTCTGTCCTTATTTTCTGTTCTTAGGAATTTGACTATTCTAGGCATCTTATGTAAGTGGAATCATAGAATATTTGGACTTTTATGTCTGGCTTATTTCACTTAGCATAATGTCTTAAAAGTTGATCCATGTTGTAGCGTGTATCAGAATTCCTTCATTTTTATAGCTATATAATATTCCATTTTATGGCTGTACCACATTTTGTTTATCTATTATCAGTTAATGGATACCTGGGTTATTTCCACCTGTTGACTATTGTGAATAATGCTCTTACCTCACTTTCTATAGTTATATACTTCTGCCCTGCAAATGTGTACAAGCTTGACTTTTATTTCTTTAAACTTAATTAACTTAGTTGTTTTAAGATATACATCCTTGTGGGAGTGTGAGTATTTGGGAACTCTGTTCTGCTCAATTTTGCTGTGAACCTAAAACTGCTTTAAAAATAAAATCTATTAAAAATATGTATATACATATGCATACACATACACACATATGCTTGGTTCAGTACAGATCTTTTTCTGAAGCAAAAGATCTAGAATGCAATCAAAGCATCTAGATTTTTAACAAATTCCCTAGGTAATTCTAATGTAAATCAGTCTGAGATCCTACTAGACTCCTTGGAGTTCCTTCACTTCTCCATGAACTTTTCTTCTACACTGAGTATTTCTACCCAACTCCTTCCAGTTTTCTTTTTGCACCCTAATTCCTGGATAATTTCTACTCATATTTCCAAACTCAACTCTAATATCATCTCTGGAAAGCCTCTTCTTACCACTATTCTCAACCTCGTATAGATTAAGTACCTGTTGTGTACATTACCACAAAACCCTTTCATTGCATTTAACAGTTGGTATTCTCATTGTTTGTCATCTCCACAGACTATAAGCTGTTGAGAAACTGTCTTTTATCTTTATATATTTAGTGCCTCACAAGCAGTAAGTGCTCAATAAACTTTCATTGAGTGAATAAAAGGTGTGCGTGTATGTGTGTGTATGTATATAAGATATATATGTATCTTTAATATCTGAAGCCTTTGTAGATCCATTATTTCTGTTTCCTTAATCACAAAGTCTAGCTTCGTTGTGTTCTTGACATTGCGTATTGAAAATTATGTCTAAAGGATTAAGATAAAGGTGACTTCCTCTAGAAAGAATTTACATTTTCCTCTGTTAGTCTCCTTGATTCATTACTAGTCTGGAATCACCTTATACCAGTTTTAAGGCTTGCACTCCCCTGACCTTAGTAGAACCCAGAATGTAAATCCCCACCACACTGCAATATTTCCAGTTCACCCACATCACATCTTCAATTTTGTGAATGGTCCCTAAGTCTTTTGAAGGTGAATTTGTGCTTACTAAACTGATGTACAAACCAGAATGCCAATTACTTTGAATCATTCCAATGCATAAAGTACTGATTTATTAGTTTATAATGAAGAATATAATTGCCAGGGAGACCAGTGTATGCCACCTCCCTCCCAGTAGGACACTTGCTACAGGAAGTCTAGTTAGGGAAGATTTGTTAGGGAGTTTGAAATCAAAGTTTGGGAACATAATTTATAGATCATCTCCATGATGACTGCTAGAATAACATATCAAAATGCAACTCTGACTGTGTCACTTCTCTTAAAGTGACTTTTCAGTGACTCTTGTTTGCCTTTGGGCTCCAGTCCAAGCACCTTAGCTTTCCCTTCAAGGTCTCTCCACATCTCATTCCCTAGCCTCATTTCTTAACCACTTCATGCTTCATACTTTTTGCACTTATCCTTTGTTAGTTTGGATTAGGTTCAGAAGATCCATAGTAATCGATACTAAACAAGTTAGAAGTTATTACAGGAAATCTGGGGGTAAGTTACCCAGAGCTGTTTTGATGGTTCGGTCCAGGAAGGTCCTCATCGACATGGGACCTTCCTCTCTCTACTCCCCCATCTCTTGGATGTGGTCCTCATCCTTCCATTCCAAGTTCACAGCCATTCCAAAGTAGCACAGTGGAGGAAGATAAGAAAAAGTATGCACTGGTGGCTCTTAAGGCAGATTACAGAAAGCAGCCACCTGATGATCCTACCTGTATTCTCTTAGCCAGAACTTAATTTCAGAAGTTAGTAGTAGGGGAGCCTGAGAAATGTAGTCATTATTCTGGGCAGCTGTATGCCCAGCCAAACATTCTAACTTGTGGTAAGCTACCAACATCTTGTTTGCTCCTTGTAAGATATCTAAATATTAAATACACATTTTTTTTTGTATCCCAGGACTACCTTTGTTGTAGGTTCTTTTTTTTTTTTTTTTTTTTTTTTTTTAGGCGAGGCAACCATTCCATTGGTTGACCTCATAAATTGCAAGGACCTTGTCAGCTTACAGCCCCTTATTTTTTTATTTTTATGCCTACAGCACCTGGTCTTCCTAGGTGGTTTCCCATCCAAGTACTAACCAGGCCCAATCCTGCTTAGCTTCTGAGATCAGACAGGATCGGGCTTGTTCAGGGTAGCACAGCTATAGACTGTAGGTTCTTAATAATGAGTAGATAAATACACTACAGGATACACTTGCAAAGTAAATTGTTAAATGAATCGGTCTGGGCATGCCTTTCTCTAGGCACTTTTAGATGAACATTTTCAAATTCTGTCTTTCTCCTCACTTTAATTTTTCTGTATATCTTGGTTAATCATACTCTTCCTTTGACATTAAAAATAATGTGTTCTGATGTTCTTAATTAAGCCAGGCTCCTCCCCTGTTCTCCATGATTTTTTGGCTTACTGATACTATATTTTAAAGTGCCTTCTGTTTTATCCATTTTATATTTCTTTAGTCCTGTCCTTTCCATCCTTCTGCCCTAATTCAGCAGATGTTTTATGAGTACCTACTATGTGCTTGGCCGTGTATTAGAGGCTGAGTATATATTAGCAAATATAAATGGTTCCTGTTGTCATGAAGCTTACAGATAGGTTGAGAGAAACAAGACATGTAGGTAAGCAGACAAACATATAGTCTCAGTCTGATTTTATCCTTCAGGTGTTGATTTTGTTAGAATAACTTAGATTTCTGGGGCTGCCTGATTTAACACCAGCGTTGATATCTTTATGGTGTTTAAACATCCAGAGCTGTAAAAATAAATAGCTCCTTTGCTACTTATGAGAAGGATCCCAGAGAGACTGATGAAAGGAGAAGGCAGTGGCAACAAGGATGACTTTAGGCTTGGGCTTCCAGGTCTGTTGAGTGCAGACTACCTGTTTGGTTATGTAGCAGGGCTTCAAATGGGTACTGTCCCAGCATACCTTCTACAAATGTGCTGTTGCATGGGCTTTCAACCTTTTAGGGCCTCTTTATTTTAAAGTGAGTGGGATGAAAGCCTAATTTATTTTCAAACAATTTTGTTAACGTTTTATTTTGAAATAATTTCAGGCAAAGTTGTGAGAATATGACAACTATATACCTTGCTTCTCCTAGATTCTCCTACTGTTAACATTTTACCTCATTTGTCTGTCTATCTGTCTGTCTGTCTGACTCTCTCTTAGCATTTTCATGTCATTTGTAGGCAAGTGCAGAGGGGTAAAAAATTTTAGTCACCCAGTGCACATGTTCCCAGCTGAGATGAAACAAGGCAGTGAGTACTCTGTCTTCCTGTTTTCAGCTCTCATACTGTAAACAAATGTCATTTTTGCAGTTTATGTAGTGCCATATTTTCACAGTTTTGTGCATTTTGTTGATGATTTAGCTGTTTAAAATGGCCCTCATGCACAGTGCTGAAGTGCTGTCTAGCGCTCCCACACTCAAGAAGGCTGTGATATATCTTATGGAGGAAGTATGCTAGGTAAATTTTGTTCAGGCATGAGTTGTAATGCTGTTGGCTGTGAGTTCAATGTTAATAAATTATGTATATTAACAGTATTGTTATTATGTAATGAATTAATATGTATTAAATAAGATGTCTTTATTTTTTATTTTTTTAAGATGTCTTTAAACAGAAGTACACATGAAACAAGGTTATGTATTGTTTGGTTGATGGAAATATTTTTGAAGGTTTGTGGGAACCTAACCTTGATAGAGACATAATAGTTAGATATATTACTAATTCAGTGTTTATTTGACTTTATAGAGCATAATTACTGCAAATAATGAGAATCAGTTATATCTCTCTATATATAGATATAGATATATATATCTATATATATGTATCTATATTTTTTCCCCGAACCTTTTGAGAGTAAGTCGAGGCCAGATGTCCCAGAAATGTTATTTATAGCAAAAATAAAACAATAAAATATAAGAAAACTTCCCTTTTTATTCCTATCCTTTCTGGTCCAGGATCACATATTGCATTTTGTCTTTTTTCTCTCCTTTAATTTGGAGCTCTTTCTCAGTCTTTCCTTATCTCTCATGACCTAAACAGTTTTGAGGAGTTCAGACCACTTAACTGTATACAAATATTTCTCAGTTTGGGTTTGTTCAGTGTTTCTTCACAGTTAAATTCAGGTTATGCTCAAGAGACACATTATGTTGATTTGGTCCCATTACCATTGATGTTAACTTTTATCACTTTGTTAAGATGTCTGCCAGACTTCTCCACTATAAAATACTGAATAAGTATTTTGTGGGGAGATGCTTTTTGAAACTACATTAATATTGTGCTAATGTAGCACCCACTTGTTTTTGCATCATTGATGACTCTTGTCTGAATCATGGTTCCTAAATGATGCTTTTCTAATTCTCTCATTCCTTCCGAGTTTGTTAGTTGGCATTCTACTGTAAAGTAGAGCTTTCCATTTTCCTGTGTGTATTTATTCATTTATTTATATATAGTATGGATTTATGGGTTCCTATTTTATTCAGTAGGTTTTCATCTATTGTCTTAGATTTGACCAGTGGGAGCCCTTCCAGGCTGGCTCCTGTGTCTTTTTTTTTCCCTCTTGGTATCTATTTTTTATTTATCTTTATTGTATTCTATTATTTTTTTATTGAGATATGATAGACATAACATTAGCTTCAAGTATAGAACATGATTCAATATTTGTTTATAATGAAATGATCACCAAATGAGTCTAGTTAACATAGTCTACTACATTAGTCTACTTAACATAGTCACACAATAAGTCTAGTTTTAGATATATATATATATATATATATTTTTTGCTGAGTCATTGATTTTATAATGCTTTAAAATTTTTTTTAATATCTTAAATTTTAATAAGTTCAAGTATACTGTACATTGGTTAGACATCTATATAGTTAGTAAAATGATCCCCCCAGTTGCTCCCTCCCTCCCCTGACCCTCCACCTAGCCAGTGTATTAATGCTAATTGCATTCCTTATGCTGTGCTTCCCATCCCTGTGACCATCCATCAGCTACTAATTAGTACTTCTTTAACCCTTCACCCCATTTTCCCAGCCTCCCACACTCTCCTGCCCTTTGTCTGTCACCAATTGTCCACTACATTTGTGAGTCTGTTTTTGATTAGTTTGTTCTTTTTATTCCTTAAATTCCGCATGTAGGTGAAATCATATAGTGTTTATCTTTCTCTGTCTGACTTAAATACCTTCTAGATTCATCGCAGCAATATCTTTTTCCATTCCCTTCCTTTTCATATATAGGGGCTTTGTTTTCTTTTTCTTCCAGTCACTCCATCTTTTGACTGGAGCACTTAATTTTTTTCATTTAAGGTACTTATTGATAGGAATGTAGTTGTTACCATTCTTTATTCCTGTTTTTGATACATGTTTTTTCTTCTTAAAAAAGTCCCTCCAACATTTCCTGTAATTCTGGCTTGGTGGTGATAAGAAATTCCTTCAATTTATTTTTGTCTGAGAAGCTCTTTATCTGTCCTTCAACTCTAAATGATAGCTTTGCTGGATAAATTATTCTTGGTTGTAGATCCTGGGTCTTCATCCTTTCAAATATTTTTTGCCAAGCTATTTTGTACTGCATAGTTTCTCCTGAGAAATCAGTTGCCAGTCTTATGGGTGTTCCCTTATATGTAATTATTTGTTTTTCTCTTGTAGCTTTTAAAATTCTTTCTTTGTATTTGACCTTTGGTGTTTTAATTATGATGTGTCTTGGTGTGGGCCTCTTTGGATCCCTGATTTTTGGAATCTTCTGAACTTCCTGGAGTTTTATGTCCATTTCCTTCACCAGGTTAGGGAAGTTTTCCATCATTATTTCTTCAAACAACTGTTCAACATCTTGATTTTCTTCACTTACACCTATCAGACGAATATTTGGAGCCTTAATAGTCCCATATCCTTCTTAAATCATCTTTATAGTCTTGGCATCTTTTTTCTTGCCATTCTGTTTAAGTGTCCTGATCGGCTTTCCTGTCCTCTAGATAGGGCATTGGATCCTCTTCTTTATTCACTATGTTTATTCCTTTGTTTATTACATTTAATATACTTCTCATCTCAGATGATGTGTTCTCCATTTCAGACTGGTTCCCTCTTATAATCTCCATCTCCATTTTTATCTCTTTGTTGGAGTTCTCTACATTTCCCAAAAGTTTACTGAGCATCTTTATAACCAGTGTTTTGAACTCTGCATCTGTTAGATTACTTGACTCCATTATATCTGGATCTCTGTTCTGTTCTCTCATACGGTTTCTGCTTCTTTGTCTTCCCATTTTGGCTGTCTTTCTGTGTCTATTTCTATGTACTAAGCAAAGCTCCTAAGTCTCCCAGTCTTATTTTGGATTAGTGTGGATTATTAGAGTAGATTTGTGATGTAGGTGTCCAGTGGCACAGTCATGAGAGAGGTTCAGCTGCAGGCCAAATTTAGCCCAAGCCTCTACCCCTCTGGGGTCACCTATCAGGATTCAGCAAGCAATCCACAGGTGCTGTGCTTATAGTTGCCTCAAAAGGCCACACCAGCAACCGAGGCTGCCTCCAGTGTTAGTCTAAGCACTGCGCAGCATGAAGCACTTGACTTACTGAGGATACAACTGGATGTGGCTTGGTTGGGGCCTGAGCTGGGAGAGGCAGGGTTTCAGGGAATCCTCTAGGCTGAGCGACTTCTATTATCCCGTTTGATGATGTCACAGCTATGGCAGCGCTGTGTTGGCACACTGGTAGGGAGAAGGGCTCAACAGGGAACAATGGATACCACCGGCATTTCTGTACAGAGCAAGTCTCGCCTCGGCCCTCACTCCGACAATATCTCCCTCTAAGTCCCTCGTGTCCCCTGTGCGCAGCCAGACGAGCACTGGCATTCAGAGCGAGCAGGTCTGTCACCACAAAAATATGCTCACGGACCCAGCCCTTTTAAGAGGCATCTGCTGCTGTCACAGCCTCCATCTCATTCAGCTTCTTGGGACTGGCAGCACCGCATCCTCACCCTGTCCTACCTTCTGCCATTGCAGGGTGCTTTCTTGGATTTCTCCCTAGTTGTATGGCTTATTCATCTAGATCCCAGGTGATTTTTTTTTGCTGCTGCTCTTTGTTTCCATCACAACTTTGATTTGGTTGCCAGAGGGATGAACAGAGGCTCTATCTTCTACGTCATATTTTTCTCCTTGCTCCTGTGTCCTTCTGACATGCTCTCATCATTCTTTGAATGCTTCTTTGTTTTATGACCCAAAAAAGATATTCCAGGCTTATCTTGTAGTATTTTTCTTGTTCTGGACCTGAAATTTAGCCATATCTCCAAGGAGCTCTGGTTTCGTTTAGTACAGAATGGTACTTTATAATAAACAAGATTTAAGTCCTAGGTATGGTCATTGCTAATGGGATGTCATTGTTTCTAGGTATTTCATGCAGGTAGAGCTCTGCCATACATTTTTTTTATTATGATTTATTCTAGTAATGTTTCTAAAATGGAATTAAAAGTAAATAATTTACTGTTTAGTAAAAGTATGTGGTTTCATATTGATATAAAAGTCACATTACCTAAAAATCATTCCTAATTGTATTTATATAAAGGAATCTTTCTTATTTGTTAATTACCCTTAAAATGACACATTAAAATGTTAGGACTAATGAATCCAGGTACCCTCTTGCTCTGAAGTTTTTGACTAGAACCATCTCAGCAGTACCTACCTCCTGAGGCTGGCGAATATTTCTATCAGAAATTGGGCTGCTTATTGTCCCTGAAGCATAGTTAATGTCAGTCTGTCTTACTGAGTTTATCTAATTTAGCTTGTATGTTAAAAGATATTTGCATCACATGCAGATATAATTTGATTCTGTCCTTTTCCCCTTACTCCTCAAATTTAAGGTCTTTTAGAGATGGTGCTGTTAAGAAACTTTATTCTCCAAAGATACTGTCCAATAAGAAGTCTTCTGCCTTCTCTGGGATCCGGAGGGAGATACCTCGTGCCCGTCATCCAGTGCAGTACCATGCCTCACATGCTTGGACCCAAAGGGGTCGGTTAAGAGAATTGCGCATCAGGTGAGATTACAAGTGGTCACCTGCCTGCAGTGACTTTTCCATTCTTCCTTTCTGGTTAAAAGGAGGGGATCATTCTTATTCTCCTATATCAATTAGTTGGATACCTGGATGCCTGCTCCTCCTGGTAGAATGTTTAGAAGAAAAGAATGATTAGGACTCTGCAGACATAAAATCTGTCACTGAGTGTTCTTTTCATTCACATTCCCTAGTTGAACCCCACAATTGTAAGCTATAAAGAGTCTTCCAAAAATATCTAAACATAGTCCAAGAAAAGTGATTATTTTATTTTAATTAGGTCTAAAGGCATCCATTTATGCATTCAATAAAATTTATCATGTGCCTGCTAGACCAGGTGTTGTACTAGATGCTGAGCAAAGTGAATAAGACATTCCTGGTCCATGACCTCATGAAAGCTTAAAATCAGGTAGGCTCGACAGACTGTTAAACAAGCCACAACAACAAAGTATGCTAAATACAGTAAAAGGAGAGGATGTGGTACCACAAGCCCATGTGGCAAAGATGGCCACACCAGAGTTGCCAGCTGTGCCTTGCTGGAGGAAGTGGAATTTAAGCGGAATCCTGAAGGATAATGTAAGAATAAGAAAGGATGGGAGGAAGAAGAGGGTTCTCAGCCAAACCTAGAGAATAACTAGCCAAGACAAGCAACTTTTTTTGTGTGTGTTCCAGGACTATGCTAAGTTCTGGGGATACTGTAAGATATGGTTCATGCTCTCGGGGGCTCAGTGCAGAGGGAACAGCAGGCACCCTGCAAGCCAGTGACTGTGATTTGGCGTCGTGATGTTACACTAAGGGTTGGAACAATGTGGTTGAGAGTACAAAGCTACTCTCTTTGGTTTGGGGAACATCCAGCAGGGCGTCACATAGGAGCAAGCATTAAAGATTATTCTAGATGGATAAGTGGGCATTTACCAGGTGTTTTAGGCAGGAAGAATAGTACAAACAAAAACATTACTATGTACTTTTCCCCAACTCTGAAATCTTCCTTGACAAAATACTTGATATCGAAAATATTTTTAAAAATATTTTAATCTGCTTGATTTTAACTTTATATATCTGTCACATTTTATGCTCTGTGATGCAAAATTAGCTATGATTTACCTTTTGACTTATACTAGTATCTCTCACCCTAGGACCTTAAAGTTTTCCTCTCCTTTCCAGAAAACTGATGACATAAGCCAAATGAAGTTTTAAAATTTGTATATCCTTTCTTCTTTCAGATGTGTGGCCAGAAAATTTTTGTATTTGTGGATTCGAAAGACTTTTGGAAGAGTATTTCCCTCTAAAGCCAGGTAATATTAGCTTAGAACACTAAACTTCTACTGAGTTAGTTCTGGGTTTTTGTTATATATTAAGCCTTTATATAACCTTTATTATGACATGTTTAACATTCCTCTCAAACCCCTCTCCCTGCCTCCAGTAGCATATAATATAATGGTAATTTAACACATATTAGTTTTAATAAGTGTATGAAAGAATCATAAGTAAACCAGGACAGTTAAAACCCTCTGGGAAAAAAAGTATTTGCCCAGAAGAAGTAAATGAGCTCTTTCAGGTTAGTGGCAGATTGACTTGATACTAGGGCAGAAGTTGGGGAAAAAGTTGGCATTGGTAATAGAAATGAAATTTTAGTCAAGATAAAGTCCCTCTGCTATAGCTTCACCTGGTATAAGCCGCCACTTACTGCTTCCAGTTTTGGTTAAGTTTTAGTTGCAGTGCCCGGAGTAGACCGCAAGGGGGAGCCATGGTGGGGGCTTAGGGACACTGTGCAGGAGGTATTGTGGATGGAGAGAAGGGGCTCAGGGTAGGATATATTTCAGAGGGAGAACTGGCAACCATTGAGAATGTAAGCATATTTAAAAAACTGAAATGTTATGTGTTCTTACTACCTTTCCTCTCCCCTTACTACAACCTTTCTTGTTTCATTTTTCTGAGTCTGGCCTTCTTAGTCTGGAACATTTTCCAAGGTGTCTTGATTCAGGGTCTTTCAAGCCAATTTGGCCTTTGTGTGTTTTCTGAAATCTTTTTCTAATCTACCTTGTAGGGGCCCTTCTTGTTCCCATCTTCTTTGTGTGTCTTCACCATTGAAGCTCTTAGTGTGGCAACAGCCCATTCTAGCTGCAAATGTTAGGCATAGTTCACCTCTGCTTTCCCTTCTTCTCCTGTACTTTGGCCCTGTCCTTCGTTTCTGCCTTGGTAGCTCTTCAGTGCCTTCAAATAATATTTTCTTGTCCTGCTTTTCTTGTCCTCAGTGGAAGAATTGATCTGAATTACCTAGTTTGCCATTATTGGAAGTCTCTTGTTTTTGTTTAGTTTTTTTATTCTGTTGAGCATTTTATATAATTTTCCCCTTAACTTAGAAGTTATATTTGTATTCTTTTACTGACTGCCCTAAATAATATATATAGTAGTCCCTTAATCTGCAGTTTAGCTTTTTGCAGTGTCAGTTACCTGTGGTCAATTATGGTATGAAAATATTAAATGGAAAATTCCAGAAATAAACAATTCATAAGTTTTAAATTGCACTTTCTGAATAATGTGATAAAATCTTGCACCATCCCACTCTGTCCTGCCCAGGACATGAATCATCCCTTTGTCTAGAGTATCCATGCTACCTGCCCTGATAGTCATTTAGTAGCTATGTTAGTTATCAGATCACTTGGGGTATCACAGTGCTTATGTTAAAAAAAACCCTTATTTTACTTAATAATGGCCCCAAAGTGCAAGAATAATGATGCTGGCAATTCAGATATGCCAAAGAAAAGATGTAAAGTGCTTCCTTTAAATGAAAAGATAAAAGTCCTTGACTTAATAAGGAAAGAAAAAATTGTATGCTGAGGTTGCTAAGATCTATGATGAGAAAAAATCTTCATGATATCATGAAGAAGGAAGAAGAGACCACATTCACATAATTTTTATATCAGTATATTGTTATAATTGTTCTATTATTGTTAATATCTTACTCTGCCTAACTTATAAATTAAACTTTATTATAGATATGTATGTATAGGAAAAAACATATATAGGGCTCAGGACCATGCGATTTAGGCATCCACTAGGGCTTTTAAAAAGTATCTCTTGTGGATGAGGGGATACTGCTGTATATGTTTATTGGAATCTAATGTTAATTGGTCCTTCTACCCTCTTCCCAAAAGTGGCAGGGTCCTTAGAACACTTTAACTTTCCCTTTCTCCCTCTCCACTTATATGCCCTTATTGTAATGTATTTTAATATTTTCAAATTTATAAAACATTTTCATTTTATAAAGCTAGTATTTACTTAAATTATTCATATATTTACCCCTTGTGTTACTCTTTTTTCTTTCTGCATTTTCAGGTTTCCATCTGTGATTATTTTCCTTCTGTTATTAGAACATCCCTGAACATTTCCTTTAGAATAGATCTGCTTGTGATGAATTTTCTCAGATTCTGTCTAAAATGTTTTTATTTCATTTTCATTTTTGAATGATATTTTACTGAGTATAGAAGTCTAGGTTACCATTTTTTCCCCCAGTACTTTGAAGATATTTTATTATAAGCTGTTGGTCTGATTGTCACTTCTAAGGATTCATCATTTGTCATATTTTTTGAAGTTTTAATATGGTATGCCTAGGTGTGGATTTATTTTCTTAAGGTTTTTTAGCTTATTTTTAGATAGTAGATCACAGAGTTTGTTCTGTTTTTCTGTTTTGCAGGCACATCTTTCTTGTATACTTTCTTTGTCCCTAAGCATATTATTTTTCCTTTTTTTTTCCTCATACAATAACTTTGTATAGGATTTGACCTCAATACTTTTCTGTTGCTAAGTTTTATATGAAATTAATTTTTCTGAACTTTTAGCATGAGGCAAGGTTCATTTAAGCTTTCCTAATTTCACAGAGCTCCCTCGTATTATATCATCTTTGTAGTGTTCACAAATATGATTGCTTGCTCTATAGAATATGCTAGTTCTGTTCCCCCACCACTCTTGCTCTGATCCTTTTTTTTTTTTTAATCTCTATTGTCCCTCTCCTGCTCAGCTTTTCATTTTTCATTTTTCAATTAGAGTTGACATGCAGGATTCATTTTAGGTGTCTTTTCTGCTCAATTTCTGTTCTATTCCCAGCAGTTTCTCCTCAGTATGAAGTCCTGTCCTAGAAGGGAGCTTGCCAGATCAGTTTTGAGGCTCTGGTGCTGGACTGCTCCAACTGTTTCAGTTCTTATGTGAGCCCAGGTACTGGAGAGGACAAAGCTCTCAGCTTCAGCTCGAGTCTCCAGTTGGTCCTCTGCACTTTCTAGTGACTACTTATTGTTTTGGCGTTCTCCAGTTCTCACATTCCTCAGATGCCACCTCATTGCTCCTTATGTAGAAATGTTAAAATCATGCAGCTCTCTTGGCTGTGGGTGGTTTGTCCTCACTTGCTTGCATTTTGGATTCATAGGGATAGCTTGTCACCTAGTTTTGTTGTAATTGATACATGAGGTTTTAGTTCAGCTGTATGGCTGTTCTTTGTGTTTTATGGGGATTCAGAAATTGAAAAACTATGTTGCTGACTCCACTATCTTCCACAAATTCTTTTCCTATTTAATTAACTTATATTTGACCCATTCTTAACTGGAAACCTCTTTTCAAATAATATCTATTTATATTCCAAGTAGTTGAGAAATGCTGGTTATATCAGAAATGACTATGAAAGGAAAGTCTGACAGTGGCGTTTTCCCAGAAGCACTCTGGAGGTTGGTGCTGGTTCAGTTGTTCAATGATGCCATCAAAGACTCAATCTTCTAGTACCTTACTAGTTCAGCATCCTTAGCATGTTGGCCCTTTGTCCTCAGAGATGACACTGTGTAGTTGCAAGATGACTGTTCTAGCTTTATATAAGAAGGAGCGGAAGGGCGGTGTCAACTCCATCTGTCTCTTTATCAGGAAAGCAAAACTTTTCTAGAAACCCCCAGCTGCATTCTGCTGCTCTCTCATTGGCCAGAACTATTCACTGGCCACCTTTTAATACAGAGGAGGCTGGGAAAGAAACCTTTCTAGCCTATTAATGGAGTCCTGTGAGGAAGCAGAGGCTTGGCAGTGGGTGTTGGGTTAGCTAGTGACTGATGTCTGCCATACCGCTTTACTTTCTTTTTTTACTTTCTTTGTTTTTGAGTAGTGGCAAGATATAGGGGAAAGAATATTGGATTGGAGTTTAGGAGACCTGAGTGTTGGTTCTAACCCAGACCCTAGCTAATTGTGTGATCTGGGTATAAGTTATGGCTTTGGGCCTCCATTTCTCAAATTGCAAAATGTAAGAGGGAGAATATTTGTTTTATTAGCAACCTCCAGAATTCTGATACTCTATTTTCATTGAGTTAGAAATTTGCAGTGGAGTGGTTGTTTTTAACTTGCAATCTTTTTTTAAATCAGGTGGGTTATTTCTTTGGGGAGGGTTGACATACTGATCATTGCTTTTTTTTTTTTTTTAAGTCTTTTTCCATATCTAATTACTTCTCACTTTTAAGAATTTTAGAGGGGAATGGTATTATACCAGAAATTATAGAATATTACCTTATGTTTTTGGAGAATGTTTTAACTTTTATACACTGGAGTTGCTTTGTCATTAATAAACTGAACCAGCCCAATCCCGTCTGATCTCAGAAGCTAGGAAGGTTCGGGCCTGGTTAGTACTTAGATGGGAGACCACCTAGGAAGACCAGGTGCTGTAGGCGTAAAAAGTAAAATAAAAAATAAGAGATTGTAAATTGACAAGGTCCTTGCAATTTGTGAGGTCAGCCAAGGGTTGCCTCGCCAAATAAATAAATAAACAAACCAAAATGACCACAGAATTAATTAGTAGGGCAAAAATAATACAGTATGTGTTTGTATCTGTATATAAGGCAGTGTTAAAAATGAGGTAGTCACCTGTTTTTCTGAAGAGAAGATCTGACCAAAAGCTTTTGGCTATTTATGGCATTATTTATGGCATTAATTCATTTTTCTTCCTCATTCTTAGTTAATGGCCTTGTTTCTGTTTTCTTGAGAAAATAGAAGCAGCAGAAGAGACCTCCACAAGCTGCCTCCACTATATCTTCCCAGAGCCAGTATCTATTAACCATAAAGCTTGCTTTCCCTACTGTTAGGCAGATGAACTGTCCATGCTCTCATTTGTGGCAAAACCCTTGACTTTTGTATCATAGTCCCCTCTTGCTTACTCAAGGCCATCACCCAAGCAGTTTTTCTCTTTTTGCGTCATCAATTTTTCTCTCTTTATTGGATCATCTGTACCAGCATATAATGCAGTTATTTTTCCCATCGTGCAAAAAAAATTCTCTTTGACCCTACTTGGTCTTTCAACTAGCACACCATCTCTTTGCTGCCCTTTACATCAAATATTCTGGCCATACTCAGTGTCTTCAAAACCTCTTCTTGGAGTCTTTATAAATCCATCCCAAAAGGCTTTAGATTGTACCACTCCACCAAAACTTTTTTCGTTAAGGTCACTAAATTTGCTAAAATTGATGGTTAATTCTTAAACTTCCTCTTATTTGACCTACCAAGAAGCATTAGACAGTTCATTCTTCTTCAGGAAGCCCTTTCTTGCCACTTCCAGGTTATCATCCTCTCATGGTCGTTCTTCCACTTCTCTGACTGCTTCTTCTGACTCTTTTGTTCTACCTCATCTAAATACCCTACACCAAGTCTTTGTACTGCTTCTGTGTCTCACAATGGTGGCAATCTCAATGATTGTTAAATAATTACACTGTGTGCCTAATAGATGTTATAGCTTAGTATGTTCAAAACTGAAATCTAGATCTTCCCCACAGACCTCCCTGCTGAGTCTTTCCCTCAGTTAATGGAAGCTCCCAACCTTCCTGGGACTCAGATCAGAAACCTGGGATTCATCCTTGACTTCTTTTAAAATGCTAAATGCCAAAATTATGTTGATTCAATCTTCAAAATATGTTCAGACTCCAATCTTTTTAGCACCTGCAGGTGCTACCTTCCTGGTCCAAGCCATTGTTTTCTCTCCCCTGAATGACTCTATGAACCTCCTCACTGGTCTCCTGCTTCTGGCCTTGCCCCTAGTCTCTTCTCAACAGGTAACCTGAGTTAAGTCATATCACTCTTCTGCTCAGATCTCAGGTGGCTTCCCATCATGCTAAAGGTAAAAGCCACAGTCCTTACTGTGACCTGCAGGGCCAAGTAGCTTTTGTTTTACCTGTCTGTGGACATTTTTTTCATTTATGCTGTCATTTTTAATATTCAAGAGCTTTTTTTTGTTCTCTGAATGTTTTTTAAAAGCATCTTGGAGGCCCATAATTTTTTGAGGATAATGTAGTAATTTGTTTTTAAGATTTTTTTTCTGCTCATATTGTCTGTTTCTTTTAAGTTGCCTTTTTGTGTGTGCTTTTAGTCATGTTGAAACCTTTCCTCAGATGTCAAGAGATCCTTTTATTGTCTGTTCATATTTGAGTTAGGCACTAAAACACTAATTTTAGAAGCTTTATATGCATGCATAGAGACTTGTACATCAAGGGCTTCACTTTAGGCTTTTGAAGCACAGAGCAGATGCTTTCACTGGAGACTTCCTTCTGTCAGTACCTGAAAGCCTTTTCCCTTTGGTTAATCAGTTTTCCCCAGAGGAGAGGAACTTCCGAACTTTATCTGGGGTAGGGTAGAGGTGGGTGTCAGTGGTTTAAACTTGGCTACAAGCAGAGGAGAGGGAATGTGGGTCTCACTGTTCAGTAAGTAGACTCTTTGTTTTAGATTCCTCTCCAGAGCTCTGCCTGGGATTCTAGAGTCCATTGTTCCTCTGGTTCATCTTCTCCACAGATAAACCTGAATTTCTGTTTGGGTGAATAATGGGATCCAGGGGCAAACTGCTTCTTACACACAGGCTTGCAAATAATGGTGTGTTTCATCTCCACCCAGGACTTCCTCCTTCTCGGTGTCTCTGGTTCCCACCCCTTTCTGGAATTTGTGCCATCAACTGGTTACTTCTTGATTTCCCTACCAGAAGGCACTTATTTCTCTGCTTTCTCTGAGCTATTGATTCAGCTGTTACTTTTCTGCCTGCTTTCCATCGTCTAAATCTGTTGACATTTCTTATCAATTTTTGTTCTTATTCTTTGTCTTTCTGGGCTTACACTTTTGGAAATGTATTTGCTGTTACTTCAGTGGAATTTTGGGAAAGGAAAGAGGTAGATGGATAAATAGTAGATGGTAGAAGGAAGTACATGTGCAAATAGAAGTAGTTCTTTCTCATTAACAATTTTTAAAATTATGAAAAAAGCTGTTGTTAAAAATTTTTTCAAACAGCAAAAATGTGTAATATAGGAAACACTAGTTTCTTACAATCCTAAACTGAGAGAGAAGTAGTGGTAATAGTTTGATATTATGGAGATCTTTCCAGGCTTTTCATATATAATATAATCATTTAGATATGTATATACGTGTGTTTATATGCAAAAATATGTATGTGTGGACATAAATTTTTATAAATAGCATGTATAGGTTATATATTAAAATTCCAACATATAGATACTAGAAATACAACAAAATATTTTTTAAAAATGGTATCATATACTGTGAGATAACTTAATTTATTTACCTAATAACTTTAGGGCATTTCTCCATTTCAGTATTCTTAGCTCTACTTCATTTGTAAAAAAAAAAAAAAAAAAAAATGATTGCATAGCATTGATTGAATTTAACCTGTCATCTTTGATGGCATTTTTAATGTTTGCTTTTTTTATTATTACTAATTGTGAGGTGAATTTTCCTAGGTAGATCTTCGCAGACCAGATTTTTGAAGCTGTTAGGGGATGAGGCAGGGGGTACATGTTAATAACCTGCAGAACTATGAAAAGAAATTCAAAGCAATGGACAGGACCAGCGTTCTTGAGTTATGAATCATCTTGACAGTGCCTCGTTAGCATCAACACAATGTTGCGCCTCTTCTGTTGTCTTCCTTATTACCTTTTTCCCTCTTATTTTATCTTATGTTTTTTATATTTGTTGTCTAACTCCTCTGGCCAGATTTCAGTTAAACTAATATACTCTATTCCTGTTACATACTAGGAGTACCATTAGGCATTGGCTTATTTTATAACTTTTACTCACCTGTGTATATAAATGAGAAGAGAGCTACTACTTTTTACTAATCAGAAATATTTAATCTGTGAGTGAAAAAAATTCAGAATGATAAAATTCTCAGCTCACTATGGTATTTGAAAACTCAGCTTTTTATTTTACTTTAACATTTTTGATTGTTAAGATCTTTAGTATAAAAGTTTTAAACTTCATTTTTTGTTAAAGTAGCTTTACGATTTTGATCTGAAAAAAGTAAAATATGTCTGTTTTTAACCTGTTTTCGTGTTATCAAGTAATGAGCCACACTTTTTTATGAGAAAGCAATAGCAATATGAAACTGTGATTTGGGAATAGATATTGGCTCCAACATTATTGTGTATCTCTGGTTTTTCCATTGTCCTAGGTTTTACTATGAGCAAAAAATACTACAAAAGGTCTTTGAAGAATGGAAAGAAAAGTGGTGGGTTTTCCATCGAGAGTGGAAACTCTGTGTTCGAGCCGACTGTCATTACAGGTCAGATTTTATTTATGTTACTTCAAGTATACTGATACATGTTACCAAATTATTACTTGTTGGCATGTTTCTGGTCAGAGGGGAAAGTTCTCAATCATTTTGTTTTTCTTCAAATTCTTTTTAGAGTAAGCAAGATCAAAATACTAAAATACTAAATTATTACATTAAATACTAAATTAAATTCAAGTACATGTGCATGTGAGCATGCACACTCCTTTAATTCAAGTAACGATTATGTGTTAGTTATGCTAATGATTTGAATAGGGTCTTCTCCCTGACTTTGAACTTCTGTATAACTTCTAATTCTGAGAATATTCTATTCTTTAACATAAGTTGTTTTAATTTATACTGATTGTAGAAGAAAATATGTGCCCAATATATCTTACACATTATATGTTTAAAATGGTGTTTACTCTCATTGTAATCACTTCTTTATTTAGGTTCTTTGGGGCAGGGGTTCTGATTTGTGTATTTCAGATAAAATAGACATGTTGAATAATTCTAATAAGCTGGTAGAGTATGAAATCAAGTCTTAGGAAATGGGGTAGTGAAAATATGGAGGGACTGGCAGTCTTAATATGTCTAGTGTATGTGTCGAGAAGGAAAAGAGAAAGGAAAAAGTGTCATTGACCATGTTTTAGTTCAAGAAGTAATGTTTTACTTAGTGTGGATATGACTCTCATTCCAAACATCACAGCTTTGTGGATGCGGAAGGTAAAGTTATTCTCAAAGAAGTCAAGCCTTTTTTTCTTCAGTGACACTATACGGTGTGGAGAAAATGCTCTGTCAAGGACAATAGGTTTCATTATGACTGTAGGAAATGAAATTTTAGCTTTGGATATAGATATGGCATTTTTGTATCATAAGGGCCTATGTTAATTTCTCCTGCGAACCGATCAAATTAGGAATTGTTTTAAAGAAATGCCATTTAGGTTTTTTTTGGCTCCTCAGATATTACTTGTATAACCTGATGTTCCAGACTTGGAAGATCTACGTGTATCAGCAGCAGGACATGAGGAGCAAATACATGAGAGCCGAGAATCATGGTAAGAAGAGGAAGTGCTTGGCTAAAGAAAATGTCCACATTGACTATTTTTCTTTATAAAAACTTTATTTTTCAGGAGCAGTTTCAGGTTCACAGCAAAACTGAGGTGAAGATACAGCAATTGCCCATATACCTTCTGCCCCCACATATAGCTTCCTCTATTATCACTATTCCCCACCAGAGTGGTACA
Organism: Macroglossus sobrinus; assembly: GCA_004027375.1. NCBI lineage: Eukaryota > Metazoa > Chordata > Mammalia > Chiroptera > Pteropodidae > Macroglossus > Macroglossus sobrinus. Next base: position 120,087 of record PVKZ01001260.1, read on the forward strand.
TTTGTTACAACTGATGAACCTACATTGACACATTGTAACCACCCAAAGTTCATAGTTTACATTAGGATTCATTCCTGGTGTTGTTCATTCTGTGGGACAAATGTATAATGATGTGTATCCATCATTATGGTATCATACAGAGTATTTTCACTGACCTAAAATTCTTCCATTCCTCACCTATTCAGTTCACCCACCTGCCAACCCCTGGCAACCACTTATCTCTTTACTATCTCTATAGTTCTGTCTTTTCCAGAATGTCATATAGTTGGAGCCATATGGTATGTAGCTTTTTCAGATTGGATTCTTTCACTTTGTAATATGTGCTTAAGGTCCCTCCATATCTTTAGTGGCTGCATAGTTCATTCATTTCTTTTAGGCGCCGAATAATTTTCCATTGTCTGGATGCATCACAGTTTATTCATCTATTGAAGGACATATTGGTTGCTTCCAAGTTTGGGCAGTTATGAATAAAGCTGCTATAAATATCTGTGTGCACATTTTTGTGTGGACATAATTTTCAGCTCCTTTGGGTAAATACTAAGGAGTGTGATTGCTGGATCGTTTGGTAAGAGTGTGTGTTTAGTTTTATAAGAAACCGCCAAACTGTTTTCCGAAGTTGCTGTACTATTTTGCATTCCCACCAGCTATGAATGAGAGTTTCTGTTGCTCCACATCCTTGCCAGCATTTCGTGTTGTCAGTGTTCTGGATTTTGGTCATTCTAATAGCTGTGCAGTGGTATCTTATTGTTGTTTTGATTTGTATTTCCCTGATGACATATGATGTGAAACATCTTTTTATATGTTTATTTGCCATCTGGTATATTTTCTGTGATGAGGTGTCTGTTAAGGTCTTTTGCCTATTTTTTAACTGGGTTGTTTGTTTTCCTGTTGAGTTTTACAAGTTCTTTGTATATTTTGGATAACAATCCTTTATCAGATATGCCTTTTGCAAATATTTTCTCCCAGTCTGTGGCTTATCTTCTCATTCTCTTGACATGAGCTTTTTTTGCAGAGGAGAAGTTTTTAATTTTAGTGAAGTTCAGCTTATTAGTTTTTTCTTTCATGGATAGTACCTTTGGTGTTGTAGCTATAAAGTCATCACCATACCCAAGGTCATCTATGTTTTCTCCTTTGTTATTGTCTAGGAATATTAAATTTTTGTATTCGCATTTAGGTCTGTGAGCCATTCGGAGTTAATTTTTTATGAAGGGTATAAGGTCTGTGTCTATATATTTTTGCATGTAAGTGTTCAATTCTCCTTGAACCACTTATTGAATAGACCACTGCATTGTCTTGCCTTTGCTGCTTTAAGATAAGCTGATATTTATTTAGGTCTATTTATGGATTCTTAGTTCTATTGATCTATTTGTGTATTCTTTCACCGATATCATACTCTTGATTACTGTAGCTTTGTAGTAAGTCTTGAAACTCTTCAAACTCTGTGTCAGTCTTCAAACTCTTTTGTTCTTTTAACATTGTGTTGGTTATTCTAGATCTTTTGACTCCATATAAACTTTCGCATTAGTTTGTTGATATCCACAAAATAACTTGCTGGTATTTTTAAATGATATTGCGTCATGTCTGTAGATCAAGTTGGGGAAAACTGACTCCATGACAATATTGGGTCTTTTTATCCATGAATATGGACCATTTTTATTTAGTTCTTTGATTTTGTTTATCATAGTTTTGCAGTTTTCTTTATACAGATCTTGTACACATTTTGTTAGAATTATACCTAAGTATTTCATTTTTGAGGGGTCTAATGTAATTGGTATTAAATTTTAAATACTGTTTGTTCATTGCTGTTACATAGGAAAGAATTGACTTTTGTATATTTACCTTGCATCCTGAAATCTTGCTATGGATTACTTATTCCATTTTTTTGTTTTTGTTGATTCTTTTGGAATCTCCCCATAGATAATCATGTCATCTACAAAGATCTGTTTTTCCTTTTCCAATCTGTATACTTTTATTGCCTTTTCTTATCTTATTACATTAGCTAGAACTTCTAGTACCATGTGTAAAAGGAATGGTGAAAGGGAATAAGTATGATACATGTTTTTTATAGATTTTTAAAAATCAAGTTGAGGAAAATTCCCTATTTTCTTAGTTTACTTTTGTAGAAGCTCTTTGGAAGGACAAGCACATTGTCTCAGAGAGAATAATTCTAAGATTTGTTTGAGTCCCTCTCATGTTTTCCAGAATTTCTGATCTCAGAGTGAGGACTCCTGCATGATCACATCCCTGAGGTTTTCTCCATACGGCATGGTTTTGGCACCTGCAACTCATTTAAGCATGAGTGTGTGATCTGGCTGCTCCTTCCCTGCTTGTGCAGCGTGCTGGCTGTTTCTCCCATGACACCTGGAGCTGTAGTCTGTCTTGCTGCCATGTGTCAGATTGCAGTGCTCACTTTGCTTTGCTTTTGCCCAGGTTGCTCCTTAATGATCCTGTGACCAGTTTACCTCTGGCCTATCTAGTTTCTCTGAGTTAAGCCCAGAAACCTTTGGGGAGTCTAAGTGAAAAAGACACCTACTTTTAAAAAAATGACAATGCAGCCTGAATTATCAACTGCCTCATAGCCATTCCACATGAATGCCGGCACCTTAACCTTAGCAAGTCACAAATACAGTTTGTCAACTCGCCCCCATTTAGACCTGCTCTTCCTCCTACTTTTCCTAGCTAAAGGAGAAGTCTGACATAGGAATGGCTTGTGAATTCCTCATGCCTTATGCCATTCAGTTATCCACTCTTACAAGATCTCCCTCTGAGATGTCACTTGCATTCATCCTCTTTTCTTTGCTGCTGAGATTAATCCTTTTCTTTTCCCCAGAGTGTTATAAGTACTTCTCATCTCTTTGCATTTATTTTTCCCCCTTCTCAGTGTGTGTGTATAGCTACAAGAGTGGTAAGACAGAAAAGGTCACGTCACTCTTGTCCGTAAAAATGCGTTTGTCTCCTCTTTGCTTACAGAATAAAGTCAACACTCCTTGTCTTGCCCTGCCTTCCCATACCCCCTAAACCCTTGCCACAGTGGATGTGCACTTTAATATCTTTACACCTTTACCCCTGCAGTTCCTTCATCAGGCCCATTTTAAATGTCACCTTCCCATAGTTTCCTCATCTCCCCCAGCACATTGTGTTCTTCCTTTCCCTATCTCTGTTACTAAAGTGTTAAACCTCTTACCCAGGCCTCTTAGATAAAATACCAGATACATTATTTCAATATGTAGCTGGTAAGTAACTACATTGTTTCATTGTTTATTTAATTTACACAGTCAGAGTCACTCTTTTTGGTTTACAGTTCTGCGAGTTTTCAGAAATGTATACGCCTGTAATCACCAGCACAATCAAGAGACAGGATAATCCATGGCTCCTGATAAATTCCCTTGTGCTAATCTAGCACCCTTCCTCCACAGTTGACTTTTGGCAATCACCAATCAGTTCTTTATCACTGTATATTTTCTTTTTCTAGAATATCATGTAAAAGGAATCATCCCATATGTAGCCTTTTGACTCTGCCTTCTTTCACTCAGCATAATGCACATGAGATTCATCCAAGTTGTTGCATTTGTCAGTACTTCATTCCTATGTCTTGCTGAGAAGTACTCCATTGTATGGTTGTAACAAGGTTTATTTATCCACTCACCAGTTGAAGGACATCTGGGTTGTTTTTAATTTTAGACAATTATGAGTAATGTCGCTGTAAGCATTCGTGTATGGTTCTTATGTGATTATTTCCCTTGGCTAGATAATCTAGGCCTAGGATTGCTAGTTAATATAATAGGTGTGTATGTTTAATTTTATAAGAAACTGCCAAGCTGTTTTCTGGAGCAACTGTATCATTTTGCATTTCCACCAGCAATTTGAGTGTTTCCCTTCCTCTGCATCTCCACCAGCACTTAGTATCACCAGTTAAAATAAAAATTTAACTACTAGTTATGTAGAGGTATCTCATTGCAAAGTTTTAATTTGCATTTCCCTAATGATTAATAATGTTGAGTATCTTTTCCAGTGCTTATTTGCTATTTATATATCTCTTCTTTGGTGAAGTGTCTATTTAAGATATTTTTATCCTTATAAATTGGATTGCTTGTGTTCTTGTTGAGTTTGAGAGAAGTTTTTTTTTAGTGTATTTGAATTCCAAGCCTTGTGAAAAGCATAATTAGCAAATATTTTCTCTTAGTTGGTGGCTTATCTTTTTATTCTCTTAACAGTTTCCTTGTGCATAGTAAAACTTTTTAATGTTGATGAAGTCCCAGTTTATCACTTTTTTGTTTTATGGATGTGTTTCTGATATCTAGGAACTCTACCTAACCCAAAGTCACAAAGATTTCTCCCATGTTTTCAATGAAAAGTTCTCTGGTTTTACATATGCATCTCAAATATCCTGCAACCTTACTAAAATTTATTTATTTTAGGAGATTTTATATAGATTCCATGGGATTTTCTCTGCAGACAATCATTCATGAACAGAGACAGTTTAATTCCTTCCTTTCTAAATTTTTTTTTGTGTGTGTGCTAGGGCTTCCAGTGTGATACTGAGTAGGAGTGGTGAAGGTAGACATCCTTGTCTTATTCCTGATCTTAGGGGAAAAGCATTCATTCAGTTTTTAACCGTTAAGTATGACGTTTGCTATAGGTTTTTTTATAGATGTCTTTTATCAGCTTAAGGAAGTTCTATTTTCTAATTTTCTGAGCATTTTTTTCATTAATAAATGTTGAATTTTCTCAAATTGTTTTTCTATATTTATTGAGATGATTATGTGGCCTTTTTTTTTTTAGTGTATCAATATGGTAAATTCTAGAGAGTGATTTTTGAATTTTGAATTAGCCTACATTCCTCAGATTAATTCTATTTACATATTGCCAGTTTCAATTTGCTAATATTTTGTTGAGGATTTTTGCATCTATGTTTATGAGGGATATTGATCTATAGTTTTCTTTGGTTCTGGTTCAGGGTAATACTGGCCTCACAGAAAGATTTGGGAAGTATTTCATACTCTTATATTTTCTAAAAGAGATTAGTAGAATTGGTATTACTTCTTCTTTGAATGTTTGGTAAATTCTCCAATGAAATAGATCATCAGGGACTGGAGTTTCTTTGTTGGAGAGTTTTAAACTTTGGATTCAAGTTTTTTTCTTTTTAATTTTTAATTAAGTTTATTGGGTTAACATTGGTTAATACAATTATATAATTTTCAAGTGTACATTATCATTTGACATCTGTATATTCTATTGTGTATTTACCACCCAAAGTTAAGTTTCCTTCAGCTATCATATATTTGATCCCTTCTACCTACTTCACCCTCCCCTTAAACCCTATATTTGACCCCCTTTACTCTTTCTACCTCCCTCCTCCTCCCCACCCCACTAGTAACCACTAGTCTATAGTCCTCATAACCACTAGTCTATATTCCATGTCTATGAGTCTCTGTTTGTTTGTCCTGCTCATTTGTTGCTTATACGTTTATATCCCACATATAAATGATATCATGTGATTTTCAGCTTTTTCTGTCTGGCTTATTTCACTTAGCATGATTATCTCGAAGTCCATCCAGGTTGTTGCAAATGGCAGTATCTCTCTTCTTATGGCTAAGTAATGTTCCATTGTATATATATGCACAGCTTCTTTAGCCAATCATTTATCATAGGACAGTTTGGTTGCTTCCATGTCCTGGCCACTGTGAATAATGCTGCTATGAATATCGGTATGCAAATAGCTTTTTGGATATGAGTTTTCAAGTCTTTGGGGTAAATACCCAGTAAGGAGATTGCTGGATCATATAAGGTAGATCACTTCTTAGTTTTTTGAAGAACCTCCATACACTCTGTTATCCATAGTGGCTGTACCAATTTGCAGTCCCACCAGCAGTGTGTGAGGATTTCTTTTTCTACACATCCTCTCCAACATTTGTTATTACTTGTCCTCTTGATTAAAACTATTCTAACAGGGTGAGATGGTATCTCATTGTGGTTTTGATTTGCATTCCCCTAATAGCTAGCGAAGTTGAGCATCTTTTCATATATTTGTTGGCCATTTGTATGTCCTCTAGATACCACCTTTTCTTTATCTGTTCATCCATTCATGGCCTTTTGGCTATTGTGAATAGCCATTTTAAATATGTTGTTGAATTTATGAGCATAGAGTCATTTGAAGTATTTCATCATTATAATTTTAGTATCTTCAGAGTCTGTAGCAATACCTCTTTCATTCCTGATATTGGCAATTTGTGTGATCAGGCTTTTATTCTTGGTCAGTCTGGTGAGAGCTTTATCAATTTTATCAGTTTTTCAAATAATCAAGTTTTACATTCATTTATATTTTCTATTGTTTTTCTGGTTTCAAGTTCATTGAGTTCTGCTCCTATATCATTATATAACTTCTGCAAAGTCTGATTTTAGTTTGCTCTTCTTTTTCTAGTTTCTTGAGATGCAAGCTGACATTGTTGATTTGAGACCTTTTCTTTTTTCTAACATGCATTTGCTACTATACAGTTTCCTTTTAGGCACTGCTTTAACTGCATTCCACACATTTTAATATTTTGCAGTTTTGTTTTCATTTAGTAAAAAAATGTTTTCTAATTTCTCTTAAGACTTTCTCTTAAGACCCGAAGATTATTTAGAAATATGTTTAGTTCTAATATTTGGGATTTTCCAGTATCTTTCTAGTACTGATTTTCTAGTAAATTCCATTCTAATCAGAGAACTAGACTTAGTATGATTTCAGTTTTTTAAATTTATTAAGGTTTTATTTTGTGGGCAAGATAATGTTCTATTTTGTGAATGCTCCATATTTGAGGAATGTGCATTCTATTGTCATATTGTTTATAGTATAATAAATACAGCCATATTACAGAATGGAAGGAAAATATTCTTGGATTTTTAAGATAAAAAGTTATTTCTGACATATGACATGGTTTCAAGCTATGTCCACAGACTCCAGGGAGTGTCCATTCACTCATGAACTGTTAAATAAAAAGCCTACAGGTACTTATAGGCTTTAAGGAAGAATGGTTCTCAAATTGTCATCAAAATCATAGTAGAGATGGTTAGTTCAGATTCCTGGTCTGCATGCTTGCATTTATTAGAGGTGCTTTTTGTAGATAAGCTCATTTACTTTTTGTAAACATACATCTAAGGGAGGTACCATTTTATAGTTAAGGAACTTGGGTGAAGTTACTTAGCTAATAAATGACAAGGTCAGTGTTCAAACTTGGCTTGTCTTACTTGGGAGCCCAAACTCTAAACTGTAGCACCACACTAGTCCTCCTTGCTTGAGATGTGCCGATTCCTGAGGTCTGGTGTAGACTTGAGGAAGCTACTTGTAAATTTTCCTTCATATTTTGAGTTTACTTGTCAACAACTATGAAATATTATGTATAGCTTTAGGCCTACTGACCACATTTTGCGGACTGCTCTGAAAATGGTTTACATGAGGGCTCCCCAACCCCCAGTTAGAAACTGGGCTGCATAGCAGGAGGTAAGTGGGGGTGGGATGAGCAAGCAAAGCTTCATCTGTATTTGCAGCCACTCCTCAGTGCTAACCTCACCGCCTTAGCTCCCTTTCAGATCATCAGTCATTAGATTCTCATAAGCGTACTGGTCCCTGTTGCCAAAAAGCTTGGGGACCACTGGTTTACATAAGTGTTTTCTCCTTTATATTCTAAAAAGTAAAGAAATTTACTTCATTAGTGATGACTTTCATAATGAAAATGTAATTTACCACAAAGGGACACCTGTGGACCTTCGTACCTCCATATCTAGGAAATTTTCTTTTCTCCAGGAGTTACTGGCCTTTTTTATTGTGTTTCCCAAACAAATAAAGACAGATATAGCTAATACCCTTATCTTTTGTCTTGCTTATGCTACTTTACAATTATTGTTTCAAATGGCAAGTTTTATAACATTTTTTATTCTTTATACTTCGTATTGTAGAAAATTTTAAATATCTACAACATTGGAAGATGGAATAATGAACCTTCACATGCACCCACCCAACTTCAGCATTTATCAACTCACACGTCTCACTTCTTTGCTTCCTGTTATTCTCATCACTTCATCTGTAAATATTGCATAGTCTATCTCTAAAAAATAAGGGCTTTTAAAATAAAGGATTTCTGAATAGTGCAGTGTATTGATTTTCCTTTAAACGTTTTGGAAACATCATTACATATATAACCATTTTTCATATGCTCTTGCCTCCTTATTAATTTTGTGGAGCTTCACAGCTTTTCCAGCAGGGGGCATCTGAAGACTGGAGAAATTTAGATATTCAAGGAAGGGATATTGTAACCCAGAGTAATCCATCTCCCCATACTCCCGTTGAAAATCTCTTTGGTTCATCTAGATGCAAAGCAAAAGATGCGACAGGCCTGGAAATCCTGGTTGATCTACGTGGTTTTTCGAAGGACCAAACTTCAGATGCAGACCACCGCCCTGCAGTTCAGGCAGCGGAGTATTTTGTGGTGAGTGTGCTCAGTTGCCCTACAGATCAGCAGCTATCATTTTACCTCAGCCTTTCTTTATGCTGCTGGAAAGCAGTTTGAAAACACACTTTAAAACAGTTTCCAACATTATTGATACCTAATAAATACTTTTTGACAACTTGTTCAGCTATACGTAATGCTATTTGAGGTTCTAAACCCTATGTTAAGTTTGTGTGTGTGATTTTTTTAATGCAAAGTGTCTCATTTAATCTTAACAATAAACTATAAAATAAGTACAGATTGGACAGATTAAGATACACGAGTCTCAGAGAAGTTGAATAACTTGCCTGGGCTCACGTAAGTTGTAATTGACAAAACTAGGGCTCACCTGCCCATATTTTAAGCCAAAGCCCAAGCTCTGAACTGCTGCCCTGCACTGCATCTCATCAGCATTTCCTGCACATTGGAGGGACATGATTTAGTCCACTTCAGAAGCCAGATACGTGTAACAAAGAGCTACTTTATAATAGGACTGACTCCACTGTACATTGTCTCTAGTGGTTTTCTAGTGTCTTGAATAGCAGGACACTATTTAAAGCTCAGTTCCAGCCTGAAAGAGCTAGGTCCTGTATATAGTCTGGGTAAGAACACAGGCTTGGCAGCTAGACTGACTTGAATTGAGTTCTGCTTCAGCCTGTATTTTTGTATCATTTTACCTCTCTAAGTCTCACTTTCTTCATCTATGAAATAGGCACATCATAAAGTATCCTTAAGGTTATCATGGGAGATAAATATAAGATAATATCTGTAAAGTATTTCGTGTAGTATCCTGAATATCAGTGGACATTAAGAAGTTACTTATTTTTTGAAGTTATTTAAAAGTTATTCAGCAAATATTTAAAAATGCTTAATAAGTATTCAGTTCTAGAGTCTATAGGGGATATTTTTACCTAAGTTTATTTATTCAATATATATGTATATTGAGGGCTCAAAATGTTCCTGGTACTATATTGAGTGCTGAGGCTGCATTCAGGGAATTTATGATTCCCTAATTATTTAAAAAGATAATAATGCAAAATAGCTTGCAATTTTGAAGTGAGTGATGCAGCTAGCATTGTCTACATTAGGAGGAAAGAGAGATTTTGATTAGAGTGACCAAGTAAAGTGAGTGTTTTCGTAAAATAGATATTGGAGACTCTCATTTCCTTATTATTGTTTTCCTATAGCAAATAAGAAACCAAGACTGAAATGAAACCTGGCCAAGACAGTAGGAAAAGATGGGATCCATCAAGGCTAGAAATCTAAGAGTCACCTTTTTTGTAGATTGTTCTGTGAACTCCCCTGATTTTTAAAATTTTGGCAATTATTCATATGAAATTTTTAAACCTGTGTAGGCCAAACAGTGTGTATATAGTCCCTAAGGCTGTATCTGGCCTTAGGTACCATCAGTTTCCCACCTTTAATTGACAGTTCTAGGACTGTTCCTTGATTGTGTTGTTCAGCAGTGGCTCTAACAGATGTCATTCTAGAGATGGCACCATGAGGGAAAGGGGTTTGAGCTTAGAGTCTGAGGCCCTGCTCTCTCTACCCTTCTTTTTATCGAATGGCTTTTTCTCTGACTGGTTCCAACTTCAATTTGCTGTTTGACAGGATGTGGTGGAGTGAGTGGAGGCAGCGACTACGACAGGTCCGTATGGGCCATGCTCTCTGTGCCTCAGCTGTGAAGCACAGGACCCTGAGTCTCCAGCGGCAGGTGAGTCCAGCAGACTTGAGTTTTCATGTCCTGTGTCCATGTTGTCAAGTCAAGCCCCATACTCACAGAGAGTGAGGTCAGACTCCCAAGCAGAAGGCCAGCCATCATGCTACTGCTTCTCTGCTGGCCCCTCCCTGCAGTTAGGGGACTGAGGATGGGGAGGAGGGGCAGAAGCAACCTGAAAGGCTCTGTTTTGGGCTCTTCAACAGACAGAGGCTGCGAGATGTGATGAGTGGTTTGTAGAGAATGTTGGCTAATTGTGGAGCTGGAAAGAGATTTATGAATTAGTTATAAATATGTTTAAAGAAACAGTGTATTCTTTATTTATTCATTACCGTTTTCTTACAGCAAACTAGAAAATAATAAGGACAGAAAAGAAACTAAGACTGAAAGAAAACCTGGCTTATTTTTCCATATAATCTTGCTTATTTTAGACGTTTCTTTTGGGAAAGCCAGTAGCTTTTGGTCTGTAAAAAGGTCTAACATCTGTGCTGTGGTGAAGCTTTTATGGCTTTTGGTAGATTCTCTGAATATCTGTCACTTTTTTGTGTCTATAGGACTGCTAAGTCAAAGAGAACAGAACAGGGAAGAAGAAAAAAAGTGCCTGTTACTATATGTAGGAGTAATATCTTTTTTTTTTTTTTATTATGATGACACTGGTTAATGAAATCCAGTAAAGCAATATCTTTTTATTCTGACAACATTTCATATTTTCCAATGCAAGTATATGTAGTATATGGAGATTACGTGCAAATAACATATACAATCAGACAAATCACGGGGTAAGCAAACTGGCTCACAGGTCGTATTTGGCCCGCTGCCTGTTGTAAATAAAATTTTATTGGGACACAGTCATACCTATTCATTCATGTATTGTCTAAGGCTGCTTTTAGGCTACAATGGTGGAGTTGTTGAATAGTTGCAGCAGAGAATGGGTGGCCTGCAAAGCCTAAATTGTTTATTATATGCCCTTTTAGAAAAAGTTTGTTGATTTCTGAACTCATAAGAACTTCTGAGCAATAGCAAGGAAACAGAGGTCTTTCCAGTTGTAATAACAGTAACAACCACAGCAACAGCAATAGCATTTGTTGTGGTCTTGTGCTAACTTCTAAGTGCTTTACATGCATTGTCTCGTTTAATTTTTATAATTTTTTATTAAAAATTTTATTATTGAGGAAACTAGGAAGTTTAAATAACTTAATAAGGGTTGGACACCTAGCAAACATTGGAGCCAGGATTTAAACCCAAGCATCCGGAAGACTGCAAAATCATCCTTTTAACCATCATGCTGCATTGCCCTTAATAAACTTGTAATCTCAGGAAGGAGATGGAACTGACAAATATGAAAATGCTATAAACATAGGAACATAATGAGACTGATTTTCTGTCACTGATGGACTACAACTTTGTAAGTTTTCTTTGCTTTCAAATAGCCACTTTTGGAGCCTATAAACTCATTCTACAGATGGCTGCAATATCTCAGATTGTATATTTAGAATTCACTTTTGTCTTTAGAACTTGCAACAACAAATTTGATTGAATATGTTTAGTCATAGCAGATTTTTATGGTTTGAGGTTGGATTTAACTTATAAAATAGCTGAGTCATTCAGAATCAAATCCTATGAAAAATGTGAGTAATCACATTTTTGATCCATATTGATATGGATCAAAAGCTATGTGAGATTCTAAGACACAGATTTTATTGTGCAGATTATATGTAATAATGCTTTGTGCATGATAAGCACCATATGATTTACAAAGGACTTATATACTTAAGTCATTTCTCTTAAAGCTCATGTCTCTGAACTACATAGGACAGACATCATGAGATGTTTGAAGTTTTTAAAAATGCAATTTGTGTTGTTCAAACATAGAAACATTAAATATGAAACATTTATAAAAATGTACTGTACTAACAGATAATCCAAGTACCTACCACGCAGATTTAAAAGGTGTTAGCATTTTCCATACTTGCTCCAGAATTTAACATAAATGGACGCTACTCAACCCCTATTCTTTCTTCCTTCTGCCACCTTCCCTTCTCAACCATAGCCACTACTGTGATACTGAAATCATTGTTCTCCTTTATTCTTTTTACTTGTAAAAATTGTGTATACAGATCCATAAAGAATAAATGTTATGATTTTGTGTAGTTAGGAAACTTACGAATGGTAATACTGTACATTTACTTTGAAGCTTGCTTTTTTTTTTTTTTGCAACAGTATTGTTTTGAAGTTTATCCATGTTGATACATATAGATTATAAACTATGTATAATATGGCTCAGCTTATCACTGTTCATGGACTGTTGATTACTTCTCCTTTTTTGCAGCAATAATGCTGCAGAGAGCATTCTTAAACATATATTCTTGTGCAAGAGTCTTAGAGTTTCTCTCATCTGGTTCCTAGAAGTGAAATTGTTGCATTGTTGGGTATTCATCTTTTCATCCTTATTAGGTATCACCCAATAGCTATCTAGTGCTGTACCAATTTACATGCTAATGTTTCAGTTCCCATTTCTTTCAACCTCACCAGCATTTTGCATTGCCAGATTGATAATTTTCACCAATTTGATGTGTGTAGAATGATAAATTCATTGTTGCTTTAATTGCTATTTCACTGATTCCTTATTTGGCTCAGCATCTTTTCAGAGTCTTGTTTGCTCTTTGGGTTTCTGCTTTTGAGCTTGTTATAGTCCTCATTCCTTTTTTCTGTTAAGTTATTTGGCTTTTTTTTTACTGATTTATATACATTGTTGTAGATTCTACTTACTAATCTGTTACGTATGTTGTGGCACTTTCTTTCAGTCTTGTTTTTTGTATTGTGGTGCCTTTTTTAATACAGATATTATTTAAGTGTAGCCTAATTTATTCTTTTATGGCTTGATCTTTAATACATATTGGGTTTAACTTATAAATTGTGTGAAACAGGGCCTTAGTTTGTCATTTTCCATATGGATAATTAATTGCTGCAGCACTATTTACTGATTGGTCCATCCTTCATCTCTTTTATACTTGTTATTAATCTACCTCAAGCATAGGGCAAATTCCCATTTATTCATGGATATGTTCTGGGTTCACCATTCCATTGGTCTGTTTGTCTTACTCTGAGCCAGTACCACACTGTATCAGTTATGATTTAATGAGGCAGGAAAGAAAAAGCAAAGGTTCTCTAATCAGACTGCTGAGGTGGAAATTCTGCCTTTGTAAGCTATTAGCTTTGTGCCTTTGAATGAGTTACTTAATCTTCCTGTACCTTGGATTTCTTTCTTGTAAATAGGTAATATTACTAACTACCTAATAGGATTGTTGAAGAATAAGTGTGATGATACTTGTAAAATGGAAATGCTCAGTAAATGCTATTTATTACCACTCCTAATCTTACTGGACAGCTCTAAGTCTTCATATATGGAAAGGGATCTTCTTTATTCTTGTTCTTTTTAAAAATTGTCTCAGCTATTCTTCTTTACTCTTTCTTATTAATTTTAGGGTCAACTTCTCAAGTTCCACAACAAAGCCTACTAGGAAGATTGTCAGGTATATATGGTGGTTATTTCATCTATGAACTTGATAAATCTTCTGATATTAATGAGCATGAGAAGGTGTAATATTGTGATATATAAGAAATACCACATTTGAATGACTCAGAATGTATTTCTTAAGTATATAGGATCATCCACAATTCCTAACTCACAGCTACTGGAACTCCCAGAATTTCCTAAGTGTTGAGAGTGGGGGAAAAGGATCTTTTGTTATGTTAATGAGGTGACTTTTTGAAGCATCTAAGGATGAGGGTTGGTTGCCAGTGGAACCAACTGTGAGATTAGAGTGTTGGAACTTTCACTCACCACCCCCCACCTCTGGGGAGGGAAGAGGAGCTGGAGATTGAATCAGTTGCCAATGGCCAATGATTTAATTAATCATGACTATATAATGACGCTTCCATAAAAACTCAAAAGGCTGAGGTTCAGAGATCTTCCAGGTTGGTGACTATGTGGAGATGTGGGGCAAGTGATATGTATGGAGAGGGGATGGTAGCTCCATGCCCCTTTCCCACATACCTTGCCCTATGTATCTATTCCATCTGGCTATTCCTGAGTTACATCCTCTTATAGCAAACCAGCGATCTGAGTTCTGTGAGCTGTTCTAGCAAATTAAACTTAAAGGAGATGGTTGTGGGAACCTCTGCTCTATAGCCAGTCATCAGAAGTACAGGTAACAACCTGACCTTGCAGTTGGCATTCTGAGTTAGAGGGGGCTCTTTGGAACCTCCAGTCAGTGGCCAGTGGGTCAGAAGCACAGGTAAGAGCCTGGGCTGGAGGCTGGCATCAAAGCTTGTGTGTTGGGGGACACAAGGCAGCCTTACAGGATGGAACCCTTAGCCTGTGGAATCTGATATCTGATGATATCTCTGGGTAGATAGTGTAAAAATTGAGTTGAATTCTTGGATACCCTGATGTTTTCCAAGAATTGCTTGTTAGTTTGGGATCAAACCTCCCTACACCCCTCTACAATGGAGTTGTGTCCAGGAACCCAATTTAGAGGGAGAGTAGGAAGGGGATTAGGTCATGAGATGACAAGGAAGCAAACTATAAGGCTTTGCAGGCTATGCCCATAAGGCTTTGGCTCTTATTTCAGGGGAGGTGGGAAGCCACTGCCTTTAAGCAAAGGAGCGATATGATCAAACTTAACCTCTTTATAGGATCCCTTTAGTTTATTATGTGCTACCTTTTATTATTATTATTATTATTATTATTATTATTATTATTATTATTATTATTTATGGCTACAGCACCTGGTCTTCCTAGGTGGTCTCCCATCCAAGTACTAACCAGGCCCGACTCTTCTTAGTTATCGAGATCAGACATCAGACTTGTTCAGGGTGGCATGATGGTAGGCCATGGACTGTGGCTACACTGGGGCATGAACCCAGGACCTTCTGCGTGTAAAACAGACATGCTAACCGCTACACTATGGAACCATGTCCTGTGTGCTGCCTTTTGAAAGGAAGGGAGAGGTGTGTGTGTGTGTGTGTGTGTGTGTGTGTGTCTTTGCAAGAATAATGGAAAAATAAACAAAAAAACTAACAAAAAATTGGTACCTATAGAGAGAAGAAGAGAAGAGTGTGAGAACAAAATATTTTTGTGAACTTACTTTGTTACGTATTTTAACTTCAGAACCATGTGGGTTTTTTTTTAATATAATTAAAAAAGCAAATCAAAAAAGGTAAAAAGCAATCCCTAGGATTTTAAAATACACTGAAACAAGCATAGCAAGTTTGTAGCAATGACTGCACAGAAGAAATAATTACTTCAAGTAACTTTAAAATATAATATTTTTGATTGTTTGTCCCTAGTGGGATGTAAGGACACAAAGAATTGCTAAGAAATCTAAAATTGTGTTCAGTAGTCTTATTGTTAGTAGCAGGTCTGAAATTGTTACATTAAAATGATTATAGCTACATTGTAAGATAAAGCAAATAACTATGGCAATGTCATTAGGAATCAGCATTTTTCAGGGTAAAAGAAAAGATTACAGGTATAAAATCAAAGAAATAAGAGCCCTGTAATCTGAAACTGGAAATGTAAATATCAATATGGAGTTAAGATTTTTATTTTTACCATGAAGATCTATTTCTAATTTTATTTACTGAAAAGACCTAGAAGCAGTGGCAATAGTATAGCATTTAGCATTTAGCAAGTTTTCCACTTGTTTTCATTTCTTTGAAAATTAATGAAGGTAAAAATCAAACATTTATCCTTCCTTTCTTGTACAAACTAATCTCTGAGAAACCAGAGGGTTAATGAGAGAGTAGATTTCTTTATAGAATTCCAGTTAATAAATGAGAGAGCACTGAAATTGGAAAGTCACTGTTTTCCACCTCCTAATGAGAAAATGGATCTAGGCAGCAATCACCAGGTGAAAAAACAATGGGGGGAGTATGATGGAGGGATTGGATTGATGCCATCTGAAGCTATGGAACAATTCTGGCTGATAAAACTGTGGCAGCCAATCATGATGTGCATCATGATACAAATAATGGGAATACTTAGGGCCACTTGAGAAATGTTCTTGTCTAGAAATTTGAACATGACTCCCATCAAGCCTAACGTGAATCTAACAATCAGTTCATGGGAAGAAATACAGGGATCAGAGGAACGAATTTAAGGAAACTTGTGACAATCAGCCAAATCTGAAATGTGGGACATTTTATAGGATAAACGATGTGGTTTCTCTAATAAAATTGGTGTCAAGAAAGAGAAAAAAGTCAGGAAGGGAAATTGTCACATAAAATGGAGAGACGTAAGTGATATAACAGTCAAAACAAATGAGAAAGGACCACTCTGGTTAAGAATAGACCATAGGAGATCAAGCATAAAAGCAGAAAAAACAGTTAAGAAGCTATTATAAAATTCCAGGTGAGATTTTTGACAAAGATGATAGCAAGATGGTGTTGGCTTCTGGATATTTTTTGCAGGTATCGCCAACGGGATTTGCTAATGAATAGATAAAAAGTGAAGTTTCGGAGAGGGCTCAAGATGACTCTCAGATTTTTGACCTAAGTAACTGTAATGGTGGAGTTGCCATTTACTGAAATGGGGAAGACAGGAGAGGCAGGTTTGCGGGGAAGGATTAGGAGGTGCTCCATTCTCAGCTGCATGTCTTCAGCCTGACAGGCCTTTTGAGTATCCATGAGATGTCAGGGAGGCAGTTGGATATATGTGTGGACTGTTGAGGATGGGTCCAGATGTGAGATGTAAGCATATAGATGGTATTTAAAGCTGAGAGACTGGATGAAAGCACAAAGGGAGTGAGTAGCTATTGAAGAGGTTCCAGGACTGAGTTTGTAAGATGGGAATCAACAGCAGGAACAAAGGAGAAACCCGAGAGGTATCCCAGGAGCCAGGTGAAGGAAGGTATGATCAGCTGTGTCAGAAGCTTCTGGCAGCTGAGGAAAAACGAGGACTGAGATTTGACCTTTGGATTGAGATGTGAAGATTGACTGGTTCACTAGATAAGAGCTGTTTCAGAAAGCCTGACTGGGAGGAGAGAAATTAGAAAATATCTATTTTGAGGAGTTAGCTGGATGGTGAAGTGTGGTCTGGAGAGGGGTGTTGGTTGTTTTAAGAGTTACTGGTTTATTCCTTTTTAGAAGTATTTTTGTGACGGTAATCTCCCCCACCCCCCCCAAACTTTTTATTTTTGGCAAATACTAAATCACAGGAAAGATAGATACTGTATACTCTTCATTAGTTTAACTGTTGTTTACATCTCACTACATTTGCTTTTTCTAGGTAAATATTTTTTGAGCCGCTTTAAAGTTGCAAAGTTTACCCTAAATATTAAAGCTTATATCTTCTAAAAATAAGGAAGTTCTCCTATATTACCACAATATCATTATCATATCCAAGAAACTGAATATTGATATGGAATTATCTAAAATATAGTTTATATTTAAAATGTATATTGTTGCCATTTTAGTGTCAGGTTCAGGTCACCTGTTGCTTTTGCTTGTCACATCCCAGAAGGGATTTTTTTTTTTCGGCTGGGAGAAATAATAGCACATTCATATGCTGATTAAAAGAAAATCTAATAGAGAGTGAAAATCAATGCTGCAGAAGTGGGGGAAATTGCCAGAGTGATAAACTTAAAATAGAAAAGATGGGATGCATCCATCGTGGGGGAGCGGTGGCCTTTGATGGAAGCATGGACAGTTTATCCAGGAGGGAAGGCATATCCTATAGTCAGGTGGGTGGGTAGAGTAGGGGGAGCTTGAGAAAATTTCCTTTTGTTTGCTTTTATTTTCTTGATGAAATAGGAAGAATGATATTCTAGTTTGAAGGAAAGGCAAAAAGGTGTTGCAAGTTTAAGAAGGTCTGAAGTCGTCGTCTGAGACAGTCATCTTCAAACTAGAGAGTGCATATTGCTGAATGTACACGAAGACTTTCCTGAGGGGGCATGTTTATGGATAGTCTTAAGGGAATCCTTTTGTAGATCCTCAATTTTTGTAGGCATGCTTTCTGGAAACTAATGTGTCTGAGCGAGGTCCTCTTAACAATAGGCTTCCTCCACTTCGGAAGAAAAGGCAGAGCCTCACCTATCCCAAATCTAAATTAATTATATTACCCCTCAGATTGTCCCTGCTGCTTATCTACTCATTGTTTTTCTTATTTCTCTTTATTCTTAATCCAGAAAAACTTACTTTCTGGAAGCAGAATGCACTTCTTAAAGATCCTTTCACCCCAAATTCCCATACTGTATGATCTTGCTTAGGGATTGCTACTTCCTTGTTTCTAATTTTAGCCTTTCTAGTGTGTGTGCCGGTCTATTTTTTCTCATTCCTGCTTCACCTCTGCTTCCCTGCCTCTCCTTTGATCGTTGTCTTTTCTCTGGTTTTCAGGCTTGGTCACAGTGGCAGGAACAGCTCCTGCATGTACACAGGGAGAGACAGAAAGTGGTCTCTGCAGTGAAACACCATCAGCACAGGCAAAAGTGGAGATCCCTGAAGACCTGGCTTAAATACCTACAGGTCCGAAGAGTGAAGAGACAGCAGAACGGTGAGCAAGATGTCCCGGCCTTGAGAGACAGAGGGCTGGATCACAACTTCCACTCTCCTTCTGCCAGTTGTACCAGTTAATTAAGGAGAAATGTAACCATATTATGCCTCAAATTTTGAGAAAAGGAGATTAAGGAGGAAAATACATCATCCTTGGTACACTTTAAGTTATTTCCATTCTGACCTTCTACGCATATATTTTATTCAATAGGATTTTAATTATGCTGTAACTACTGTGATTATTATCATTAATATATGTACAGTTTTATATATTGCTTTTTTTTCCCCCACACAACTAACCAACACCTTCCTATGTCTAAGTATTCTTCACAAGTGTTATTTTTTTTTAAGGTTATATTTTATAGGATGGCTTTTATCTATTTAGCCATTCTTCTGTTGATATTTGGATTGTTTTTTCTCCCCAATAATGCAAATGCATGTAATTTATGATGGTGAGTTTTTTTAAAAACTGTTTAAATGATTTATTTCCCAACGAGAGTTCAGAAGTAATAATACATAGGTCATGATTATAAGTACTTTGTACTTTTGTTCTTTGGTTTCTCAAGACTGCAGATGTGACTCAAGCACTGTTCTAGACACTGGGTTGGGCTCTTCAGCTTCGACCTAGGCCTCCCTGCAGATATCTTCCAGGCCAGCGGTCCTCAACCTTTTTTGGCACCAGGGACCAATGCTCTTATGAGAATATAATGCCCAATGATCTGCGGTAGAGCGGACGTGGTGATGCTAGCACTGGGGAGCAGCTACAAATACAGATGAAGCTTTGCTCTCTTGCCCACCTGCTGCTCACCTCCTTCTGTGTGGCCTGGTTCCTAATAGACAATGGAGTGGTACCCATCTGAGGCCCAGGGGTTGGGGACCCCTTTGGTAGGCTGCTAACATTGTCTCTTGGGAAAGTTTGAATGAGTCAAGTTAAGAATAGTGATAGGGAACCAATATCTGGTTGTCCAAGCCTGTAAGGTGAAGGCAGTAAGCTATTAAGCATGATGAGCTGTAGACTAACACTCCTCCATTACAGCATTCGAATTCCAGGACCGACTTCCTTCCACTTCCTGGACTTTAGCTCATCAGGCCATTAGCTAATTAGTGTTAAAAGAAGGTGAAACTGACTGCTTGGATCAGCCTGACTGAAAGTTCAAAAAAGCCTCTGCCAGCATGTTGGCTAAGTTGTATATCATTGACTCAGTCCTTAAAGTTCTATCTGGGGGACATCAGTAAAGAGGCAAAACCAGTAGTCACCATTCTTACTCATCAGCAGTAACTAGGAGCCTCAGCAATTTGATATTACTGATTTTATAGCATTCTCATCCCTAAAATTACAGACCTTTTCTCTTTCCTTAGAGAGAAGAGATGTAGCTAATGGATTCCCAATAACCCTCCCATGTTTTTTAAAAAAACGTTTATTCTGAGATTCTTTGTGAGAGCAGCCTCAAATATCTGCTGTCTGCCAGTAACAGACTTCAGCTTGTTTTAAAGATGCTTCCAGCTCATTGCCCAATGTTCAGAGAGGTGGGCAGTACTTCAATTATTTTCTTTGTTACAGAGATGGCTGAGCAGTTCCATCGAGTCACTGTGCTCCAGACACACTTCTGTGATTGGCAGTGGGCCTTGGAGCAGAGGGAGAGCTTGTATACCCACCAGGCAAAGGTGGAGGCACTAGCCAGAAGGATGGTGTTACATAGAGCCTTTACTCACTGGAAACACTGTATCCTTTTCAGCCACCCATCCCTGTCCACCATTCAGCCAAGACAGTGTGAGCTCAGCAGCCTGTAAGGCAAGAGTCGGGAGTTAACAGGGAAAACAATTGCTAAGCAGTTTGACAGTCCTGTTCTAAATTTTTTTGTTTAATTGGAATTATTCATACAAAATGGTATATATAACATACATTTACAGTTTAAAGAATAATAAAATGAACACCTATGTACCCATTGCTAACATCCCTGTCTGCTCCTCCCTGATTGCATTCCTTTCCTCTTACTCAGAGGTAATCCCACTATCCTGAATTTTGTGTTATTTCATAGTTTTTCTTTACCCACTGGATTGTGGAAACAGTCATAAATGTTTCTGCTCCAGAAATTTATTTTATTTCATTTCTGTTTCAGAAAGCCATCTCTTCTTGGCAAATTATCATTACGATCATAGTTTCCATTTATTGTGCTTTTACTATGTGTAGGTATTATGCATTATCTTTAATCCTTATAGTGACTCTGTGGACTGGGTATCACTATCTCCATTTTATAGATGAGGAAACAGATTCAGGGGAGCTCAGTGATTTTCACACTCACAGCATGTCATTTACAGAGCCAGGATTTTTTAAGCTAAGGCTTTGACTCTAATGCACATGTTCTTGATCACTGCCCCTACCACAGAATGTGCCCAGGTGTGAGGATCTAGACTGCATGAGATGTGCAGCCATGTGTTTGTTTGTTCATTGAACTCCTGCCTAAGATTTGGAATATGGGAAAAGTCAAAGACTAATAGTAGTTCATTGTCTAGTGGGGAAAATAGACAATGAAAATGGGTCTTTACAATATGGTGTAATAGTGCTGTCATAAAGGTTTATATCAAGCCCAGTGAGAGCTACTGTGGCGATTTAGCCTAGGAGGTGATATGTGAGAGGAATTGAAATCTTAGGGTGTGACAAATTCTTTCAGGAGAAATCTGGCATAGATGAGGAAAAGCAAGGATGGCGACGGGGTCAGTAGTGAGTTGAGGGATGGGGGTTAGCAGTAGGGTAGTGCAGACAGATGCAGGCTGGGGATCCTTGTATGCAATGGTTAGGAATTTGGGCATTATCCTGATGGCACTGGGGATCCTCTGGAAGTTTTTGAGAAGTTGTGCAGCAGATTCGTACTTAAGAAAGGCTAAATCTAGATTGAAGGAACAAAGCTAACACAGGGAGACCAGTTATATGAGGAGGTACTTACCATAACTTCAGAGTTTTTAGCTGAAACATCTGACTGGACTGTCAGAGAATGTGGGAGAAAAGGTATGTTCTACTTCAGATATGGCAGTTTTGAAATATTTACTGCAATTGGTGGTAATTTATCTCAACTATTTTTGCCTTGTGAAATGAGCATCGGGGAAAGGCAAGGCCAGCTGTTTGCCTACTCTTCTTTGAGTCATCAGGAGGAGAAAGAGGCGGACATCCTACCTGTCATATTTTGTGATCCCTTCAGATAGGGCACTAGGATTGTACTGTGTAGCGATGGGAACCTTGTCGAGACGAGAGGCCTTAACTCCTGGCAGATGTGCTGCTGTGCACAGAAGAAGCTGCCCAGTGGAAGATGGCAGAAGAGCACTGTAGGCGCAGCTTGCTGGTAAGCTTGTCAGCCTTGCTCAGGCATCCACTCTTGTGGGACCTGCACCTACATCATCATATTCTTTATATCTAGTCATGTGGTGAGCTTCAGTCATGAAGCCTTCCTTCATTGTGGGTATCTCTATTTTCATTTTGGCTCAGAAATGGTAATAGTGTAGGGTTGGAGGGGTTTGGAACTTAAAGGAACCTTAGAGATGATCTAGCCCTGGGTTTTTTTACATGGCAGGCCCCCTTTTTAATGGCTGAAGCCTAGTCTGTGAAATTGACCAAAGTAGAGACGTCGTGAATGAAGCAAGGTCTGGGGAGTAGTCACTCTTCTACTGGCTGCTCTTCCTCTATTCACCAATACTTTTAGTATCCTATATGGTTCCACAGAGCGCAGTATGAGAATCCCTGGGAATTCTGTCTCAGAAAAGTGAAGCGTAGGGTGTGGGGGGATGGGATTTGCTTAGGTCACATGTGAGTCATTGATGGAGGCAGGTGTGTATGTCCTTCCCTACCATGACCTTGTACTCACCAAGTATTTCTTTTCTTCCTTCTGTTTTGCTCTCACAAACTGCATTTATAATTGTGCAGATAAACACGTTGACTCCACATGGTAAAACAAAACATAACACCATAGGCTAAAAGTTCTCCTTTCTGTGAGGCAAAGTTGATGTTTTTAATCTTTGTAATGTTCCCATCAGGGTCAAGGGATCTCTTCTAGTCAGAGATGGTGTGTTTGTACCTGTGCATTATCTGTGGATGGCGAGGCGTGGTTCGACAGCTATTAAGTGCCTCCTGTACAGCCTGGCTTGTATCAGGCCCCCAGTTGAAACTCAAAGCAGAGTAACACTCTCAGGGACGTGGGCGCAGTTGTGAATGGTTGTGACTGAGCTTACCACCTGATTCAGGTACTGCTGTTATTTTTATAGACACTGCTGATACTGATTGTATCCTTTTTTTTCACAGCACTTTTGCTTTAGAGCCCTGAAAGACAATGTGACCCATGCCCACCTCCAACGAATAAGGAGGAATCTCGCTCATCAGCAGCATGACATCACGGTGAGGGTCATCTTCTGTGTTAAGGGACCTCTTCTGATAGCCATTCTCTTTTTAACCTTTGTGATTACAGATTTCTTCCTAGACCTTTAGACTCTGAAACTTTAGGGTCTATTTTCTTTAGCAATCCATACTAGCTGATAGAGAAACCTTTGTTTTTGCCTTGTTGAAGCCCGTTTTTTATCTGTTTTTTAAGAAAATTGACATTTGAGTCAAAGGTCAGGGACAATAGATTCTAACCCTGACCTAGGGAATACACTTTAAGTCTATATTCTAAGAGGCTTTGGTTGTGTTTACACTGTAAGTCTATTCTCTTCAGGAGTTCATATACCTAAGGGCAACAAATGTTCTCTGTAGATTGTGTTTCTGGGAGTAAAAGGATGGTTTTTTGTTTTGTTTTGGTTTTAATTATGAAAATGTTCAAACGTAGAAAATATAAAGAATAATGTAATAAACTACTATGTACTTACCATCTGAATTCAACAATTGGTAATATTTGCTTTTTTCTGAATCATTTCAAAGTTAACTACAGATATCATGACATTTACATCCAAATATTTCAGCATGCATCACCCAAAAAGAACATTTTCTTACATAACCACAATATCATTATGATCCCTAACAAAATGAATACCAGTTCACTATTATCCAGTACTTAGCCCATATTCAAATTTCCACTATTGCCTTAAAAATCTTTTAAAGCTTTTTTTTTTTTTTCACACCAAGATTTAATTAAGGATTGATTACTACATTTGGTTATATCTCTTAAGGCTCTTAATAACAATCCCCCTGCCCCCCGCCACTTCTTTTGTTGAACATATTTATTGTTTAACTGTGATAAAATACACACAACAAGATTTATCATCCTAACCATTTTTAAGTCTGCATTTTAGTGACATTAAATATATTCACATTATTGTATAACCATCACCATTATTCATCTACAGAATTTTTTTCATCTTGCAAAACTGAAACTCTTTATCTATTAAACAGTAACTCCCCATTCTCCTTCTCCCCTGGCAACCACCATTCTCCTTTTCGTCTCTATAAATTTGACTATTTTAGGTGCTTCATATTGATAATGTTATTAGCCCTTTTGTGACTGGCTGATTTCATTTATCATGATGTAGACATTTTTTTTTTTTAATGACATTGACTTTTTTTTAAAAGACCGGTTATTTTGTACAGTGTTTCATATTCTCGATTTATCTGTTTCCTTTTAATGTCATTTGATTTCCTTGTTTTTAATGTTGTTCCTATAAACTAGAAGTTAGGTCTGAGGGCTTGATTAGATTGAAGTCAAACATTTTTTGGCAAGACTACTTCATAGGCAGTAATATGTGGTAAGATCACTTTTAATTTCTAAAATGATATTGTCTTTCATGAGGCCCAGATTAGGAATAGCTTCTAATTTTCATAGACTGAAAGATCCTTTTTTTTACTTTTTATGTTGGCCCAGAATGGCTACATATAGCTTAGCTATAATTTTGCAAGCCTGTTATATGCTGGGTGCTCCATATTGCTTAGTTCCTGCTTTTGGAGTAAGAATTTGCTAACTAATAGGTTGAGAGAGATCATTTTACCTTTTTCCCTAATAAACTTCCATTTCCTTTCTGTTTTGCTTTAGCTGCTGCGCAGGTTCTGGAAGCTCTGGCAGTCTTGGATTGAGCACAGGGAGGAAAGAGAGCAGCTCCCTTTACTGTGTGCTGCCTGGAAGCACTACAGGTAGGGCCTCTGCCTTCCCCTTACACCTTCCAGACACCTATTGTGACTGACACACTTCTCTAGCTCCAGGAGTGATCACTTGCCTTTCCATGTGTTATTGCAGCAGATTCAGAAAGACCCTGCTGTAAGCCAGTGGTTCCCGAGCTTGCATTTTCCTTTTGGTTGATCAGGGGACAGGTACGCTGAGGATGTTCATACTGGTTCTTAACCACCATAGCTTACAGTGTGTGCCTGCTAGCTCAGTGCCTCAGCCCTTCAGGCTTTAGTGATGGTCGTGTCTTCAAATTCATGCAGCAATACTGTTAAAGAGGAAGCTTAGGTCAGGTGAATATTTGTGGTTTTGAAGGGTGCAGAGAGTGTCCTTAAGTTTTTAGGATTAGTCATTTAGTCAGTGTGAATCCCAATATTTAATTGATCTAAATCTAAACTATTTTGAAGTTACCGGGGTTTACCATTATTCTAAATCCTGATTTGCAAAACTGAAATGTGGTTCTTACTTGCAGAATCTCTGTGTGAAAGGAGCATGTCCCAGACTTGAGTGGTCATAAACAAGCCCAAGTATTTGGCCATAAAACCTGAAGGATATTTGGGGGGGGGGGGGGTTCATGCATATTATCTAATTTCCAGAGACACTGTGCTCAGTGCTCTAGTTAGGTTTATAAGAAAGTGGTCAAAGTTTTGGAGCAACCCACAGTACAAAATCAGGGTTGATGGATTTCACGTTAGATATCAAGTTCTTATTTCCCTCTCTCCTAGAATGAAATTTGTGGGGTGCCTTTAACACTAAAGATGTAAATACACCTAGATTTACCTGCCTTAAAAACAAAACAAAAATTTAAAACCTAAAACCTGAAAGTGCAATGGGCAGTACCTTGGTGTTTTGTGTTTTATTTCAGAATAACATTGCTAAGCAAGTGTATCAAGCTGTGGTTACAGCATACTCAGAAGAGGCAATACAAGCAGGTATGGAGTACTTCATAGCAGATTGCTTTTTTGGCTTACATTATTGGATCCATTTTCTTTGGGAAGATTCTTGGAAAAGGCCTATGCCTAAGAAGTATTGGTGCTCAGATTTGGAAGAGAGGGTGCTGTAAAAAGCTCAAAGGTATTTATTTTCCCCTCTAGTAATGTCAGGAAATATGCATAACAGTCATTCCTTCATCTGCTATGAAAATGCAGATGTTCTCTGAAAGTGATGAGCTCTCATCAGCCCTTCATTCAAATTAATTTCTTGTAATAGTTAACCAGCCCGTCACTCAGTGTGACCTTTAGGAGATTTTAGAAAAGGTGCAGAGCATAAGTGCTGTATTCCAGTGCTAAACAGTGTGAGACACAGGTACCCACAGTAATGTGAGAGGAGATGAGGGTCAGGCTGATGAATTGGCAAAGGCAGATTAAGAAAGAGAGATTCAGTTCCATTTAAGAAAGGCTTATTGAGCAGCTAAGCACTGTGATACAAAGCAGACAGCTCCTCTCACCGGGCTTGTTATTAAGCCTGAGGGTGGCAAATTAGTATGACCTTTCAGGCCAGCTCTAATGATAAGGGGTAGCTGTCTAAAGTGCTGAACTGAGCAGGATTTTGAGGCCATGTTCAGGCTCGGGGAATGTGTTCAACTGATGTCTACATGGGCATTGTGATCGAAAGTGCTGCACCTGCCTCTTTTTGGCCATGCCTGGCAGTGAAATGGGGCAAGACACAGACCAAACTCCTCCCAGTTATTTTTGTGCTGCCCTCTCTATCTCCATCTCCATCTGCTGTTAGAGTCTTAACATGTGAATCTAAAGATTTTGTATGATTCCTCATTGTTTTGGGAGATAATTCAAAATTTTTAGCGAGGCATACAGACTTCTTTGGGAGCTAGTCCTTGTTTCTTTCTCTGCCTTTTCCTATTACCACTGTCTCTGTCCCTTCACAATTGTACCTTTACCAATTAAGCTGTCAGTCCTTCCCTGAGTGTATTCTGTCCTCTCCTGCTTCTCACTGTACCTGCACTTCTCTATTCCTTGCTGCCCTTTCAGCTCAGGAGTTACCTCTTACCACACCTCCATTCCAGCTGAATCTTTATCAGAATATTTATCTCATGGTTGTTTACAGGCTTCTCTCCCTGCCAGGCTGTGAGGTTCTTGAAGATATAGCCTATTTCTTCTTCTTAGCCCAACATAGTGGTTGGCATAGGGTAGGTGCTCACTAAGATTTGAATAAATGAATGAATAAATGAGTGAACTACAGAATAAACAGCCATTGATTGCTTAGAGTATTCTCTAAGGATTGACTCAGTTCTTGGAGTTTGAATAGTTAGCCCAGGGCTTGGCTTGTTTTTGTCATGCTTACCTTCCATACCTAGAAAATACTTAGAATGGCTGTACTCTTTGATGTCCCTTAGGATTATGTGGCAGTTTCTGAAGGAACACTGCCACTTGATTTCTTAAACTCATTTAATGCAAACTCAAAAAAATGTGAAGAGATCTATTAGAAAAAGGTTGTGAGCGCCAGAGTTGACAGGTGTGTTTATTCAAAGTGGAAAAGAAGCAGAAGGTCTCTTTTAGTTCCATCCTGGCAAAAGAGAGCTTCTTGACACTGGGGCCCAGCATTGGTGGAAGGTCAGGGGTCAATGCTCTTATCTGTCCACACTGCCAGCATGGCCTGCATAGTAGAAGGTCTGGAAAATAGTAAGAGCCCTGCTTAGTTGTTACTTTTTTTAAATCTTTGGTTAACAATCTGAATTTCATCTCTTATTCAGATATCCAAGGAACACATCAGCTCTATTTCAGGAACACATAAAAATATAGTTTTTTTATTTTTATTTTTTAAATTTATTTTTACAGATAAAGTATTAAATCTGGGTTTCTTTATTTTTAAAAAGTATTATGTAAAGAATGGCATAATATTTGCTAATTGTTAAGCTGGGCGATAAGTTCATGGGGATTCATTATACAGTGGCTTCTACTTTTGTTTACATTTGAAAATATCCATAATGAAAAATAAAAGAAAAATAATATATAGACATTATTGAAAATTTTGGAAGTGTAGAAAGACATAAAAAAACACCCATAATCTTGCCTCTTAAGATGACATTTGGTGAGTAAACCTGGTATCTTTTTTCCTGTGTGTGGGTAGGAGTGTGTGTACCCATGTATTCACCGACACCTTCACATATTGCTCAGTTATCTGTTGTATAAAGAAATCATCCCACACTCAGTAGCTCAGGACAACCATTTTACTATGCTTAAGGGTTCTGTGGGTCAAAAACTGAGACAAGGTATAACAAAGATGACTAGTTTCTGTTCTATGATTATTGGGGCCTCAGCTGGGAAGATTCTAATGGCAGGGTGTTACAATCATCTAGAAGTTTCTTTACTCCCATGTCTGGTTTCTGGGCTGGAATGACTTGAAGACTGGCTTCAACTGGGACTATTAACCAGAGTGCCTACATGTGGCCTCTTCAAGAGGCTTGAACTTCCTCACAGCGTGGTAGTCTCCTGTGTTGCAGCCCAAGGCTCCAAAAGTGAGTATTCCAGTAAACAAGACAGAGGTCGTATGGCCCTTTATGGTCTAGCCTTGGAAGTCATATAGTATCACATTCGTCATACTGTGTTGGTCAAAGCATTCACTGTCCCACCCAGATTCAAAAGGAGAGAACACACACCACTTCTTAGTGAAGGAGAATCAAAGAATTTGTAGTCCTGTTTTAAAAATCGCCACACATGCACACATGTTTTTTCCCCACAAGGTTTTAGATTATGGAGGCATATATATTCTTATGTCAGTTGTCTGTCTTCCTGCTGATATATCAGTGAAATAGTAGTAGACTTTTATAATTACATAAAAATTTTAAAAATCTATCACAAATAAACATTTTAAACAAAATCAAAAGATATTATTACAGGGTTGGAATTATATTGATAACAGACATGACAAAGGACTAATAAATTTCTTAAGGTTCGAAAAGCCCACATATATATCATTGAGTTAAATGCTGACATACTAAAACAGGCAATGGGTATGAACACTTAGGCCATAGGAAAAAAATTTAGGTAAATATAAATATGCATACACACATTAATATATGAAAAGATGCTTAACCCACTTTTAATTAAAGTAAAAAATTTTTCCCTATAGCTCAGTTTTTACCTATGATGATGACAAAGATTAAAAATAATGCTTCTATCTTGTTTTCAATTTTGTGTAGAAAGCAAACCTTCCTCAGGAGTGACCCTGAAAGGTCATTTTCTTTTTTAATGTAAAGTATAAATAAAGGTCATTCATCCTTTCACTTTAGCTGTTGCAGGCCAGAGCTAACAGTCACTTCCAGCGGAGAACCCTGCCTGTGGTCTTCTGGGCATGGAGAAGACTGTGGCGATGGCGCCAGCAAGAAAGTATTTTTAATGCAAGAGCAGCGCGCTTTCACAGGTATGCTCTATGGCTCTTGTCTGCATTGGGGCAGGCTACTTGGGTCCAGTTCTGCCACCTTTATAACTATTTGCTTTTTTACTTTGCAGCCTCCCAGCCCCCTAGGCCAGAGTTCCTCCTGATTATTCAGTAATGTGGGTTCATTGATTTAATTTAGCAGGAAGACAGCCAGTATTTTCCCTTGGGAAAATTTTTGTCCATCTTTATTGCACATGCTTAGGTTTGATGTCCCTTTACAAGCCACAGGAGCTCCATTAAAACTACCCATTAGCTTTCTGGATCAGAGTGTGGGTGGAACTTGTATTGCTTTGGCAAGCATTCTTGAGTATGATTTCCCTGAAATGCTTGGTTCCTGTTCTGCTAGACATGGCTTTTTGAAGTCTTGAAATTATAGTCATCAACAGAATTAAGAAAGGCAAGGAGCAGAGCAATATCATTTTAGCTAACACAGGGGCAAATTTCCCCATAGCAGGTCCATACTACATATTTGTGGAATGTATTGAAGAAATTATTCATCACTATAGATTTCTAGTCAAGGTGGCAGTGTAGATGACATAAAAATTACTGTGCCAAATTATAACAAATTAATGGCTTTTAAAGGAGAAAACCTGCTAGAATTAAGGACAGGAATGGAATAATCATGTCATTAGATGAAAATTAGTATAAGTGTAACATAAGATTTTAATCATTTGAAGTTACCCAACTTTGCAAAACTATAAATAAAACATAACTAATAAAAAATTATTAATCATTAACTGTGTATCTTCCACTGTGATGGGCATGGAATGATGGGAGAAAGGAAACAAATAGGCTCGTTTACCTATGGTATCATCATTGTTAATAATTTTCTTCTCACAGCAGTCCTGAGAGAACAGGTTCAAAGTGATAAATGT
This sequence comes from Macroglossus sobrinus, assembly GCA_004027375.1. NCBI lineage: Eukaryota > Metazoa > Chordata > Mammalia > Chiroptera > Pteropodidae > Macroglossus > Macroglossus sobrinus. The sequence goes on from PVKZ01001260.1 coordinate 150,232, forward strand.
AACACAATCAGTAATTAACAGAGCCAGGTTTAAATTCAGATCTCCCTGATTCCAGAGTTCCTGGAGGAAGATCTTTTTAATGACTTTGTAGGAATTTTACATCTTTGTGAGGAGATAAGACTGTTACACAAGAAACAACTGAAGAACAGTTCAAGGGAATATATCTTTGTGTCCTCAATTATGTCAGCTACAAGTTCTTCCAGAGCTCAGAGCTAGTGCTTAGAGTAGAATCTTGAGGAGACTTGGCTGTGAGCTGAGGAGGTGAGGATAGATGGTGGGAATGTATAGAATGAGGAGAGCCAGACTGAGGAGACATCTGATCTATCGATAGATAATGGATGTTTGAGTAGGTGCATGCATCTAGTAAAGTGACAGTTTTGGAGATTGACCCGAGTATGGTATATATCCACTTAGGACAGAGAGACAAGAAGAGAGGGACATGCATTGGCAGAAGTTGGAGTGATCTTGACTTTGGAGGGCTCTAACTGCTTGTCTCAGGAGATTAGCCAGAACTTAAGGGCTCCTTAGCACAAAGTCCAAAGACATGTTTTTAGTTGCCAGTCACAGGGAATAGTGGCTGACGGGATAGCATTTACCTCTCTGCCTTTTTTCCTACAGAGAGTGGCTTTGCTTTTACCTAATTTCTGTATTTAGGTCTGGTATAAGATTCATTAAAAAAATAGCTTCATTATTTAAAACACACATACCTTTTGTTTCCTTTACAAATAAAGTCATGATTGATTCTATTGCTTTTTTGTATTTTGGCATGCCGCAGTGACCTAGAATTGAGGATACCTTAGAAATAGCCAAGAGGAGCTTCTGAAAGGATAATTTGGTGGAGCGGGCTTGGGTGAATTTACAACTGCAATCTTGAGACAATGCTTAGAGGATGAATTAGAGACAGGGAGTAGCCAGGAGACTTGAAGGATTGCAAAAGCTTGGTTTAGATTTTATCTTGTTTGGTTTAGTTGGCTCTTTGTAGAAAACTTAGTTTTTCAGGTTTCTGCCCTCCCGGTTCATCAAGGAGCATAGTACCTAAGAGCCTGCCTTGGAAACTGGATAAGTGCAAGTTCAGACCCTTGGTCTGCCACTTGCCAGCTCTGTGACCCTGGACAAACCATTCAGTCTTTCTTAGCCTCAGTTTCCTCAAATGTAAAATGGAGATGAATTGATAATAATCCTTATCTCATAGAGTTGTCATGAAACTAAGTGGGATAATCCATGTAAAATACAAGCAGAGTACCCAGCACAAAATATTGTCTCCTGAACCCCCTTAGAATTGAATTGTAACTCATGGTAAATTAGTTTTCACAGGTTTGGTTTGGAGTTTAGCATATTAGAGTTTCAAATAAATAAATGTATTCTCTCTTTCCATAATTCTTAGGATTTTTAAAAAATGTTTTAGGAGTAGGAACAGAATTTATGATAGAATCTCATGAATTATGGATAAAAATGATAGTTTATGAACCTTCCAGGGAAAGTTGTTCTAACTGAACTAAAATTATGGACTATTAAAGGTAGAGATGTTAAGTAAACCATTTGATGAGTTACATACCTGGATAACCAAAACCCAGTTAAGATATAGTACATGTCCATCAGCCCAAAAGGTTCTTCATGTCCTCTTCCCGTGGGGTTCCTGCTTTCAGTTCTTTTGAGTATATACCTAGAAGTAGAATTACTGGATCATATGGTAATTCTATTTGAAGAACCACTAAACTATTTGGTCCTATTTGGTAGTTTTTATTTTTCACTGAGATTCCCTGTCTGGTAACTAATTTTGTTCAAGTTGTCATTTAAGAACTCATACTCATTTATTAAGCTTTTAAGTTTTTGTTTTTAAGTTTTTGTTGATTCCAACATTTAGGTCATTGTTTCTGTTGACAGCTTTTTTTCCTTTAAAGGGTATTGCATTTTGTTCTGGCAGGTGGTGGATTTTGTTCTGGTGGTTCTTGTTGATTCTGTCAGGTCTGGTTTTCTTTCTTTGTGTGGGTCTTTTTTTATTTTGCCTTCATTGTTAGGGCATCGCTCTTTTTCCTAAGGCTTAACCTTCTGAGTTCTGATGTTCTCAGTGAGCTCCACTCTGAATGGGCTGGAACTCCATCTTCCAACCCTGTCCAACCTCTGGTGTCTCCATTTAGCTCCTAAGCCCTCCAGCTGCCACTATGTACTAGTCCTTGTGGAGTTTACCTGTGTATCCTCAACTGAGAAATGGGACAGCCTCACATAGAATTCTGGGTGTTTCTTCTGTGGACTGTGCAAGGTGTGCCTGTATGTGAGAAGACCTCCCTTGGCCACAGGCATTCAGACACTGTGGCAGCCTTGAGGGAGACAGGTGGTTGGGGTTAGGTGTCCACCTGCTTAGGAAGGCCACACAGGTCCACACAGTTTTTCTCCTGTGGTCTTGAACACTAGTCTTCTGCCTCAGCTCAGTTAGGCTTGTGAGGCTGTCATGCTCTGCTTAGACTTCCTCTCCCTTTCCCTCACAGTCCATGAAGTGCCCCAGGAAGAAAGCCTGGGCAGCTAAGGGGCTCACCTCATATGTTTCCCATCTCTTAAGAATCGTAGTCTGAATTGCCTGTTGTCTAGGATCTGAAAACAGTTGCCTTATGTATTTTGCCCCATGGCTTTGCCAGTGCACAGCCCCTGGTGACTGTTGACCAGTTATCCCAACCTGTTTTTTGCAGGTTTTGACATCATTATGGTGAGCAGGAAGGTTGAGACAGTGGTGACAAAGCAGTGGTTCCCAAACCTGTCCCCCTGTCTACCTCACTTGGAGCTCTTGTTTTACATACTATTTCTAGGGTAGCCTCAGACCTTCTCAGTCAGCCTTGGGGGTCTGGCATCTGTTTGTAACCACTCCCCCCAAGGATTTGTGTCCTGGCTGATTGGCATGGGCTAAGATAGCTTTCATTAATGATAATTCAGGTGGAATTGATGAAGAACCCGGGTCTCAGAGTCTGAGACTTTTGCATACTGTCTGACTATTTGGCTGACACCAGAAAGAACTTGGAAAAGTATTGGGTTGTTTGTGGGTTTTTTAGCTATTGTTTTCTGCTTTTGTTCCCCTCCCCCTTTCCTTTTCCCCCATCCAAACTTATTTGTCTCTTAATAGCACAATGTAGGAAGAAACAAATTATTTGGAACTTTTTGTTCTTTTGTAGTTGTTTTGTTTCATTTTAAGTGCTTTACTATTATTTTTTTTTTTTATAGGGAGACATTAGAGAAGCAGGTATTTGCTGTTTGGTGGCAGAAGATGTTTCGGCTTCGAGAAAACCGCTTGGCCGAAAGAATGGTAAGTGTTTTTCCCTGAGGAGGCCCGCGATGGGCAAGACCTATTTCAAGCCTTTGCGGTCACTGTATCCAGGACTCACAAGGCAGGGTCAGGGTCTGGGGGGCATGTTTGCTTTGTATAGGTGGCTTCTGGGTCAGGGCGGCTAGCTCCTGAATGTCTGTTTCTTTAGCTTTGGTCATTATTTATGGCATGTTGATTCTTTTTGGCTTCTGTACCCCCTCCTTCTTGACCCATTCTGTTCTTTCCCTGCCGTCCTGCCACAGGCTATCCTTCATGCAGAGCGGCAGCTTCTGCGAAGGTCCTGGTCTACGTGGGAGCAGCAGGCTGCAGCACATCGCCAGGAGCGGCAATGGCAAGCAGTGGCCTGTGCCTACCACCGCCATAGGCGGCTCAGGAAGGCTTTCTGCATCTGGAGGGATAGTGCCCGAGGGCTCAGAGCAGAGTGAGTGGCTGCTTCTGCCTAAGGAGCTTTTCCCGTCTCAGACCAGTTTTGACATAGCAGGACCGTCAGCTCTTGAGTGCCCATGTTATGTTAGCCTAGCTAAGGTCATGTTAGCCTAGATTCTGGTGTTAAGTTTCAGAAATTCAATTGGAAACCATCTAAGCAAAATCAGGGCTGTAGGGAGAGAATCCTGGGGTACTGCCTGGAACTCTCATCCCCAGGAACTTGACTGGAGACAGACATTTCCCTTAAAGTTACCATGGCCAAGGAATAGACTAATTGGCCCATTTGAGGATAGTTGACCCTGCCTTCCCCAGGAGCAGCAGCTGTGCCCGGGGGCAAGCTGTAGCAGTTATTACTATACCACATGGTCAGGAAGGCAGGACAGACAGCCCGCATGTCCACTGCAGACATTGTCCTGCTTTGGCGCCTTTCTGTATCTACTTTGTGCTCTGAGGAGCTCCCTACTTCTTAGTCTCTGGCCACATTTAACCTCTTCCTCAGTCACCTGCACATGAGGACATGTCCATGGTACTTGAAGCCTTATAAGGTTGTCCGTAAAAATTTGATTATATGCTCACTTTTCTGGGGGAGAACTCATCTTTGGCAGCTCTTCCGAGAAGGTCTTAACTTGTCCCCAAATTTAAGAACCACTAGATAGGAGACAGGGACTGTGAAGGGATGCCCATTGAGAGGGCCCTAGCCGGGTCTAGGCTGCAGCAGTGAGCTCTGACTCTCTCCCCACAGAAAGGTGGGCATGGTGCTGGCTGCAGAGTTCCACTCAGCACAGCTCCTGCGTTGGGCCTGGAACAGGTGGAGGGAGGTAAGTCTTTGGCACAGGTGCCACCCATGTGTGGCTTGTGGACAGGTGGAGCTGTGTGTGTCAGCATGACTCAAAGCAGACATATGGCCTCCTACCCAGTCCCTCAGAAACCACCTGCCTCTGAGTGGAAGGAAGAGGCCAGGCAGCAAATGAAGAGTTTTAACCTGGTTTCCTGAGATGATTGGCTCAAAACTTCTTTTAGGTGCTAGGCTTTTCTTACCTGAACTTACTGAATCTAAAATTCCTGGCCTAACCATTTATAGGCATCCTACTCTGGGTAAAAAATGTTTATGCTAACTTGCTGGAGCATTTACCCTAAGTCACGCACTTGCCCCATTTCCACAAAACCCTCAAAGATACCTATTTATAAGTGAGGAGGCTGGGGCTCCCAGGTTTTGTGCCTTACCCATTCTCACCCAAACTGCATGTAAGTGGAGGCCAAGCTGAGCCTGCCCCACTCAGCCCTCGGTGGCCGCCCCTCTCCTTTGTCTACAGTGCCTGGCCCTGCGGGGTGCTGAGCAACAGAAGCTGATGCAAGCAGACCTGCATCGCCAACACATCTTGCTGCACAGGGCGCTGCAGACCTGGGGGGTAGGAGCTGCTGCTTTCCTACAAATCTCCTTGCCTTTGCCGGGTGGGGGAGGGGGAGGGTTCTGGAGACTGTTTCTCTTCCTTGTTCTTCATGCCCTTCTCAGAACAGAGTAGTTTCACCAGCTTCAAACAGAACAAGTACCCTGGATACTGGGTCTTATAGCCACAGGGTTAAATTCTTCCATCCTTGCTCAGTAGAGCACAAACAATAAAATGAAAAATAAGTGCTATCTGGGGTCACCAGCCTTACCATCAAAATGTCCCTTTGTCCAAAAGTCCAGTGGTTTGACTTATTAGGTAAGAATTTAGCAAGACAGTCCTCTCCCTGTTGTTTGAGTGGTCTCCTGGTCTTAGACATTGGGCCCTTTGGCCTATCTCAACTCTCTTGTGAGCTCTGGGCATTATAGTCCCTGTTGAGAATGTACTTTTGAGGCCTGTCTGGGAATAGGGAACCCTGTGGGTCCGGGGGAAGCCTCCAGCCTTCCTGTTCTCCTGCAGACCTACCAGAGCCGGGTACGGAGTGTCCTACAAGAGGTGGCAGCCAGGGAGAGCCAGCACAAGAGGCAGCTGCTACGGTGAGTCTCCTAGCATCTCCCAGGCCCAGCCTGAGGATCGGGGAACAGATTCTAGACCCAGGCAGGTAGGGAGTTTTATCCAGGGCCAGGCAGAGGACAGGCCTGGCTGGCTACCTTGTGCTGTTCATAGTATAGCTTTGGCGCTTTCACAGTGAGCACTTCATTCACTGGTTCACCTCTTATATCTTGAATCCAGGCTTTGTGCAGGGCAAAGACCTCTGGGAAGTAGCTCTCACCTGGATGTCTGTAAGATCTCCTCCTTATCTTGCTTCTCTTAGTACTTTCCCTCCCCATTTCAGACCTGGAAGATTCAGCTTCTCCAGGGGCCATTTCAGCACCTCTCCTGCTCTAGAAGCTGCCTCTCAGTTCCCAGTCAGTTGCCAACCCCCTTGGCTCTCTGGGCCTTTCACTGACTCTCCAGAGTCATCTCTTCACATTCAGGACTGTCTGCATCTATGCCACCCTTGGAGGTCACTGTCACTGTCTTGGCTCCAGCTCCCTAATGAGCCCATCCTCCAGCACCTGCTAAGCCAAGCTCTAAACTCATTCCTCCCTGGCAGGCCTCCCTCATTCCTCTCTGTCTTTTCCTTCTTCTGATTTGTTCAGCAAACACTATTCTAGTGGGTGGTGCCCCTTGTGGACTTTAAACAGTGCCGTCCCTCCTTCAGAGTCCCATAAATTTCCTACCCAGCTCCTGAGAGCAGCATAGAAAGAGGGAGTCCCCGAACTAACTCAGCACCAGGCAAGGCTCTGAGGTTCCAGTGTCCTTCCTTCAGCTTCCCTGTTTTTCTGTACCTGATCACGGCACGAGTCACCTGTATTATCATAGTCTGATTACAGCTGTGTTCTCCGTAACACATAAATGGATGAGGATGCAGTGTTTGGTCTTGTTCACCATGGTGTCCCCAGTACCTGGCATAGGCAGGTGCTCAGCGACTATGTGTCGCACATCTTTGTCAACATAATCATGGCTATCAGTGAAACATGTTCTCAGGCATAAGGCGTTCTTGATTCAGGAGTGGGCTGAATAACCAGGAATGAGTCATGGAAACACCCACTGTCTCTCCACACTGGTATCACCCCCATCCCTGGCCTGTGTACTTGTAGGGATGTATTACATCGCTGGAGAGAGAACACCGTGGCCCATGTGGATGAAGCAAAGAAAACCTCTCGAGCAAGGGCTCACTACGCAAGGACCGTGTGTTTCAAGGTGAGGCATGAGGAGGCCATCTGGTCATCCAGGAGGGTTGGGGACCGGGTTCCTACGAGGCGGTGGTGTGGGAGGTGGTGCCAGAGATTTGAACTGAACAAGGAACCTAGAAAATGGGATAACTCTCCTCCCTCTGCTGTGTGAACAGTTGGGTTTTATTTATTTTATTGAATTATTATTTAGTATTTATTAAAACAAAAACATGGTACATGGTGAACTATTTTGTATCAGAACCAGTATTTTCTGCACATGTGGAATTTTCTGCTGGGACAGACCGTGTATATCTCCACACCTCTATCTCCGTATCTGTCATAAGAGAATACTCATAGGCTTTCAAGTTTCGTGGCTGTGGGACTTTTTAGAAAACATAGAGCATAGAGCATCCCAGGAATGTGAAGCCAGCCATAGGTCATCATTGTTGGGAAGTGGCCCCAAAATGCCATGTGGTGGGACCTGGTCCTAAGTAAGTGCTAGGGGAGGGAGGGAGTGGCAGGATGTAGCTGTGGGAAGATGTATTACAGGATGGAAGAGACACCTACAAATGAAATGACAGGTGATCTTTAGACTCAGGGATGTTTTAGAAGAAAGTCGTTTGTCGGAAGGCTGGGGTTGTCTAGACAACTTCAAAGCATTTCACGGATGAGGAACAATTGCATACGGTCAAGGCCCAGTCTGTTCAGGCAGGTATACGACCCCTGCCCTGGAAGTGGGGTCAAGACTCTTTGCTTGGCTTCATGGCTCAGAAAGGAGGAGGCTTTTTAGGAGGAGTGGAGTTTGTGGCAGTGTGGGGAGCAGGTGCTAGGCAGCTGCAGTTCCTCCTTAAAGGGCTCTGTTGGTGTGATTTCATTAAATCTCACATACGAAAGAGTGTGGGTAATGTTTGGCTTCTGTGTAACAAATATTAGAATGAGCCTACGGCCATGCTACCCTGAATAAGCCTGATCCCGTCTGATCTTGGAAGCTAAGCAGGGTCAGGCCTGGTTAGTACTTGGATGGAAGACCACCTAGAAAGACCAGGTGCTGTAGGCATGAAAAATAAGGGATCGTAAGCTGACAAGGTCCTTACAGTCTGTGAGGTCAAGCAAGGGTTGCCTTGCCTAATATATACGTACATACATACATACATTTACTTCTTTATGGTATGAAGTTGAACTTCTGGTAGAAAAGTCCCATCACCCGAGATACTGGGCTTCCTCTGAGGGGACTGGAGGCTGTGTCCTGTTGCCTGTGGTCTGTATGGGTGGTGAGCGCTTCTGCAATGTGTTGGGTGCCGTGAGTCCACCACTTGGCCTCATTTTATGAGGAGCTGCCAGTAGAGCTGGGGTGCCTCCAGAAGTCAGAATATGCTGTGATCACCTCTCTTTTTGTCTGCCGTTTAGGTCCTGATCCAGTGGCGGGAGGTTGTGGCGGTGCAGATATACTACCGACAGCAGGAGGCCTGTGCTATCAGGGAGGCCCAGAAGGTGCTGGATAGGGGTAAGCGGGGTCCTGGAAGCTGAGCATTGCGAAGGACCTGGATCTGAGGTGGTGTGCTATGTATTTCCCCCAAGTTTTTATCTTCTTTTTATGTATATTAGTTTCCTGTTGCTGAGGTAACAAAGCACCACAGACTGGGAGGCTTAAAACAACAGAAAATTGTTCTATCAGAGTTCTGGAGCCCAGGTCCAAAATCAAGGTGTTGACAGGGCCATGCTCCCTCCAAAGGCTTAGGAAGAACCCTTCCTTGCCCCTTCCAGCTTCTGGTGGCTCCCAGCAATCCTTGGAATTCTTTGACTTGTAAGCACCACTCCAGCCTTCAGCCTTTGTTTTCAGTCACATGGCTGTCTTCCCTATGTGTTTGTGTCTCTTTGTATAAGTACACATCCAGTCTTACTGTATTAAGGGCCCACCCTCCTCTAATACAATGTCAATTAATTGTATTGCACTGATTTTTTTTCCAAATAACATCAATTCTGAGGTTCTGGGGTGGTCATGAATTAGAAGGACATAACTGTTCAATCTAGTACATCATTCATAGCATTCTCTTCCCAAATGATTGCCAATCAGTTTATGTTAAAATAAAAGGCTAAGGCTTGAGATATGCAGGCAAATAAGGAAATGAAGGTGAAATGAAGGATTTCAAGGTGGTTAGGGTGGGGTGGTTTTGATGGGAAAGGCCTTCAGTGGTTGATGCTTGTCAGGTCAGCCCCATCGTGAGGGGTCCTGCTTCCATCACGCCCTTGTATGTTTAGAGAGCAGGGATTTGCTCTTTTGGCTTCAGATAGTTTCCCTGCTGAGACAACAGCCTGGGGAATATGGTCTGGCTGGGAATCTCTCTGTTCATAAGACAGTGGAAACAGACCCACGGCCTCACAGTGTGGGGATCCAACACTCTGAGGAGACAACCCATGGTTAGAATAAGTGAAAATACAAATGGAAATGGTTTAAGTCAGACCATGGAGAAAACAAATCAAGTTATGTTGGTTTGATGGAGTTTGCACCAGGACAAATTCATCTTTGGTTTAGTTGGCTGTAGTGTGTGTGTCGATGAACACATACGCCACTTTCCTCTAGACAGAACCCTGGGGTCAGACCTCCTGTGCCTGCTCCACCTGTGACGTGCTTCTCTGTGTCCTCAAGCTGCCCCTCACCCCAGAAACAAGTGCTGTGTTTCTAGTTCACTCCCAAGAAAGAAACTGAGGGGCTCAGCCCATCTCTTGGTGTCTGGACAGGGCCGTGGCACCCAGTGCAGCCCAGGCCTCGCCAGTTTGGGTCAGGTGCCAGCTTCCAGCCCAGGCAGCCATGTGGGGAGTTAAGGTGATAGGCACAGGTACTCCCCAAAGCTAATTGTTCCACAGCATTGTGGGGCAGGCAGTGTTCCTTAGAAGGGAGTGGCAGTGTGTGGCAGTCCCTGGGATTGCCATGTACACTACGGATGATACAAGGGACTAGGAAGACCATGTGACAAGACACTGTTCTCAGTACATAGTAGATGTTCATTTAATACCTAGGACCATTTCTTGGTTTAATTAAGGCCCCCAAGTTACAAGGTTACCTTGGCAGTCTAAGCATGGGGCCAGGTGCTGGAGATCAGACTAGGGGCAGGGTGTCATAAGTCTTATTAAACAGAGTGCTTAAGAAGTATGGGCGAGGTCATATGCTAGCTGTGCGACCTGGGGCAAGTCCTCTGCACCTCAGTTTCTCCATCTGTAAAATAGGGATAATGGTGCCTGCCTCTTGGGGTTGTCATGAGGATCCAGTGAAACTAATGTAAATGCGCTTAAAGCACGACCCAAGAAGTGCCAGCACTTAGTACTAACACACTTGGCCTCCAGGCTTGTGAACAACACCTTCCCTGCCCCCTCTGGTGGTGCTGGAAGGCACCCCATCTTGGCATCAGTGCCGTGGTATCAACCCTCTTTTGTTGTCTCTGAAAGAAATTGCTCTCAGGGCCTAAGAAAATAAAATATCCAAATGAAATCAGCAGAAGAAAGTGTTTGCTTCCTCACAAGGCAATCTGGTGACACAGAAACAAAATGCAGGATGTGGTTCCTGCCTGTGGAGCCTGGGCGCCAGAGGAAATGGCTCAGCAGACGCCGCGCCTCCTCTGAGGCCTGGCTGGGGCTGCGTGGACTTCTCTGAGCCTCGTTTTCCTCTCTGGCAAAATGGGGCCCCCACCTCCCATTCTGTCAGACCAGAGGTCTTTTAGGTCACCCAGCAGCATCTTGCAGGTCACTCTGGGGGGCCCCTGGCATGCCTGTGTTCGTTGTGGCTCTAGTGGGCCTTTGTGGCGTCGCAACAGCAAACAGCAGACCTGGTTCCAGTCCCTAGGGTGCTCACAGTTGCTGAAGGTGACCAGAGCTGTCCTTAGTTAAAGAGTAGCCACCATCCACATGTAGGTTTCACCATGTGTGGACTGACACCCCTGCTTTCCCCACACAGCCGTCTCCATTCTCCATATACTCTCTATACTTTGACCATGGCATAGTCGTTTGTATAAATCCTGTAAAAGAGCATTCTGACTTGAATCTGTCTTAGGCCGTCTCAGGACCTGGTTTGAGTGTTGGCGGGACCTCCGCAAGAGGGCAGCCCAACAGAGAGCCCAGCTGGAGAGGGCGGCACAGCATTACCGCCGGCAGCTGCAGCTGCGGGGCCTGGCCAGTTGGAAGGAGCACCATCTGGGCTGCCTCAGGAGGAAGGTGAGGCAGGCAGCAACTCCCCTGTGTGGTGGAACTGTCCAGGCCAGGAAACCACGTCCCAGGAAGGAAGAGGTCCTTCCTGCAGAATGCAGAGCAGCCAGTGTGGGTGTTGTAGGCACGAGGCTGCAAGAGCCCTTCTGGGATGGCTGGGGGAAGCCAGCTTTGGATCGGGCCTCCCTGGGTAGAAAATGGCTCAGCAGAGAAACTGAGTTTACTCTGAACCATGGCTTGTCAGAGCTGGGGGATCTGCGGAGTCACCTAGAAGCCCCTGCCTGGTGCCAGAGGCCCTTAGCTTGACACAGGACCCTTCACTTGGGCCCACAGTCTCACCCTGCGGCTGCTCCCCAGTGGCCTGGCCATGGGGCACCTGATGTGCCTCCTCACAGCTCTCCATATGCCTGTTCTCCTCCCAGATCCTACAGAGGCAGAGCACCCAATTCCTGGCCCAGACACTCAGTCGGACCTGCTTCCGCCAGTGGAGACAACAGGTGGGAGCTGTTGAGCACCTTCCCCCTCCCCTGTCTACCACCCCTGCAGTGACTTCTCTGCATCTCCAGCTTTATTCCACCTGTGACCTGTATAAGGCCAAGTCATTTCAGGGCCCTGTTTTTAGAGTGTCACATTAAAAGAATACATCAGGGTAATATCCAAAAATTAATATGACATGCATTTTAAGTCTTTGCCGAGGCCTGATAAAATACCAGGCAGGATCGCATCCTGCTCAGGAAACCTTTATGCGTCCCTCTCACTGGATTGTCTAGCTTTTCTCCTGTGAGAAGGGCACCCTGCCCTTACTCACTTCCTCCCCCCAGAGCTCTGCCTTTCTTCTTTCCAGAGGATCATTTGTCACCCACCCCCTCAGGGCTTGGCAGGGAGGGGTCTGAGAGTGACCAGGGCCATCTGAAGGTGATTTTTCTGTAATCTCTGACTTGCGGCCTGCAGTTGATGTACAGGAAGCAGGAACAGCAGGGCACAGCCCAGGCCCTGTGGTTCTGGGCCTTCTCCCTACAAGCAAAGGTAATGGGGTGTCTTCATCCTACTGCCCCTGCTCCTCCCAGGAAAAGACCATGCCTCAGTGGAGGGCAGGGTGGGCACAGCCCCTGGGGGAGCCTAAACAGGGAGAGTTGGGCCTCACCTCCTCCTCTCCCTGGAGGTGTGGGCCTCGTGGCTGGGCTTTGTGCTGGAAAGGAGGAGAAAGAAGGCACGGCTGGAGCAGGCGGTGCAGGCCTACCACCAGGAGCTCCTCCAGGATGGCGTCACGCGCCTCCTGCGGTTTGCAGCTGGCATGAAGGCTTTTCGGCAGCAGATGCATGCCCAGCAGCAAGTGCAGGTAGGCCTGGGAATCCCACCTTCTCATGGGGAGTGGGCAGGACATGGCATGATCTGACAGTGGCTGTTGCAGGCAGCCCGCAGTCTCCACCATGCTGTTCGTCGCTGTGCCATGCTCTGGAAGCAGAAGGTGCTGGGGCCAGGCAGGGAGCCTCAGCCCCCCACATCCACCGTGCCCAGCAGGAGAGTGACGTTTGAGGTTCCCCTTCCTGACCGTGTCATTGCTGCAGCTGGGGATGCCACCCTGGAGACCAAGAGACCACGAGCACCTTGGCCTCACGGGGCTCTCGGCAGCCTGGCCGTGGATGCCAGGGACCCCCAACTCCTGGACCTGTGAGTAGCCCATCTCTTACTTCCACTCAGGACAAAAACTTGGATTATATAGGAGGGAGGACCCTGACAGTCACCGCTGAGATGCTGGGATCCCTCTCTCCAGCAGGCTCTGTCCCTCCCAGGTGCTGGGAGAGAATGTACTTAGCAAGAGGAATAGCTGTAGTGCAGCCCTCCTGCCCCCAGGCCTGCCAGTGTCCCACTTCTCCCCTTAAAGCCAGGAAATGGGCTCCCTCTTGGAAACCTCACTTTTTATGCCCTGGCCTTAGCCCCATCCCCACACACCATGCTGATGTAGCTGTTAGCTTTCAGGGTGACCATTGCTTTCTGAGCCGGGGAGAGAGGTTGCCAGCGGGGAGAGGCAACATCCTGGGCCTTGGTCCTGCTCCACTTGCCTTACTCCCAACTCCTGACCCTAACAAGCCTGCTCCCTCATGACATGGGACCAGCACCTGCATTGCCTGGGTTACTGTAGAGGTCAAATGAGAGGACATGGGTGAGGCACCTGTGGCATCAAGCTCACTTCCTTGGAATTGCTAGAAGTTCCATGTAGCCCTGGCCCACCCTAAGTCACCCGCTGACCTTGGGCAAGAACCTCTCCTTTGGCCTTTAGTCTCCCTATAGGATTGGAGGGGTTGGCCTAGGTGACCCCCCTACCCCACAGATGTCTCAGGCCCCTGAGCAGCCTGGAGGAACAAGCCCGTGTTTCTTCTCAGCAATGCTGTACGCTTGGCAAGGAAGCAGCCGCGACGCCCAGACTTCCTGCTGGAGCCCTTGCAGAGCCAGAGGCCCCTGCGGTATGGCACCCTGGGGGATAGTGGTAGGTCATGTGATCCTGGGCTACCTCTATCCAGGGCCTGTGACTTGGGGTCTGAGGGTGGGTGGCCCCATTTCCTTCCTGCTCAGGATACTGCAGCTTGACCAGATCCTGCCTTCCCTCTGCTCAGGCCTGAGGTGCTGAGAGAGCAACACCTCGGCATGACCCAGCCAGCAGGCCCTTCCATGACAAGGTCCTTCTTGGCAAAGACCCAGAAAGTACAGATCCCAAGCAGCCCTCTGCCCCAGCCTGATGCTCTGAAGTTACCCCCCACAGCAAGTACAGGCCTGGAGCTGCTGCCGCCTTCCTCCTTCATGTTGCGTGGGGTGGATGCACCCAACAGAGTAAGTCCTCCCTGGTCACCTGAGGTCCCATTTTCTTGTCTGGACTTTGATGCTGTAGCTACAGCTATGCTTATTGCTTCCGGAATACTCCTGGCTCTGGAAGATGCAGGGAGGCCACTCATTCATTCACTAAGTGTAGGTGCCAGTGTCCTAGTGAATGGCTCCTGTGAGGCTCCTTGCTCGTTAGTTATATTTATCTTTGTCTGTGAGGATCCCCACTCAAATAGAGACTGCAGATGCTGCAGGGCCACAGAAGCCCTGGTCAGTTTCGATTTTAATGAGTAGAAAGTAGAAGATGGTGGCTGCTGTGATCTGATGACAATGCAGAAGGTGCTAGTGGCAACAGACGTAGCTAGTATGGTGGTGGGAGGCAGACTAGGCAGGACTGACTTTGAGTTTGGTAAAGGTGAAAGAAGGAATCTGGTATGACTCCCAGGTGTCTAGCTTAGATAACTCAGGAAATGAGTTCTACCAAAAGAAGGAAAATGGGGTGGGGCCCCTCTTGCAAGGGGAGAAGCATGAAGAGTGTTTTTGAACCTGTCAAATTTTGAGATAAAGCAACAGGATTGAAGCTGGCCTTCAGGGAAGGGGTTGGGACTAGAGATCAAAACTGAGAATCATAGTGTAGATTGATGGTAAAGCCCTAGAAACTAGTGGTCACCCGGGAGGATGGGTGACATTGAAGTTGAGGACCCAGCATGGAGGAGTGAGAGCATGAGCTCTCAGTAATGGAGGCGATAAGCAGCGGTATTGGGCCACCCCAAGGAGCTGGTGCCTGAAGAGAGCTGTGGGAGGGGTGAGGGGGAGAGGGGTGATAGGAGAGAGGACACTGTCGTCACCAGGAGGGAATGGAGGAGGGTTTAGGTGGGCGGTTGTATAAAAACAGTTGCCTCTACTTTTCTCAAGGTCACTGCTCAGTTGAGGCATGGGTGAAAGGTCAATAAGGCTTGAAGCTGATGCTTGGGGCAGTGCTGAGCCAGGCTCTAAGGAAGGGGTACGATAGGACTGCAAAGGTCTCGTTGCTTGTGAGACTTTCTCCATTGGTGTCAGGTCATAAAAGGCAGAGCCAGGCCTCTAAGAGAGCTGGCTGTGGGGAAGCATAGTTCCTGGGGCCTCACCTACCCTCCCCCTGCAGTGGGTGACGTTGGCTTCCTCCAGCTTGCCCGCTCAGTGTCCATCCTTCCTTTACAGGTTTCAGCACAGCCAGCCTCCCCCGGGCTTACACCCCAGGCCCTTCCATCCCTAGCCAGTGTCTCCAGTCCCCATCTGCTCCTTCCTGGGGACTTCACAGGCACCCAGCCTGGCTCTGAAACCAGAGGTGTGTACCTGAGGCCTGTCAGCGCAGCAAGTACTCGGGCCACTCCCGGCACCTGGGCTCCCTCAGTTCAGCCTGAGTCCAGCCAGGAGGGTGGTCAAGATCAAGTTTACGCTCTTGTTGCCATGGGCCACGCTGAACTGGAGGCTGAGCTTGAGGACATCCAGCGGCAACTGCAGGACTACCAGACCATGAAGCAGAACCTCTGGTAAGAACGGCAAATGGCCCTACTATCCACCCACACTGTGCACTGCTAGTCCCCCCATACACAGGTGGTACCTTTACCTCTCAGTCCTGCTCAGGAAGGCCAAGTTGGCCTTACCTGTGGGACAGACAAAAAAGCTAGGCAAGTGGTCTACCCAGTGACCTGGGCCCCAGCTGCATGCAGTGGATTGTTATGTCTTGCCTGTGGTCTGGGTCTAGCACGGGTCCTCCTGGCTGGGGACCCTCACCATGAGTAGCAACCTTAGAGGGACAGGGAGGGTTTCTGCCCACCAAAGTTGCAGTCTGCTGGAAGGTGGAGGCTGGAATAGGTGCCCATCTTCCTCCACTCAAATCAGAAGTAGCTGCGTGTTTTTCCCCAAGCTTCCACCAAGGGCCCAGCCAGGTGGACAGCAGGTGTCTCACTTCCTCAGGTCCTACCAGCGGCAAGCGAGCTGCTTGCGCAGGTGGCTGGAGCTGAGCCGGGAGGAGCCCAAGTCTGAGGACCAGGAAGCAGAGCTGCAGGTGCAAGAACAACTGCAAGAGGTGAGGCCCCAGGCAGTCCTGGGATGGGCTCTGGCTGTGTTGCCTCTCATCTTGGCCTGTCCCTTCCTGGCCCCCAGGTGGAACTACAGATCCAGCAGCTGGCTGCAGAGCTCCAGGCCCAGCGGCAGCCTATCAGCGCCTGCACTGCCCGTGTCCAGGCCCTGCGGCAGGCTCTGTGCTAGAGCCATCGCCCCAGGGAGGCCTCAGCCCACTTCCAGGAACAGACTGCAAAATTAAAATGTTTTAATTTTTTTTATTTCAAAATGTTGCAATTAAATGAATTACTGTTCAGAAGTCTCCCACTTTTCATACAAAAATACTGTGCTACTGATACAGTTTAAAAAGTTCAAATGGCTTCTCCTGCAGGAGAAATTCAGAGTCCCCAGGAGACATGAACCTGGCCCTGTCCCCATCATCAGTGGCTCCCTAAGGCCTACATACCTGGGGACAGGTTTTCTAGGCACTGACCCTGCCTCCCCACCCAACCCAACATACCAAGGCTCCTCTGCCACCAACAGAAGCCCCTAAATCAATAGCAGCAACTTTCCCATATTTAACATAGGTCTAGATCTGGGGGAGGGGAAACAGACTCCTTGGCCAAGCTCAGCCACAACTGTGCCTGTCCCAATCAGATGCATTCAATAATTGGTCTTGCCTGCTGAAAAGAACTTGCCAGCTCCAGGTCATCAGGGCCTGCAATGTGCCTCGCCATTAGTCACCATCCTCAGAAGATGCTGGCAGTCAGGTGATACATTCAGCCACAAGTGTGAAGAAGAAAGAGCTTTTCCCAATGAATACGTTGGAGTGAATTTGGGAATAGAAAGTGGTTGCATTAAAGGCCCTGCTCTGGGGACAGGTCCACAGTCAGTGCCAGGAGGCACCCCATGCAGAGTAGGCCAAAAGCAGTTATGGGAGGAGCAGCAAGAAAGTACATTACCACTTACCGTCTTAAATGGAAACCAGACCACTGAATGCTCAGCCAGAAGACGTAGGGTCTCCAGTTTATACAACAGAGGTTAAAACCTCCAAAAGGGAATTTGAGATCATCCCGGCACTTAACTTTCTCTTTAGGGTGGGAAGAGGGGATGAAGTAGGTCTAGGGCAGAGTGGGGCCTCTGACCTCCTCATCTGTACCTCTGGGACATCAGGAAGAGAAGTCCCCAAGTCCTGCTTGGTCAGACCCCATGGCTCTGAGAGTCCCCTCTCTGGATAGCCACGGAGGATCTCAAAAAGACCCCCGTTTCAGTTTGGAAAAAAATCCCTCAGTAGCTGAAGCCAGGAAAGTCACTCTAGAGGGAGCCCAGAGCCTCTCCAAATCGAATTTTCTGTCCCGCTTTCAGTTTGAAGTCGAAGTCCTTGGGGGCCTCGAAGATGAGCACGATGGTGGAGCCCAGGTTGAACTCGCCCAGGTGCTCGCCCTTGCGCATGGGGATGCCCTCCTTGTTGGCGTGCGTCACGAAGCTGAAGTCGTTGTAGGAGCCCTTGCTATACTCTGGGCTGTTTGTGTGCAGGTCCTGGGGGAGGCCAGCCGCAGAGGCATGTCAAGATCTGCTCCCTGGACCTTGAACACACCTCTGCTGCCTGTCCCAAACTCAGCTTGGAAAACGAGGTGGGAATAGCAATTCAGTACATAGGCTAGGTCTAACCAGACTGTCCTGGACATCAGCTATGAACTGGGCCACTTAGGGACACGGAGAAAGCAGGTCTCTGTTCTCCAGCATGAATGGTGCTGCAAGACTAGCACCCAGGGTGGGCAAGGGGCAGTCACAGACCAACACCAAGAAAGGGAATGCTGTGGGCAGTCACCACGGCCTCACACACGGCCTCCAATCAGCACGCCCCACCCAAAATCAACATTCCCCTTTGGTTCCTAGCAGAAGCAAAGTGCCAGGCCGGAAGGTTAAGTCCTTCCCTCTCCAGCCACCTCCAGAAGGGCAAGTAGCAAGTATGTGTGGAGGGGCACACAGAGCAGGAGCTCAGGGCTCAGCCCTTCCTAGAACTTAGTCATGATGGATCTGGCTGCAAGGAGACAGGGCAGGGGGACCCCAAGTGGCCCAGCCGTTGGGCTTCAGCAGGGACTGAGTTCTGCTTACCCGGTCAAAGTAGATGCGGATGGAGCCCACATTGGTGGCCCCCACGGCTGTCAGCGAAAAGAAGCCATGTTTCCAGTCCCCAGTCAGGACTACCCGCTCATTGTGGCAGAAGAGCTCTTTGATCCAACGGGCCATGCCAGGATTCACAGACATCAGGGAACCTGTAGAAACAGGGACATTGTTACTCCCCACCCAGAGGGAAGACCAGCTACCCAGAGACCACTGTCACGGCCATGTCATTCCAAATACAGAGTGGGATAGACCCCAGCCTAATCCTCACTTCCCACTCCTGGTCAGACTAAAGCAGTCACCTCCCAGCTTTAGCACTCCAAATCTCAGCCTGGATCTTCTGACACCTAGAAACTGAGGACATTTGTCTGGGGGCTCACAGGGGCAGCTCTTGGCCACATGCCAGCCCTGGCCTACCTGGGAAGTGGCGCCGGTGGGACACAGTCCAGTCTGTAGGGGAGTGGAAGCAGTGGTAGTCCCCAGGGGCCAGATAGATGACGCAATGGTAGAGCTCGTTTCCTTCTCGGGTGACCAGCTGGTTCTTAAAGGAGCTGCAGGAGGTGTCTGGAGGGTGTAGACACAGGGCCAGGTTCTCAGACAAGCACCTGACATGGGGCCTGTGTGCAATCTGGACACAGGGAGGCCCCGAAGCTCTGGGCAGAGTGATTTTGGGCCCAGGGCCAGCTCTCAAGTTCGACAGCCTTCCCAGCATCCCTCTGCAACCCACTCCCAGCCTTCACCCTATGACCTTGACCTGGCCACAACTTGCAGGACCATCTGGCTGAGAGCAGGCCAGGACCCACCTGGCGAGAAGGGCAGGTCTCCTGCAGAGGTACGCGGGCCCAGAAACGACTCCAGTGAGTAGGTAACCCCCTTCACCTGCTCTACTTCACAGTTCTTCACCTGCCCAAAGTTGAGGATCTTCCCATCTGATGGGCTGATCTGGAAGACAAGGAGAGGCTTGTTGCCGGGGAGGGGACACAAAATGGGAAGGGGACACAAGGCAGGGCCTGCTCCTCCCTGGGAGGTACGCCCCTCCCAGGCTGCCCTTGGAGGCTGCTGGGAGTGGTTCCCAAAGGCACGGGCAAGATCACGTTTCTGGAGGGAGTAGTGGGAGGCAGGGTCAAGCCTCACCACGCTGTGCAGACCACACACGGGCCGGGCCTGCGGCTTTAGCTTGCGCCGGAAGAACTCGCTGAGGTTGCGGTAGTGGTGCAGATCCTCCACGGCAGCCTCCTTCATGTTCACCCCAAAGGTCCAGATGTACAGGTTGTAGACGGGCCCACGCAGCCAGTGGGGCAGCTCCACCTGGTTGAGGCGGCCCCAGGCCCGTGACAGCAAGCGCGTTGGCACTGACTTGTACAGGGCTACCTGCAGGCCACAGGCAAGCAGATGGGTCAACCACACTTCAAGTCCGCTGTCCCCCCATAGCTGCCTCCCACCATGGAGGTCACCTCCAGAGGCTGGGCACCCCACTGTAGCTTTGTGGTGTGGTTGTTTCTCACTAGGAACCAGAATGAGCCTACCAAATAGTCTCACAGACTTGAGTACTGGCCGAGACTATGACATAGTAACTTTCAACTTAGGTGTTTCAGTTATTTTATGCAGAAGTGGTACAGCAGCCACTGTAGTCCCTGGGGAAAGACTGCCCAGCACAGCCTTACTTCTTGGATCTGATACCGTCACAGACAGGCTGTGGCAGGAGGCAGTGCTACCCGTGTCCAAGACCATAGAAAGGAGCAGGAGCGCCCCGGGTACACAGGGAAGTCTACAGCCCAAAGTGCACATCCTCGTCCTAACAGGAAGCAGGAAAACACACCCCTCCTCCCCAAGTCAGGGACCTTGCCATCACACAGATTCACTGTATCACTGTCACCAGGGCCAGCCTCAGGGCCTGGACATGCCCTGCAGAGCCCTGCCTGGCACTCGAGGCATTCTATGACGGGCCAGTCCACGAAGCTGTCTGCACCTGGGGCTCCTCCCTGGAGACACAGGGAATTGGCCCCCTCAGCCAAGCTGTTAGGGCCAGGAGACTCTTCCAGGTGCTGCTGGTGCAGTGGGACCTGCATCTAATTAGCAGCTGCTGCTTGTCTGAACACAACCAAGACATCAAATCCCCAAGGTGTAGAAGTAATTTCATTCCACCTTAAACACCTCGAGGAGGTATCCCAGAGCTCCTCCCTGATTACACCTGTCCACTGGAGAAGCCAAGACTGCTGTGCAACCCTAGGTCTAATTAGCCAAGGGGCCCTCATGTACCCTTGACCCTTTAAGCCCTCACAACATCCACTTGGGCTTTCCAAGGACCCAGGAGCAAGGTTTCCTCCTTGGTGTCAGCCTGTCCTCCAGAGAACTGCCTGGGGCTCCCAGGTCCCCAAAGGTATCCCCACCCTACAGGGCCCAAACAGGCTCTAGGCTTCCCGAACCACCCTCTGGCATCCAGAAATTAATTTGGATTCTTCTCAAAATTACCTCTAAGGAAATCAAACACCATTTATGGATGCCCAATGTGGTTTCCCTCTAGAAGCACAGCCCCCAAATGGCGCAAATGCAGAGAGAGCAGGCAGTGAACAATGAGCCCTCAGTCACCTTCCTGCTACCCACACGGCCACCAACCAGCCGGGCCCTCTCAACCATATCGCTTTTCAACATGATCCTACCAGAGGGCTTAGCCCCCACAGCCATCACCTCTAATCTGACAACTGTCTCCTGGGTCCCAACCTTGGGCTGCCTGGGGGCGGGCCAGGTCAGCAGCCTGTGCACTTACCCTGCTCACGGGCCTCCATCCCACCCGGCTGAGCGGTCTGAGGGCACCGAAGGGCAGGAGGTAGTAGAGGACCGTCAGGGGCCAGGAGCGCAGCTTCAGGGCAGGTCTGGACATGCAGCTCAGCTGTCCCAACCTCCGCCTCAGGGCCAGCTGGGGGAAGTGCAACCTGCAGGGCACATGTCCATCCATGGCCAGGGTCAGTGGCCAGGGTCTGGGAGACCCCTCCCCACCCTCAGGAAGCTCATCTCTCAACGGAGTCCGGCAGCATTGACCATGGCCCTCATCCCAGCCCCATTCTGAGTTAGGAGCATGGCTGCCTCTGGTCGGCAGTCTCACTTCCCAGGCTCTCACCTGCCTGCCAGCTGAGGGGAACATGGGACATCGGCAGCCAGGACATAGAGGGTTGGATCCAGCTCTTAATCTCTCAAGAAGAGCAGCTTCTGAACATGGGAGGGGCCCCAGCAAGGTGGTGCTTCAGGGCTAAGCACCACCTGGGCCTAGCACAGGGTTGACAGGTACGACAGGTGCAGAGCCAGCTTCATAGCCCCACCCTCCCAGGGTGCCAAGTACAATCTGATCTCCCAAAGCTCCTAGGGGCGTAGCAGCACATGGCCCTGGGGAAGCAAATGCTACCACCCAACTATAGGATCTGGAGAAATCTCTACAGCTCCAGGCATTTTATTTCCTCCTCTGATAAATTAAGTGGTTGGGCCTGACAAGATCACAAAGGAAAAAACAAACACACATATCCTTAACAGCTACTGCTCCATTCATCTGCATGGCAGTCTATGTTAGGTTCTCCAGAAACGACCCAGAGATTGGTAGGGGTAACCTGCCCTCACTCACAGGCCTTGCAGGTCTGCTGGGGCTACAACCTGACCCAGGCCCCTCAGCAAAAGTGGTTGGGCCTTTCCTCAAGTACCACTAGCCCAAACCCAGTACAATCAGCACAAGCTCAACCTTTCCACCAACCCTGGCCTCCTAAGGCATATCAGTGAGGCCCAAGTCCCCTTGTCACACACTTAAGCACTAGAAAATACTCCTGAGACCCCAGTGTAGCCGGCAGGAGACCACACTGCCACCCACTCTGAGAATGCCCCCAGGCCTTGGTTTCCTCATCTGCAAAAAGACTGCATTCAACTGTGCCTGTGCATGCTAAGAGAAGCTGTGTTCTCTGCTCCCACTTGCTGAACAAACTAAGGAACAAAGAGCCACCTCAGCTGATACTAAAGAAAAATGGAGAAATGAGCCGATGGCTGGGCTCAATTCAGTGATGGCAACAAAGGTGCCGCATATTCACTGCACCCGACTCCTTGTGTTCATTCTCCCATCCCACCCCATTGTGTTTTAAAAAGGTTCCAGGGGTGCTGGGGGCCGAGCAAAGCCCGAACAGATCATTGCTCCCCCCTCCCACTGCCCCCACCACCCTGCTCACTGCAGAAACACAGGGACCAATCCCTGAAGAGCTGCACACAAGTGGGGTGGGGGTGACCAGGGGTGGGGGTGGCAGGCAGCAGTTAAGGTGCAGCACACACACCTGGCCACCAGCCAGATCCACCTCCCTGAGTACCTCAAGAGGGCTTTCCGACTCAGGAATCCCGGGCCAGGCCCCTCCAGCCTCAGGGGCTGATCCCCCAGGACCCTGCGACCACCTCCACCTCGGGGCCACTGGACGTGAACTCTGACCTTGCGGTGGTCGAGGCGGGGCACAGAAGGGTTAGGAGGCCGCAGGCAGCATCTCACCATTTCGCTGCTCGGAGCTCTGGTCCTCGCCGTGCCTCTGACTGACACATGGTGGGCGGGCTGGGAGGGCGGTGCCAGCACGCTTGCCTTTGTTCCTCCTCCTTCCTCCCTTCCCCCCAGAGGAGCTCCTGTGCTGTCACTGCTTCTCGGTGGCTGGTGGGCTGCTTCCTTGGCTCAGGGGCGCAGGGCAGAGTCAGGGCTATTGCAAAGACAGGCACTGGTCACACATCTGCTTCGGGCCTGCAGTGCCAGCCCTGAGCTCAGCCTACTCTGCCCCAAGCTTGGCCATCTGCCTGCTCCAGTGAGCTGATGGCAGGGAGGGGACCAGGAGCTTCTGGGTCCAAGGAGCACAAGCGGGAATCTGAACCCTGCGCTCCAGGCGGGCACCAAGCGTCGCCCTGTCTGCTGCTCAGGCAGCCCCTCCCTTGCCAGGACCTGACCCATTTTCCATTCAGGTGACAAAGTAGCATCTGAGGAATGAGGGAGAGAAAATGGGAGAGGTTTGGCTGATGAGACCCTGGGCATCTGACCAACTCTGGCTCTTCCTTACTGCATCCCCTGCCTCAGAGCCCCCAAGCAGGCAGCAACCCCCCAAGGCCTACTCAGAAGATGAGCACCTGGGTGACCTCAAGGAAAACTGGAATGGAGTTGGGGACAGGCCAGGACTGAAGTCCATACTCAGTCCCCCACCCCCACCCCCATCTTTGCTTAGGAACAGGGACAGCTCTCTGGCCAGGGGCCTGCCGGGCTATCAGAACATGCTGCCTCCACAAAGCCCTTCAGGTCACCTCACAGATAACAGGGGAGGAGGAGAGCATACATTCCATGGCTGTGGCTGTCTCAGCCCCAGGAGTCAAGGCCCCAGGGAGTATCCCCCACCAGCCAGGCCACCAATCCCAACTACAGAATGGCAGGGAGCAGGCGCCTGGCCCTCTTTACATGAAGAAATGCAGCCCCAGAGTGGCTCTGAAGGCAGAGAATTGACCTGGCCAGGACCCAACATGGCCAACATGCTGTGACCAGAAAGAGGCCCCAACTCCTATGTGGCTCTACCACACAAGCAAAATGGTCTGACACCCAGCAACCCCCTCAGCCATAGAGGTGAAAACACCAGCCCTGCACTTGCCTGGGGAAATGGACGCCCCAGTGTGTAAGGGCCTCTGGGACCCAGGACAAGGCTGCCTAAGGTCTGGACATAAGCAGAGATTTCCACCCTGACCCAAGGAGGTGGCAAGGCCTGGCCCACCGAGACCAGAGTGAGTCCAGAGTCCTCCAGCAGCTTCATCTTCCTAAGCCACTGGTCTTGATGAGTGGCAGGGACAGCTCACTGTGGGTGGGCAAGGCAGGAGGGTGCCCAGCCCACGCACCAGGCCTCGCCTAGAAATAGCTTCCTCTAGCTCCAAGGGCCGGGCCGACGGTCCCATGGACACCCTGCTCCAGGTCCTGCTGACCTCCTGCTAACAGTTCTACCCACGATGGTTAGGTCACCTCAATCATACCATCCATATGCTGAGCAAACCCTCCACCCCTCCCTAGTAGGCCTGGGCCCCACGCTGCTCCCCAGAGGAACAAACCCAAAGGGGTGATGAGCAGTCAGAGTTGAGTCTGGTGCTTGGCTCCCAGGACAAGGCCTTCTCCCCGCCTCTAGAAACTAGAAAACTCAGACTGAGCACACATCTGGAATTCTTCGTGGAGGCCAGTGAGGCCTCGTGGGAGGGAAAGGGAGCCCCCACCTCCTCCTCCCAGTTTCCCTCACTTTCCTATTATGCAGGATGGAGACTACTGAAGCATGCTGTCAGAAAGGCATACTCAGGAGCCCACAGACAAGCTCAGCTTGGCCGGAGGCCTAGGGGTCCTCAAAGCCAATGCACACACTTGTACTTCATTCTCCCCTAGGGCCTCTGGTCCAGGGGCTTGGCCAAGCAGCCCGTGGGGCAGGACAGACCCTCCTCACCACACACACAGTATAGGGAGCTCAAGGGGACCAGCTCAAGGAGCTGCTATCCTAGAGACTACGAATTGTCCTAAGGGGCCAGGCAGGGGTTTCTTACCTACTCAGTCCCATCTCTGCCACTATTCTACCATCTCTTCTAAATGGGACACTGAGACCGGGGTGTCAAGCTTCTTTCACATCACCATCCATGGGCCCCAAAAGGTCCTCAGGGAGCAGACATGAATTCATTTGTCTCCCAAGAAATGAGGCTGGTACTGTCTGTCCAGCTTACAGCTGGATGGAGGCAAGGGGGTCCCAGGAGGTCACTTCTTCTCACCTCCTCAGCTAGTAGTGCTCCAGCCTCCCTATCCGCCCACCTCAGAGACCCCTTTCCATCCCAACCTGTGACAGCCCTTGGAGCCCAAACCAGAGTTTCTCTCCCTCCAGCTCCCTGAGTGTGACTAGGGTGCCCAGGCCAGATGAGGTACTTGCAAGGAAAGTTCCTGAAGCAGGGAAGTGTGAATATCTTCCTTCCCGCCTGAGAGTCTCAAAAACACTGTGGAGATGAGTTTGGGGTTGTAACCAGTCATTATAAGGCCTAAGGGCCAGCCACATGGAACATGAGAACTCAGAGTGGCTTTGGTGGGGGACAGGGACACTCTGGTTACTGCAATCCTGGCTGCCTTCCACACCTGAGAGCAGGGAAAGGCCTTGCAAGTCACAGGCTTTCTTTGAATGGCCATTCCCCTTGCTCCTCCCCTGTAGTCTTGGATCACAGCAGTGAGCAAGGCTCAGAACAACTCTGCTCTGAAACCCCCTGCCTCAGATCTGTGCAAGAGCTTGATGCAGCCTCATCCCCTGAACTGCCCCTTGACAGTTCACCTCCCTTTCTGCTCTGGGGGGATAGACGTTTGCTCCACTGGGAAGAAGGGGCTGGGCTGAGGAGTCAGTTTTGAAAGAGGAGCCCAAACCTAGGGGCAATGGCTGCCCCTGTGAGTAGGACCTGGCGGAGGGTGGGGCATGGGGGTAGGGGCGGAGTCACTTTTGTCAAGACACACTGTTCTGGAGGTTTCTGTGTGGAGCAATGCTGCGACATCCCCACCCACCTCTCACTAACCAGGATGAAAGGAACAGTCTCCCCTTAGTGCAATGGAATGTTCTGACTGAAGTGGACCGATCCAAGCCAGTTACCAGTTACTGGGGGGCACATGTACACACCAGTCTGCTTCTCAGACCCTGGAAGATTCAAGTTTGAGTCCTGGCAAGACCAGAAAGGCAGTGAGGGAGTGAGGGCTCTCCACCCCTCAATGAGGCTCTGCTGGGGTTCAGCCTGAGACCACCAGAGAATTTGCTTCTGTTCCCTGAAGTCTCACTGGGTGCCAGGGTCAGCAGAAGCCAAAGCTGAAACCCCTGGGCCCCCACAGCATGTGTCCACCAGCCTTTCTGGTCACACCCACCCTGGAGGGCAGGGCTGCTTTCTGTCCCACCTCCCCTTGAACCAAGGCAGATTTGCCCAGGCAGGGCCACCAACTCTCCCTCCCCCATATTCCGGGGCTAGAAGCAGACAAAGCTTCACAAGTAGGGAACAGAGAAAATGAATTTCCCCAGTGAAACAGGTAAGCCATCTTGGGGAAGCCCTGGGCAAGAGAAGAGGAAGCAAAGAGACAGGCCCAAGGATACCTTTCAAGTTGGCTCTTGGGGAGGCCCAGGGAAGGCAGGGCAGAGGTGGGGACAGGGGGACAGGACTCTCCCAAAGGAAAAGAACCTCCTCCAGCAATCCCTGGTGCCAGCAGGTAATGGGGCGAAGGGCAGCATGTCACCCCCTCCTTGGCCCTTGGGGGTGACATGGTGACATGTATCAGCACCTCCAGGTTCCAATGAGGAACACTGCCACCTCCCTCCCCCTCTGGCACCTGCCCCAGGCCCTTTTGGCAGCACTGAGAAAATCTGTTAGAGTAGCCGCACTTCCACCCCCCTTTCCCCAGCAGGGCCAGCACTTCCCTCTCCCCGCCCCCCCACCGCCCGCCCTAATGCCAGGAGATGCTACAAGCCGTGGAGGAAGTGAGCTCATCCAGCCGGCCCCGTGACTGCCATGTGGGGCCAGGGGAAGCCCACAACTTGGTCTAGACTGTAGGGTGTACTCCTCGCACTAGGGCCTCAGGCTCCAAGCTATAAAGGCGTGCCCCCAACCGCAGGGGACTGGATGGCCCTCCAGAACCTAAACGCCACCTCTCAGGCTGGACAGGCAGCCCCCAAGGAGCCCGGCTCACTCACCGGCAAGTGGTCCGTCTCAATCGGCTTCCGGGCGCAGCGGACTCCGGGAGGCGCCGCTCCTCCACGGGAGGCGCCGCTCCTCCGCGGAAGCCTTGGGTGGCGGGCGGGGGCTCGGGTTCCAGCCACTCAGACTGCCAGGGCGGGGGCAGGAGGGCGGACACTAAACCCGGGAGCTTTGCTCCACCCCCCAGCCACGCTCGCCCTGGGGGCCCCTTTAAGAGAGAAGGGACCAGCCCCCTGGCAACCAGGGACTTCCCCAGAGATGGCTCCCACCTCCTGGGCTGGGAGCTGTCTGTCCTCAGCAAGGGCCGGTCTCCTTAGGGCTGCTGCGTGATTCCCGCTCCCTCTCTAGGCAAGCTCCGGCCTCCAGGTGCTGGCAGGCTTCTCTAGACTGAGAAATGGCCACCTGCAGCCACATTTCCTAGCCCACCAAGTGACAGAAGGTTATCTAAGTCCTTGCTCCTTCCCATAACCCATTCAGAAGACAGAGGCTCCCCCGGCCACACACCCTGCCCCATTTTCTCTCCTCCAGGGAGACACACTCCTGATGTACAAAATCCTCTGACATACAAAATCTCCTGTCCTGACCAGCAAACAAGATTCAGTGGGCAAGGCCTGCCCCTGGGCCCAGCACACAGGATAAAGAACCTGTATGGTGATTCTGTGCCCTATCTTTCTACCCTACTAGATAGCAGAGGCCCAGCCTACAGGGTCAGCACCCTCGCCCCATCCCAAGTCAATATGGGATGGAATGAACCAACTTAACATTTTTCACAAGGGGGAGGATCTGACAGGGAACACTATTCAACCAAAGAAAGAGTGGAATTCAGGAGCCTGGTTACTCTGCGCAGTTCATGCCCCAGGGCAGCACACCATCCACTGGTCAGACTGCCTCAGATTGCTCTGGGCTATTCAACAAGGAACCAACCCCAGCTTCTCCTGACCACTGAGCACTCAGTTCCTATAGCAACACTCAGAACAGGAAGAGCCTACAGGCTTGTGAAGGGATGGACAGCTGGGCCAGGGCAGCCTGTAAAGGACACAATGGAGTACAGACACAGCCTACACACCTGTCCTCATCTGGACCCAGCCCAAGCAAATGCTCCATGACAACCTACAGACCTGGGATGCTGCAGTCGGAGAAGGGGAGACAACAGGGAGACCACAAGGCCTTCCATGGTATTGCACACCTACAATGCACCAGTAGGAGCAGAGAGGCAGGGGTGGTGAGCCATACAGAGCCATACAGAGTTCTAGCCCTATGGGCTCACAGCATTCTCAGAGCTGGGGAGACTTCAGACCCCTTCTCACCTCAGAGTTCCAAGCAAACAGGAGAAATGGGATACAAAGGAATTAACACACAAGATGCTAACACAGAATCCTATCAGCACAAAATACCTGAACCAGAAAGATCGGGAAAGACTATGTGGACATCCCCAAAGCCTCCAGCACTTCCAGACCAGGCCCAGCCCCAGTTAGACCGTTAGAGGAAAAATAAAAGTCTGTGGATTAAAAGCCCAGCTTCTCATTTGCTGAGCAGCCTCTGGTGCTAACACTCTTCTTCCCTCTAAAATGACCAATTGGGGGCTCCACATCATCTCTCAGAGTTCCTTCATGACCACTCAAAGCCCAGCAGGTGACTGGTGTTTAGAAAACTCATAAACCAGCCCAAGGTCTGTTCTGAGATCAGCCCCCCACCTTCTAACCTGACCTCTACCACTTGGTGCTGCAGTAGGGACATGCCTTCCAGATTCCCAATAGCAGCTGACAAATCATTTCTGGGAAAAACAAAAACCCATTTACTTTTAGTTTACTTTTCCACACTGAATGAGGCCCCTTAATTTCCAGTCCTCCCTAGGTAGGAGTGCCACCTAGTGCCACTGCAAGGCTCTGCAGACTCCAGGCCACTGGGCTGCCAACACCCGTGGACAAACCTCCCTCTCTAGGTCAACCACTGCAGTTCCATACAGAGTGAATTTCACGAACAACCATGCCAGGGAACAAGGCATCTGTGGGACAGGGTTGGGAGGTGTTCTCTGCTAATTCTCACTGCCTGGGGGCGGGTTGGGCCCCTTGAGGAAGATCTATGATGGCTGATGTCTCATGGCTCAGCCTCACAGAGGAGCCGAGACTAGCATGAAATGCCTTCAGAAGATTTCTTCAACTACAAGCTTCTCCCAGCCCTGCCAAATTCTGCCCTTGTGTTTGCAAAGGTTTTTTTAGCAGTCCCACCAGCCCACAGGACTTCTCTGATACAGCCCATGCAGAGCCCATGCAGAGCCCCTCTGGCAGCTCCCTGGGGAACTGAGGTGGCACCTACAGCATGATGAAGAAAACAAAGTACTTTGAGGGGGAGCAAGCCCAGTAGAAAGAGTGGCTGAGTTGCCACCCTGGACTCTTTCCAGCCCCAGAGCTCAGCCCTGTCTTGTTCCACATCTTTAGGCAGAGTCCTCTGCTCCTTCACACACTGTGCTCAAAGCCACGGGAGACAGTTCCCCAGTGGTACAGACACAGAGCTGTCACAGGGTTGAGGAAGGCAGGGAAGAGGCAAAGACTGGAGTAGGGGCCTGGGCTATCTGGGGGTTTGGCTGCCACAGTTCCCACCATTAATGTGAAGGAGGAGCCCCAAGGCCTCTGAGCTCACCTCCTACCCTAGGACAAGCCTAAGAGTCTCTGAGGATGGAGCTGGGCTGTAAGTAAACGGCATCTGAGCAGGCAGGACATCTACTTCTCTGCCAACTTGACTATTTGCCCATTTTAACAGCCACAACTGTTTTCTCAACACCTATTAGGGAAAAAGTAAGATAGTACTTACTGAATCTCTACCCACTGCCAGCAGGGGACCAGGTAGTTAGACATACATTGTTCTCATTTAATGATTTTACGAGAGAGTTATTAACAGCCTGTTTGCAGACAAGAATAAAGCTATGGTAAGTACCTAGTTTAAAAACGTGCAGAACATGTTCACTACTGCCCAGGATCATGGACATCACAGCGCAAAGGAGCCACATGCAGGCAGATGGGGCTCTGGGTGGGGGGTGGGCAAAAATGAGGACACAGGGCCATGTGGGAGAATGGACAGACTTATCTGTCTTTATTCCTTTTCAGAAACTAAAAGGTTGCATTACGTATTTGAAAAATTCTAAACTGAGTTAAAAATAAGGTAGTAGTGCTAACAGAGAGAGTGAGCACAGAACGCAGCCACTCTTGACAGGCCTGTTCACTGAACAACTCTGAACAACTCTGACCTCACCATAAGGCCCCATGGCCAGGCTCAAATTAACAAAACGGCATTGTTATTGTGCCCAGATGTGGACTTACGTATAACAGGCGTCAGCAATGTACTTGTGAATGGTTCAGAGGAAAATTATATAGAAAGAGATAAAGCAGATATGATAAAACACTAACAACTGTTCGATCAAGGGTGTATGTGTTTGCTTTAAAATACAGAAAATGCGCTAAATCCTATTACTGGGAAAAAACCCAAGCCAATAATCCCCACACAGCACTTCTCTTACTCTGAGGTGTGGAGAAACGAGCAGGAACTGCTTGCATGTTACCCCACACACATGCCACTGCTGCTTCACACATAGCAACTCAGGACCCAACCACTCAGCCAAGGTATATCCGGCACTCTGTCTGCCTGGCCCCCAGCTGGGGGCTAGCGTTTGTGCCTGATGGGATAGGCCCACTGCCAACCACGTTCAGCTACACTGCAACCACTCTGCAGCTACAGGCCCTCCCATCTCCATGGAGTTACCTCCAAGGTTTGCAAAAGAAGAGCTGTGTGGACTGCTTGTTCCCCAAAGGGTCCCCCATTTCCATAAGAATAGCTTTCTCACAATATGTACCTCTGTCCTCAGATCAAGGAAGAAAGGATATCTCAGAAATACCAGAGACCAAGGAGAATCTGTCATCCTGCATGGGCCTCAAATCACCCTGTTGCTATGCCCTTCTCAACACACCTGACATCTGACATCATCCAGTAACTTTAGGTGTACATATGCTACACACCTTCCTCTCTTCTTCTTAAGAAGCATTTAATGAAAGTTTTATTCTCCCTTTTTGACTTATGGGGACAAAAAGACAGCATCTCCAAAATCACAACTGCCACACAAATGCAGAACCTACCACAGCTCCAGGCACACCTGGCTACCTTCCCTTCTGTGTGTGCTGTTCACTCAGGGCCAGCTCTCTGCAGAGGCCTGTGTCAACCACCCTCCTCCTGAAGGCCAAATGCCAGGCCTGCGCAGCCCGAATGAACAGGCTCTCTGACCACAAACCCCAAGCTTTCCCAGGATGTCATGAGTCCTGAAAAGAAATTCGTGAAAGCGACTCCTCCTTTCCTGACTTCTGCCTGCCTGTGGCTCCTGCGCTAAGGGCAGAACGTCCTCGCAGTCTCACCAGGGCTGAAAGCCTTGTTCCTGAGGAGTGTGGGTTCCTCATTCCATCTAAATGTTAAGTTTATAAGTACTCTGAGCCAATATAAACAAGAGAATAAACAAGTGAAAAATGTTGAAGTGGACTCACATTTTTAAAAAAGCAAATTATAAACCATATTAAGGTACCAGTCTTGATGTTCCCTATTTCCTCAGAGATCATCAATGAAGAGCCACTAATACTCCTCCATCTGCTCAAGTCAAAAACCATGAGTCATTTCCCATTTCTCCCCTCTTCTCCCATCCTAACCATCAGTGCATCCTATCCTCTCTCCCCTCAAAAATAGCCATATTGAGTCCCTTTTCCCCACCCTGGTACCCATCACCCCCTACCTTTTCTTGCTGGGATACTGTAAGAGTCTCCCAAGCAAGCCCCCTGCCTCCACCCCAGCTCCCCTACAGTCTGTCTCCACAGTAGGCAGAGCCATCTGATCAGAACCCAACCCTCACTTATAAGACAGGTCAAATGTGTTGGGGGGGTCCTCCAGCTTTCCTATCTTTCTTCCCTTTGTACCTCCAGCCACATGGGCTCTTTGCTCTTCCTCAACAGTGACAAACATACTCTGTCCATCTCAAGCTTTGGCCTGGACTGCTCTCCCTTCAGATGCCCCTTGGCTCTCCCTTCTGCTAATGCAGTCTCTGCTCATGGTATAAAGCGAAGCCTTCCTTCCCTGACTGCCTCAGTCCCAGCATGGCTTACCTGTGCCCTTTATCTGTTTATGTTTTTTCTATGACATTTCAACCACTTGATATGTCCAAGTATCCATTTGTTTCTTATCTGTCTACCCACTAATAAAGACAGGAACTCTAGTTTTATTCCACGAGTGGATCCTCAGTATCTCAACAGAGCCTGGCATTACAGGAGCTCAAAGGTTTGAATGAATGAGTGAACTCAAGAAGAAAAGAATCATGTTCATCTATGACAACTTCTGTTTTGCTAATATCTAGTGTTGTTAATGTGCTCAACAATGCCAACTATAGCTCAGCAACAAAAAACAAGTTTTAGAAGCCAAACACATACGACAAACGGTATAGGTGTCCAAACCTTTTCAGACTACAATTCTACACCTAGGCATTCACCCTAAGGAAAGGCCTATGTGCAAAGGAAGATGGGCTCTATGTTATCCACGATGGCAAAAACCACTGCTGCACCAGAATTGACTGTAGTAGTACAGCCATTTAACATGCTTTCAAGCAGTCATGCAAAATCACATGTAGCAATACGTATAAGGTAGAAAAGGCAAAATACAAAACAAGTGTGTCCATCTAAAAATAGAGACAAACATAAAGTCCGTGACTATGCAATCACAGACACACGGTGAGAATAGGTGAGAATCATGACTGTCCTCTGTTTTTTAACATTCTAACAAAGTATTATATCATTTCTGTTATTTAAAAAAGAATGAGATTGATTCAAAAAGTGTGCCAATACTGTTCAATAGGAAAAGGACAGTCATTCAATAAATAGTGGGAACATTGGATGTCCACATGCAGAAGAACAGGGTCAGACACTAATCCTACACCATGTAAAAACTTGAGACAAAGCAAGCCCCATATTTTAGACCTAAAAATATAAAACTCTTAGAAGAAAACAGGAAAAAATCTTCAGGACATTGGATTCAGCAAAGACTTCTTGGATATGACACCAAAAACACAGGCAATAAAAGTAAAAATAAACTGTACTTCATCAAAATTAAAAACTTTTGTACATCAAAAGATATTATCAAGAAAGTGAAAAGAATAGAATGGTAGAAAATATTTGCAAATACACATAGCTAATAAGGGTCAGGTATCCAGAATATATAAAGAACTCTTACAACTCAGCAATAAAAAAACAAACCACCTAATTTTTAAAAAATGATCAAAGAACTTGAATAGGCATTTCTCCAAAGAAGATTATCTATATCTATACTTATACTTACACCTATATCTATATCTATATCTATATCACCAATAAGCAGGTGAATATATGGTCAACCATCACTGGTCACTAGAGAATGCAAATCAAAACCACAATGAGACAGAGCTATAGGGGTTAAGAATGAGTTACGCGAGATATGCCTCTGTGGTACGTAGAGTATTTGAGCTAAAGGCAACAGAGACCCTTTGGGCTCAAGAGACACTTCTATCTTCCCCTTATCTACCCAGAATTTGAATTAGGGGGCCTTGCCCATAATAAGAGATTATCTGAGATAACCTTTTTTGACCTATCTATATGGCAGAGCAAACTACTAATTACTAAACATCCGTTCTTGTTATATCCTGCAATGACCCTCTGAAGCCCCAAGGTACTTCACCTCATCCTTAGCTCAAAATGTTATACATAACCTCATTTTCCCTTTCTGTTTTATCTCATATATGCAAGGTTTCTGACTTTCATGGATGTGATGTTCCCATATGTACATATGTAATTAAATTACTTTCTCTTGTCAATCTGTTTCATGTAAATTATTAGAACAGCAGAAAGAACCTAGGGAATTTCTTCCTTTCCCAAACCACTTTGTACCCATTAGAATGGCTATTATAAAAAGTAAATAAATAAAAAATGGCTCGTAAGAATGTGGATAAAATGGAACCCTTGTGCATTGTTAGTGGAAATGTAAAATGGTACAGCCACTGTGGAAGTTTGGTAGTTCTTCAAAAAGTTAAACATGGAATGACATATAATCCAGCAATTCCACTGCTAGTTATATGCTCAAAAGAATGGAAAGCAACATCTCAGATACTTGTACACCAATATTCATAGCAGCACTATTCACAATAGCTAAAGTGGAAACAACCCAGTTTCAAGAGATGAATGGATAAATAAACTTCCACACAATGGAATATTATTCAGCCTTCAAAAGGAATGAAACTCTGATACATGCTACAACATGAATCTTGAAAATATTATGGTAAATGAAATAAACCAATGACAAAAGGAGAAATGTTGCATGATTCCATTATATGAAGTACCTAGAATAGTCAAAATCAAGTAGAACAAGTGGTTACTAGAGGCTGAGGGCTGAGAAGAATAGAAACAATTGTTTAATGACTAGAAAGTTTCTATTTGGGATGATGAAATAGTTATAGAAATGGATAGTGGTAATTATTGTGAAAATACTGTGAATGTACTTAATGCTACTGAATTGTACACATAAGCATTAAAAATGGTAAATCTCAAATTATGTAGATGCTATACAGACTAAACTGTGTCCCTCAACCCAAATTCATATGTTGAAGCCCTAACCCGCAATGTGATGGTGTCCGGAGATGGGGCCTTTGGGAATAACTAGGTTTACATGTGGTCATGAGGGTTCAGCCTTCAAAACGGGATTAGTTCTATTAAAGAGAAAACTAGAGGCCTAAAACAGCATCAATAGTGCAAAAGCCCAAGATAGCAAACTTAGATTTTATACCTGACCAAAATAGTGTTTCAACTTCTCCCAGAAATACAATTTTAATCAACCAGTCTGGAATCTATTGGTCAATCACAGGGTCCCCCTCCATTTCCTCCCACAAAGAAAGAAGTGATCTGCATGATAAAAAATACCTGTCATTCCCTTGCCCACAAAAGAAGATATCTTGGTCTAAAAATAATCCTTTCTTTTCTTTCGCTAATAGTTTCCTTGCCCCACCTTCCTATAAATCCTCCCATTTTCCACAACATCTAGGAACGCCTTTTTAGTTGCTAGATGGGATGCCCTCCAATTCATGAACTGTCTAATAAAGCCAATTAGATCTTGAAATTTACTCCACTGAATATTTTAACAGTACCCTTATAAGAAGAGACATCAGAGAGCTCGCACTTGCTTGCTCTCTCTCTGTCATGCGAGGACACAGTCTACAAGTCAGGAGGAGGGCTCTCATCTGAACCTACCATGTTACCATCCTGACCTTGGACTTCTCAGCCTCCAGAACTGTGAGAAAATAAATTTCTGTCGTTTAAGCCACCCAGTCTATGTTATTTTGTTATGGCAAGCTGAGCTAAGACAATATATTTTACCAGGAGTAAAAAGGAGAGAAATGAGAGAGAAGTACCCCTAAGACTGAGTTTAGTATACACTGCCAAAATATTTTGGAATGGTTTCTGGGAAGAGAGGAAAAGAAGTTGCCATTAGTCAGAACAGACAGCAAAGTGACCGAGAAGTGATGAGAAGGGACAGATTGAGGGGTGGGGGCACATGGACTGACATGAAGACAGAAGACACACACACAGAGGGTAGGGGCAATGAGGACAGATAGTGTGAGACAGGCAGAGATATGTAACTTTCCAACAGCAACACTTCCTCAAGGCAGTGAATCCCCACCCACATCTGCATGCGCACACAATCCTGAGCTGACCACAGTACAATCTTCCTGGCGTGGCGGTAATGAGCAGCACCACCATTTTAGGCCTACCAAGCAGGTGCCAGGACCTTGGCATCGACTACATGCCTGTGTCTGTGCAAGCATCACGACCAGGAAAAGAGAGGATCGCCCCAGCTGATGTCAAGCCCTCCCTCACTCTGCCCTATAATGACCCAAGAGGGTTCCTTTGGAGATCCAGCCAAAGAACTTCTCTTACTATCCCTTTGTGCTCAAGCATAAGCCTCAATGAACTTTGAGATTATGGTTTGGCCTCGTCAATTTCTATTATATAGAAAGTCTAAAAATCCAAGGTCGGTAACAAGTGGACAACAGAAGCAAGATCAAAGAGGGTGATCTCCAAGTCCCTCTCTTCTAGCTGCACTCCCCAGGGATTATTGGGCATCAGTCTTGTAGCCCTCAATTGCATGTTTTATGTTAATGTGACCTCTGACCTTTTCTGTTCTCCCATACACTTCTCTCATCCAGTGAGCAAAGTGAAATCATCAGCAACACATAAAGAACTTCAGGATGACTGAAGCATGTAGAATGTGCCCTTGGACTATCTGAACTCAAAGTGCAAGAGCAGAAGAGCAGCTGGTGTCTTCTAACTGCAACACAGGGCCTGAGGAGCCTTAAATGGGTGGTGACAGCTTCGATGAGTAATCATTTCCAATATATAATTGTGATGTTACAATTTATCAAAAACACATATTTGGTTTAGACAACCAAAATATATTTGGTCATAGTTCCAGGCTCACAGCTCTCAAAACTCTTGAAATTTCCTGAGTGATAAGAGCAATGGGGATATCTATTTTTTTTTTTTTTTTAACAATATTTGGCCTTTTGTCTAGGGTCCTGAAATCCTCAGAGCCATAAAAGTGAAATGTGTACCTTGTGATTCATAGCAAGCCCTTTTCCATCACACTGGGTTTATTGTTAATGAGGTGACTACTGGAAAGCACTTAAGGATGGCAGCTGGTTGCCAGGGGAACTGACTAAGAATAGAATTGAAACTTTCAATCCCACCACCCTGATTTCTGGGGGGTATGGGTGGGGGGAAGCTAGGTGCTGAAGGTTGAATCAATCACCAACAGCCACTGGTTTAATCGATCATGCTTATGAAGCCTCCATAAAAACACAAAAGGACCCAGTGTTGAGAGCTTCCAGGCTGGGGAACCATAACACTTCCACGTGCCACTGAGCAAGGTTCCCAACTCCACGAGGACAGAAGTTTCTTTGTTTGGGACCTGGCCCTATTTATTTCTTCATCTGGCTGTTGATTTGAATCCTTTAATAACCTTTGTAATAAACCAGTAATCTAGTAAGTAAAATGTTTCTCTGGGTCCTGTGATCTGCTCTAGCAAATTAACTGAACCCAAGAAAGGGATCATGAAAACCTGACTTAAAACCATTTAGTTAGAAGCACCTGAACTTGCGATTGGCATCTGAGGGTGGGGTGGTGGTGGGGGTCGTGTAGTACTGAGTCCTAACCTTGAGGAATAGAGCAGAGAAATAACATGGAGTCACTGTGGTCAAACTGCTAAATTATTAACCTCAAGTGGGCTGAGACTTAATAAAACAATTATTTTTTTTAATAACTCTGGAAGCTTAAACTTTTGAACTTTCCAATCCTGTGTCAATATCTAGATGCACATCAGTGAGTTGTGTGTTTTAATGCCTGGCCATACATCAAACCTTCAGTTAACCAAATGAATGACTGTTCCCTTGTTTAGACTACCAGACATCTGTTGAATACCACCTTGGACCAACCCAGGGGCTAAGAACTGATTCTTCTTAAGAATGTACTTTTTACTATAAACTCTCAGACTTTACTTTCTCTTTCAGAACACTTTGGGTATTGCCTAGTAGTGTTTATGATTTGCAAATCCTGAGACCCTTAAACAAATCTTTGTCACTTATTTCTAGCTAAAGCCCCCTCGCTCTTTTTGAGTACAACTGAAAACCTGTAACCCAAGGAGGGGGCTACTGGAACCTCCAGTGTACAGCCAGTCAAAAGCACCGATGACAACATGAATTTGTGACCGGCATCTGAAGAGGAAGGCAGTGTTGTGGGACTGAGCCCTCAACAAGTGGAATCTAATGCTATTTCTGGGCAGACAGTGTCAGAATTAAGTTGAACTGTAGACTACCCAACTGGTGTGAATTGTTTGTTGGTACGGGGAAACACCCCCACCCTCACCCCCCATGTACTGGAATTGGTTCCAGAACCTTTTAATAATAAACACTCCTCCAAGTGTCCGTGCTGAAATGAGCTGCTTGTTTGTAATGAAATTGAGATGACTGCACCAACTATGAGTTACGTTCTCTAAGACAGAAAACAAGAAAGGAGAGAGTTATGCAGAGAACTCCATAAATCTACAGAGGGGTTCCCCTGACTCTCTTATTGAGTACTAAGCCATGCTATCTAGGGTTAAATTCATGAGGCTCACAAAGAATAATTAAAGAGCTGTCAGCCAAACAATTCCCAGAGCTCACAAGGGACCAGGAAACATTTTCATTTCAACAGGCCAGGTGGAAAGTCCTCACTGAATACTTGGGGCATTTAGCAGATATCCTGGAAGGGTCACTTCTTAGTACAGTAGTAAGGCTAAACTAGTCCAGAGTAGAGGTTACTCAAAATTTATTCTAACAAAGCTTCAAAACAAGCCTAAAAGGATCAAAGTGATCCATAAATAAGTTAACTGCCTAGCAGAATAAAATCTAACACTATTTGGAAGAAAATAACAAAATCTAGCATTTGACATAGTAAAACTCAAAATGCATAGTACTGAATCAAAATTATTAGACATGTGAACAAGCAAGAAAAGGAAGAGGAGAAAAAAATCAGTCAATAGAAATAGACTCAGAAATGACAGATGATAATGAAATTAGGAAAAAAAGACTTGGATATAGTTATGGAACAAGCACAGTAAGCTCAAGGATTTAAAGGAAAATATGAACATAATGAGAAAAAGGGAATATTAAAAAGAACCACCTGAAACTTCTAAAATTAAAAACAATATCTATAGTAAAAACTGCTACAAATAAGCTACTAGAATATTTAGCAAGATCGCTCACATATTGCTAATGAGAATACATACACAAATATTCATATAGACTTTACACATAATAGTCAAAAGTTGCAAACAACCCAAATGTCTACCAAGAGAGAAATTAAAAATTTGTGGTATATCCACCCAATAAAATACTACTTGACAATCAAAAGGAACGGACTCCCAATATATGTAATAACATGAACGAATCTCAACATTATGCTCAGTGAAATAAATCCCGTATGACAGAATATTCCATTAATATAAAATTTCTTAAAAAACAAATCTATAATGACAGAAAGCAGATCAGTGATTGCACGCAAGCATGGGTGGACAACGACTATAAAGGAGCACATGTTCTCTATCGTAAGTATGGCAGTCTCTACACAGGTGTACACATTTATCAAAAACCAATGAACTGTATGCTTTAAAAAGGCATTTTAACTGAATATGAATAATAACTCAGTCGAGATGACTTTAAGAATTAGATCATAGCAGCATGATTTATAATAGTTAAGGCATGGAAACAACCTAAGCATCCACGGATGGATGAATGGATAAAGAAGCTATAATATATATGTATATACGCATATACACGCAATATTCTTTTATGGAGTATTATTCAGCCATAAAAGATTAGAAAATCCTACCCTTTGTGACATGGTTGGACTCTGAAAGCATTATGCTAAGTGAAATAAGTCAAAGACATATACTGTGTGATCTCACTTATATGTGGAATCTTAACAACAAAAAAACAAACTCATGAAAGACATCAGAATGCAAGGGGTGGGGGAGGGGAAACTGAAGGAAGGTAGACAAAAGGTACAAAATTCCAGTTATGAGACAAATAAGTTGAGGGATGTATTGTACAACAGAATGACTAAACACTACTGTGTAACATATAGGAAAGTTGTTAAGAGAATTAATTCTAAGAGTTCTCATCACAAGAACATTTTCTTTTTCTTTTTTTGTTTTATTGTATCTACACGGGATAATGGAGGTTAGCTGAACCTACTATGGTAATCATTTCACAATATGTGTAAATCAAATCATCATGTTCTATGCCTTATCCTGATATGATGATGTATGTTAATTATTTCTCAATAAAACTAAAAAAAATTACATCAACTTTAAATATGAAAAATGTTAAGTATAAATACTTTCTAGAAAGATATACAAGAAATGTTAAAAAGGCATGCTTGATTCTAGAGAGAATGTGATTAGTAGATAACAGTGGAGAGTGGAAGATCAGTGTAAATCCTTTATTATTTAAATTTTTACATGATTATATTTTATTTAAAATTTTAAAGACTATCTCATGAAAAATAAAAATTAAGTTAACAATACATATTATTAATTAAACACAGCCAAAAGCCTGGAAGGACTGTGTTCCCCAAATGTCAACAATGGTTTCCTGTGGGTTGTGGGATTATGGGTCATCATTTTCATCTTCATATTTTGCAATGCTTTCTGATTTTTTTAAATGAACATTGTTCTTTATAATTAGATAAAGGGTAAAGCTATTTCCACATTGGGGAAGGTGAGGCTATATACACAGTCATGTGCTATATAAATGTTTCAGTTAACGATGGACCGCATATACACTGGTGATGTACCACACAGCCCACATATGTAAGTACACTCTTATAAAGTTCGCACAGTGAAATCACCTAAGGACACATTTCTCTGAATGTATCCCCTTTGTCATTAAACAGCACATGACCATATAAAGAAAGACTGAAGCCTTTAATAGGTTACACTGTTGCTATTACAGAATTCCCATAATCTCACAGTAGTAGGCATTTAGGTTTCATTTCAGTCAATTACAAGTTTTTTTCCCCAGCATAAAAAGAACATGAGTCCTAGAACAGGCAAAGATCTTGGAAATATTTTCTTAAATAAATATGTAAAAACAGAACCCGGAAAAGTGAAACATGGTCAAGGTCACAGAGCTGATGGCGCCCAGAGCTCAAGTACCTTTATACCCTATTTAACTCTCCCCTTCCTCACTGCCCCTCTGTAAGAGCTGTGTCCTCTGCCCGCACCGCAGAGTGCAGTGAGTGAGGTGGCACAGATTTTGGAATGATGGTTTCTTTTATACTGTTAACAGCAACAACAAAAAAATCTTTATTTCACTAAAGAAAAGCTATTGGTATAAATTCTTCAGAAGCAGTCTGCTGGCAGAAGACCGCCTAGTGTGCATGCTCATCTGCATTACCGCAAACAACTTTTCGAGTCAGTGCAGTCAAATTCACCTCACATTTAAACAGTCAGAGCCCTCAGAGTATGGAGGCCTCTCAAATACATAGCAAGCCCTGGTGGACAGGTAGCTCACCTCCATCTCTTGCTGTCACTGTCTAACTTCTGTACTGAGAGCACTTTTTACTAGTAACATGGCATTGTTCAAAGAGTATGGGAGTTGGTGTCAACAGATCTCTGTTCTGGAACCCACTCTGCTACCAACTGGTCTTTCCATTTGTAAAATGGCTCTACCATTTGCCCTGCCCACCTCTGAGAGCTGTCATTAACTAAAAAGGTTCAGAAAAACTGAGGTGCTGTTCAACACAAGATATTACAACTGGGCTCTGAAAGAGTTTTGATACAGAGGGATAACCAGATGTTTCTCTGGCACAAGATAAATTTAAAAATGGGAAAGGGGAACAAAGGCTTCCTACTAGCATGCTGACTCATAGGGGCTAACAGGAGTGCTTCATATGTAGGGAAGGCTACACTGCCCCTTCCACCTTTGTTCATCTCTTGGAAATCCAGAAAATGTTATTTGGTAAAACAAAATCATCCAATCACCTTAACTATGGCACTGACCCCAGGGGCTCATCTCAGCAGTAATTATCAGCCTGTCTTCTCATTCAGCTCCAGAGATGTCAGACTTGACCTCAGGATATGAAGAGATTATATTCCAACGAAATCACCACCAGGAGTTTCCATGTACCATTTAAAAATGGAGCCTTGAAGGGAACCTTACAGCTCATCTGCCCACGTTCCTAAATCTGGCTTGTCATCAGAATCACCTAGGGTGCTTTCTGAAAACAAAGATCTTGGGCCTTGTCCAAACTCTCAGGGTAAAACTAAAGAATCCTTAATTTTTAAAGCTCCTCAACAGTTCTGATGGTCAACCAGATTGGGGCACTCTCTTTTTCTGTATGAGATGACAGTGATCAGGTGGGACCAGGGGTAGAGCTATGATCCAGTCCCTAGTTGCCAGTTCAGAACTCTCCTTCTCACAACCAGTTGCCTGTCCTGAAATCTTACAATGTCAACTCTGAGTCCATTTCCCCTTCATAAAGTGAAATGCTGCAGCCTTACTTTGAAATTCAAGAGCAGTCTTGTTTCCATTTTACTCAACCAAAAGAACAGTATCTAACTTTAGCCCAGTTCTTTACCAATAGGGGCTTCAGATCTCACGCCACACTAGGCCACTCCATACCAGTATCCTGTCAGTATTCAGGTCCTAAAACTAAGGAGCTAATAAACCTTATCTTCTTTACAAACAATTATCTTTCAGGTACTGACTCATATATGGCAGTAATCTCAATTATATAAGCTGTGGATGTTTAAAAAAAACTACTGACATTCTTCTTTTATGATTCTGGAAGTAGCAATTTCTCCCAAATGTAGATTCTCTTGGGATACTTTTGAAATGAGTGGGAACTTCCTAAGAGCATGTGAGCTCGTCACAGCGATGAGATAGCCTGACAAATACCTGAGATCAGAGAAAAGCTAGTTTGGGTCTAACACTTGAGTGCAGTCATAAGATAACAGTCTTACAAATACTTTATTAGCCTAAAGGAGAAGGGTATGTTTACAGGAAACCATCGATGTTATGGGAAATAAACAGCATAGCATGCTCTAAAAGTATGACTCAGATGCTACGCAACTACCCTTCACCAAGAGGATCTTGTGATTTATTACCAGAAAATAGAAAACCGCCTTTTTTTCTTTTGGTCTGACGAAGGTTATTGTAAAGTCCAAAGCATATGAACAGGCCAAAAGACGGACACATGAGAACACAGACCTCTTAGAGTAATGGTCACATCTGGATCTCTATGGCCAATTCAGTAAGTCACAGTTTTAGGACTGCTGCAACTCAAGTGAAATCCTTACAGTGGATTCTGTTGGAGGAAGAGGATTAAAACTAAAATTCACAACAGGATTTTGGAAGGAAGCCGATATGTAGCATGTAATGCAAATGCCAATGGCTCCTAGATAAACTATGTCAGAGCAGAAAGGGCTCTCAGAGTCTGGTTCCAATCCAAACCACTGTTTTACAGTTGAAGACACAGAGGGCCAGATGGAAAGTAACACATCCAAGTTCACACAGCTACTGAGGAGCATGGTTGGGACTTGCCTTCAGAACCCAGATGCTCTGGCTATTGGATTCAGCTGAGCAAGATTACAAATACGAAGTGGCTCATGAGGAAACCCAAAGGCATCGTTCTAAATACCATATAAAGTCTCTATTTTTACCCCTCTTTTGCCCAGGTTACCATGATCTATTGACATTTCAGATTTTTCATCTGTTAAATTATAACTGAAAAGAAGGCAATTTTAAAACTTATGGCCTTTATACTCAATTTCAATATTTGCTGAATATCTCCTCTGAGTTAGGTATCCCCCTGGACCACAGGAAACAGATAAATAAGATGGTTTATTAAGTATCACACTTGGTTTGACAGCATCAAAGCATGTACCTATTGTGTGACCCTAATGTAAGGAAGCATTCTGAACAATTAACAATAAAGGAATTTGATTATTTCAGTCTGGTTCCTGGTGAGAACTTGTCCACATCCCAAAGTCCAAACGTTTCAGCACATTCTCAGACTGAGAAGGGCATGAACAGCCAGGATACCAGCCCCAACATAAAGCATGAACTCTGAGGATTTCAGGAAATTTCTACTCAGAGCCCTTGGGGAAACCAAGGGTAGTCTGAAGACAGATGAGAAACCTGGCATGACGCTGAAGGTATAATTTCTATAACTGGCCAAACATCCACTGGAGACGTGAGCTCCAAGAAAATACATTTCACTTTTTCAAACATTTCAACTTTGGAGCATTTAAAAGTGACAGACAGTTGTGCCAGATAAAAAATCAAGATGGTTCCACCTTATTCCTACCTCCCAATAAGCAGCAAGTTTGGGCGGAATCTCCAATCCCAGCTTCTCCAGCTCTTGCTCCCTGTACCTCTCATACTGCCGGTAACCTGCATACCCTCCACCTGTAACAAACAGTAAGCGAAGTGGGCGCAGCCGGAAAAAAGTTCGAGCAGGGGCAGTGTGGACTTTTCTGGCATCTGTAAAAACAACAAAAAGAAAAATGTTGAGCATGGGAGAAGGGACAAGAATGAGTCATGCAAACATAGTACCAACAGGAAGACTAGGAAAAGTCAATGTATCTTTGAAGCCTTCAGTAAAGGTGACTGGACTCTAAGTGGCTCTGACAGGCAGGTGCAACCCTGAGTCACTACTAAGACCCTTCTATCCCCAAATTCTATCAATAAGTAAGGGAAAAGCATCTTTCCTATGAAACTGTAATGCACTTCAACTGCCACCACAGTGACAGAATTTAAAAAGAAAACATCTAATCACAAAGAGGTCAAGAAACTAACCAAGGTCGCCCAGTTGGCCACCAATAGGTTCAGGACTGGGATCCAGGTACCACTTCTTACCCAGGGCTCTCTGATCTTAACAATCCAGGCTCAATTCTGATTGGACACTAGTATTCTCAAATGCAAAATCTCATATGCTCTCACAATTCAACAATAAAAAAGGCAAACAACCTAATTTAAAAATGTACAAAGGATTTGAAGAAACACATCTTCAAAGA
The DNA here is from genome assembly GCA_004027375.1 of Macroglossus sobrinus. Classification (NCBI taxonomy): domain Eukaryota; kingdom Metazoa; phylum Chordata; class Mammalia; order Chiroptera; family Pteropodidae; genus Macroglossus; species Macroglossus sobrinus. The sequence goes on from PVKZ01001260.1 coordinate 194,706, forward strand.
AGATATACAAATGGCCAATAAGCACATTGAAAAGATGCTCAACATATGTTATGGGTTGAACTATGTCTCCCCAAAGTTCACATGTTGAAGCCCTAACCCCTGGCAACTGAGAATATGACCTTGTTTGGATAAAGGTAATCAAGTTAAAATAATGTCATCATGGTGGGCCCAAATCCAATGACTGGTGTCCTTATAAAAAGGTGAAGTATGGATATAGACATGCATATAGGGGGAATGTTTATGGGTAGATCAAGGTAATGCTTCTGCAGGCCAAAGCAGCCAAAGATGGACAGCAAACCATTAGAAACTAGATAAGTAACCCCATGACACCTTGATCTCAGACCTCTGGTCTTCAGAATTGTGAGAGAATAAATTTCTATTGTTTAAGCCACTTGGTTTGTGATAATTTGTTACAGTAGCCCTAGCAAACCAATATAACATCAACAGTAATCAAGGAAATACAAATCAAAACCACAGTGAGATACCATTTCATGCCCACTGGGATAATTATAATCAAAAGCAAGTGTTGACAAGGATGTGAAGAAATTTGAACACTCATACACTGATGGTGGGATGGGAAAATGAGGCAGTCACTTTGAAAACCAGTTTTCAGTTCATCAAAATCTTAAACATGAAATGGCCATATAACTCAGCAATTCTGCTCTTAGGAACATACCTAAAAGAAGTGAAACACGTATCTACATAAAAACATGTACAAGAATGTTCAATAGCAGCACTGTTCATAATAGCCAAAAAATGGAAGCATTCTAAATGTACATCAACTGATGAGCAGATAAACAAAATGTAGTTTATCCATACAGTAGAATATTACTTGATAATAAAAAGAAATGAAGTACTGACACACTATAACATGAACCCTAAAAACATTACGTAAAAGAAACCAGCCACATAAGGCTGCATATTGTATGAAGTGTCTAGTATAGGAAACATATCATAGAGACACAAAGTGGATTAGTGGCTGCTGGGGACAGGGAGAAATGGGAAGTGAGTTTAATGGGTCAAGTGTTATCGATAGAGAGTGTGAGGAGGGAATGTTCTAAAAATTTGGTAGTGGTGACAGTTGCACAACTCTGTAAAAAACACTAAAAATCACTGAATTACACATTTAAAAGGACAAATTTTATGGAATGCAAATTATATCTTAATAAAGTTATTAAAATAAAATCTCAAGAGCCGAATTCTTAGTGGCCTATGCAAAACCAAAGAGTATAACCTTCATACTGCCTTTGACTTCCGATGAAAGGAAATTGTCCTGCTCCCCATGTAACCGTCCATGTTTTAGTTGTTGCTGTTTCTTTTTTTAATGAGGAAGTGTGGGTGTCATTACTCTCCCACCTTCTATGTACTCTTAATGAACCCTTACTACTTAATAACTAAGTATTCTACCTCTGACTGAGAAAGACTTGCCAAAAAGCAAGAAAAAAATTGTTTTGTCTTTCTAAAACATTTGGTGACAGAGAACTGCTGAATACCCACTGCCCTGAGCCAGTATCCAAGTCTGACTAATCCCACTCTATTAAATGTGTCTGGGATGCTGCTCCTTTTCTTCAATTATAGGTCTCTTTCTCTTTTACTTTACTCTTCCAAAAGGAGATAGTAAATAGAGAGTGCCCTCCACTCCTGACCACTGCTCTGTTTTATTTTTTTTTTAAATAAAAGCACAGCTTTTCTGCAGATTCAAGATTGCATGTTCTGGCATGCAAGTCCTAATTAAATGATGCATAGATGCGTTCCTATTAACTACAATAAGCTTTATGTCTTTGTTCTCATCAACCATCTCATTTTCTTCTTAAGGTACTCTTATTCGGCAGTTAAAAACAGCTTTGGGTATGACAGAATAAAAAGGGTATTTAGATTCTAAAGAGAAGACACATTTTCAGAGGGGCTCAAATAGTTGTTTACAAGATCAAAAAAGTTCATGATTCACAATGTGGGTGTGGGGAACTGATGTACTCATGAGCACTTCCTGCTTATGTGAGGGTAAACTGGGACAAACCTCTTTGAAGAGCAATTTGGCTTAAATACCAAACTGTAAAATACATAAACCTTTTGATCCAACAATTACGCCTCTATAAATTGATCCTAAAGATGCACAAAGATATGCTACTACAGAACTGCCTGTAGTGGGAAGACTGAAAATAAATGCAGAACACCAAATGGTACAGTCATACAAGAGAATACTATGCAGCCCGCAAAAATGATGAGATAATAGCTAGTGCTTCAGTAATCACTACATGCCAGGCACATTATGAACACTTCATGGGTACGAGTTCACTTAATTCTAACAACAAATTTATGGATTAAGTGCTGTGTGTATCCCAATTTACTGAAGAGCAAAGTGAAGCACAGAGAGGTCAATACCACCTCTAACTGTTACTTACTTGTAGAAAAGGCTCTGAGAGGAAGCTTCCTTAAGGCTTGTAGAAAATGGCTCGGGGCAGTGATTTCACAGTGAAGGAGGCTATAATCAAGCAAAAATGAACCATTAAATACTTTTCTTAAAATTAAAAAAAAAATTAGCTCAACTAGCAAAATCTGAATACAGTCTACAGGTTCAACAATTGTACTGTATCAGTCTTAATTTCCTAGTTTTGGCCATTGTACTATGGTCATGTAAAAAAAAGTCCTTGTAGGAAAAAGGCTGACATATTTAACAGTAAAGGGGTATCAAGTCTGTAACTTGCTCTCACGTGTTTCAGAAAAAAAAATATATACATATGTATGTATACACATCAAGAAAAGAAGAGCGTAAAGGAAAGGGAGAGAAAATAATAAAGCACATATAGTTGACATTTGAAGAATCAAGGTAAAGGGTACTTGGGAATTCTATGTACTATTTTTATAACTTTTCACAATAAAAAATTAGTTTTCTTAACTAAGCATAAGATCATAATAAGCAGAAAAGCCAGCACTCCTACACAAGCTGTGTTTTTGTATCACAAAAGAAGAGCTGTACATAGCCTTGTAAACACCTAACCCTAAATCTAATATTACAGGTGGCTGAAGATTAAAATTTTAAGTGTGCTTGGGGGAAAAAGGCACAAACAAGTCATACTGAACTATTCTAATCTACTTCACGTCTGGAAGGCTCTATGGTTTAGAACTTCTGAATTATCTTTTGTGGTCACTTTGCCACATGCTACTTTGACACAGTGAATAGGTTTCAATAAGTCTAAGGGGAAAAAAATCAATTATTTTCATAGCTTTGAAACTCTAAGAAAATATTTCTGATTTAGTTTCTCTGTTTTATCTTCACCCAGGGAAACTGACATATTCCCAGTGGCAGTTAAGTGACAGTGCCCGTCGGTAAAGCATTAATGACTTTTTGGTTAACAGTTGAATCTCCTTTAAAGAGCAAACATTCCACTTTCAATTCAGATGGCACTTCAGTTTCCCCATACACTGACCTGAAACCTGAAGAAACTATGTCCTTGTCAATAAGCCTTTCTGCTTTCCTTGGAGCCCTTTATGATAAAATGATTTAATATAAATGTCTAAATTGATATTTGTGTGAAAAGCAACTGCATTTATACATACAATAATATTTATTTTCATGAGTATTTAGTAGTTATGTATTATATATAAGTATCCTGTAAACATTATCAGATTTAGGCACTTTCATTTTTTCACATGAAATTTCCTTGACTTAAAAATACCCTCGAAACTTGGTGCAAGTATGGCTAATGTGATGAATTCGATCCTCCAATAGGCAAATAAGATATGTATACAGAAAAAGAATGAGACCATGATAATCACCATCCCTCAAGCCAGAAAGATGTACAGCTATTAACACAAAGAAGGTCTATGACCGTTCTTTCAGCATTCAACAATACTCATCTCAGACTGGATACACCCACTACAAAAGCTAAAAGCCTAAAACCCTGCTTTCCAAACAATCAGAAAAAGTGTAAAAACTGATCAAAAGATACATTACTGTGTTCTGTACACTACTGTATTGTGTTCCAGAATTAATTCTGAACTCCCCACTAAAAATAAAAGATTGTTTGTAGATCGTTGAATGAGTCTTTGTTTTTTTCTTTGTTTGGCTGGGGAAGGTACAAATGGAAGATAATCAGTTAGCCACTGAAACCAGATGCAAGGCACTCAGGTAGTTTAAGTATGGGTCTTCCCCCATCAACAGCCCTGCCTGAGAACACACAGTTTGCCTCTCCTACAGTGCTGTAGCTCCAGCTCCTGGCAAATGATCCATTACATCAACTTGTCTTATTACTGGATCATTCCTATCCTCATATAAATGTTATACTTTCTCCAATCATACATAAACACTATCCATTATGTATTTTTCTCTCTAGTTTCCACCCACTTTTCTGCTCTCCTTCATATCAAGCTCTTAAAAAGAGCTATGTTCACTGTCACCACTTCTCACCTCCCACTTTTTCTTAATCCCACTCAACCAGGTTTTTATTCCTATCATGTCACTTTGCCCACACGTTTCTTGGGCCTCAAGTTATCTTACCTCTCAGTAGCATCTGCCACAGTTGACCCTTTTTCCCTTTCTTTAATCCAGGTATAATTGACATATAACATCCTTTCAGTTTCCGGTGTATGACATAATTTTCTATTTGTATATATTGCAAAATGACCACCACAATAAGTCTAGTTAACATCATTCACTATACAGATACAAGGTTTTTTTCTTCTGAGAACTTCTAAGATTTACTCATAGCAACTTTCAAATATGCAATTCAGTATTATTAACTGTATTCACCATGATGTACATTATATCCTCATGACTTGTTTAATAATTGGAAATTTGTACCTTTTGACTTCCTTCACCCTTTTCTTCATGAAATAAATTCCTAACTTGGCTTCTGGGACCCTGATTTTTCTCCTACCTCTCTGGTCTCTCTCTAACTTCAAACTAATGCCATTCCAAGGTTCAGACCTCTATCTATGCTCTCTCCCTAGAGATGCTCATTCAGTCCCATCTTTAAACAGCCAGATACTTGGTGATTCCCTCACGGCTCCTTCAGAGACCTCCAGATTCATATTTCCAACTGGCTACCCAACATCCTCACTCTGAGTCACCTCAAACTGACTCTGCCCAAAACAGAATTTCTTACCTTCCCTCACTCCTCTTCAACCTACTCCTCCCCCAGAGCTGTCCAACTGTGGCAGACATTAGCCAGATGTCTACCAAATCCTCTTCTTCCTGGGAACACAACAGACTAAATTTCCCAGCTTCCTCTGCAGTAGGGTGTGGCCACAGAACTGAATTCTAACCAAAGTGAGGACCATGTAGGCTTCCCAGGCATCCACCTCCAGGCGTTCCCCTTTCAGCCTGCTTGAGGCAGACAAAAACAGAGACCTTGAGAAGCCATGTGCTAAAGATGACAGGAGACTGAGCCTTCGAATCACTGCTGTCTCGCCTATCAGGAGCTCTAACTGGGACTTTACAAGATCAAGACATAAACTTTTACTCTGTTAAGTCACTGGGATGTTGGAGTTTATGTTATAGTAGCAGCATTACTAAAATTGGTACACTACCTCAGAAAAAGGCACTATCATTTACTACACCAGTCAAAAAACCCTAAGACTCATTCTTAAGTCCTTTCTTTCTTACTATCAACATTCAATCTATTAGCAAAGCATGAAGACTATACCTTCAAAAATATATCCTTATCTCCCTATTTCTCATATCCCCCATTACCTCAGAAATATTGTGGGTTCAGTTCCAGACCACGGCAAAAAAGCAAGTATACCAATAATGTTGTGATTTTTTTTTTGCTGGTGGAAGGTCTTGCCTTCCATTTGTAAAAAACGCAACATATGTGAAGCACGATAAACCAAAGTACACTAAAACGAGGTATACTTGTACTCTTACTCTAGCCCAAGCCACCTGATCTCTTACCCATGACTAAGAAGCCTGTTCTGTCTGCTTCTACTCTTGGCCCTCTATATCCTATTCACCACAAAATAGCCAGAGTGATCTTTTCAAAAGAAAAAATAAGACCAGACCCTATATAATGGGTAGTTGCTGAATTCCCAGATCTCCTGCTACTTTTCCTCTCCTCCTCACTCATTCCTCTTGCCAAACCTTGTACACACCACACTTATGCTCCCTTGCACACCTTCGAATTTGCTATTTGCTCTACTGAGCACATCCCTCTATGTGGATTAATCCCTTATCATTCAGTTCTCTGCTCAATTGTTTCCTCCTCAGTTTGGTTTTTCTTGACTACCATATGCCCAAGAGTTGCTCCTCCCAAGCACTCTGAAATACCATTCTTTATTTTTCTTCATAGTACTTCTTATTATCTGAAACATTACATATATATATGTACATATATATGTATATATATATGTATATATATATATATACATATATATATATATATATATATATATATATGTTCGCTTGTTTACTGTCTATATGTCTCAGTGAACGAATGGGTTTGTCTGTCTTCTCACTGGAGTACAATCTCAACAAAGAGATTAAGCCCTAGAGAGATGAATGGATAAGATCAATCAGATGTCTCTTCCACATGGTGAACTCATGTGAATATCCTGAAAGCAGGCAATTAAAGCCTCTGATTAAGCACTCAAATCTGATCAAGAGGCTCAAATCTCAGTTCTGCCATTTACTACCTCTTTGACCTTAGGAAATTTCTTAACTAATTTTAAATTTCAGTTTCTCCACCTGTAAAAATGGACCTACACATCATTGGGAGTGAGACAATCATATAAAACCCTAAGCCCAGGACCTGGCACCTAGTTCTATATTACTATTGTTAAAATGGAGTTAATATTCATCTGGCACACTCTAGGATAGCCATATCAATTGTCTATAACCAGTGTCTGTGCCCATATTGTCATGCTCATAAAACATTCTTATATCACTAGTGTGTTTCCTCTCTCTTCTACTAAACTGCAAAATTCTTTAAACATGAGGCCTATTTAATTCTTCTCATTCCCCACCCCCGCCCGCCCCACGCCTTTCCTCCTTGGTCCCTGGTACTGTGGTTTGCAGTGGTAGGAATATCATAATATTTCAGAATGAAAGTCTTGCAAAAACAACCACTCCCTAGGTTCTATGTCCATACTTGCCTGAACCTAAGTATCACCTGGGACATTTGTAGCCTTCACCTACACCTAATGAATCTGAGTTTGGCAACAGGGTGAAGATATATCTGGGAATCTCTATTTCTAATAAATAGCCACCTCATTCTTTTACCAAATTTAATTTTGGGAAACATGGCTCTAAATTATTACCCAAGATGTTGCTTTCTTTTTGTTCTACCACGTGTCACAAATCACCCTGTCACTGAAAAACTTTACCGCAAATATGAGGCTTTCATCTATATCTCTCAGATGCTGCTTTGCTTAAAACTCAAAAATATGTTATCTTTTTGTTTTCGGCATGTTTCTTGTCTTGCTATGTAATACCTTTGAGAATTAAGAGTTCTTATTGTACACAAACTCACATCTCTCCCAACCAACAGCACCTAAATCGTCTTTTCTACCTACATTGGCACTAAAGTGTGACTTTCCTCCCTTTTTTAATGACACCGAGTGAGCACATCCTCCTCCTAATTTTTAAAAAACATTTTAGGAGTGTCATTTTTTAGTCTTTTCAACTAATGACACAGTTTAGAAGAATTCATGACTGACTACAGCAGCACACCTGGTAATGATGAAACCACAGAGCTCCACCTATCCAAATCCTAACAGTTAAACCACCGCATTGCAGAGCCCCCTCCTGAGAGATATACACTACCTCTGAATAGTTAGTAATGGGAGAATTAAGCTTTCATGACAAAACCAATGACAATTTTTGTTCCCTCAGTCCAAATCCAGTCTACTTCTACTTCCCAAAATTAGAAGGATAGGTCTCAGAGTGAGCTTAGGTCACGCTGATAAAATGAACCCTGCTGGAAACACAAAAGTACCCTGCATCTCTTAAACTGTCGCTCTTTGAAATGACACCCAACAGCTGACTCTGAGTCACAGCTACCAACATTTTAACCCATTTTTCGAGAGTCTAAATGCTACTAAGGTATTTGAGGTAATAATAAATGCCCACACGGTGAGCAGCCTGAGGGAAAAGTTCTTGCATGGCAGATAGGGTACTCGGGTCGGGGGTCCTGGCTCCGCTACTTTCTGATGAAGTTGAACAAGTCCCTCCCTTAGGGCCTCAGTTTTGCCAACTCCAAAAAGAGGTGGATTTAGATGACCTCTCAGGTCTCTCCCAGCTCTAAGAACCTAAGATTGGGATTCACTACAGTAACCACGACCCAATTCCATAACAGACTACCAAATCTAAACCCCTCTCTTCAAAGAACCACAATCCAAAGCGAAATCCGCGGGATTCTCAGTCCAGTGCTCTTCCACATGACACCGCCCCTTCGAATTCGTTAGAGAGGATTCGAATCCCCGAGGGAGGCGTCCACTCCAGTCTCGACTCTAGTGGAGGGAACGCAGCTTATTCCATTTTTTTTTCTTGTTCCTTGTGCCCTTCCACCTAGCTGGAAAGGGCAAATGGAGAGCGCTCAAGCCTGACCCCAACTAAACCCGGACCGCCCTACGCGGCAGCAGTCGTACATGCTCCCGAGCTCGAGATGAAGGTGGGTGGCTGTCCTTGCCCAGGCTCTCCTCAGAGTGAGCCCGCGATAGAGAAACGAATCCTTTCTCCCTTTTGGCCCAGGCCACCCCACTCCCCAGGCAGCCTCCCCAAGCACCATACCTGTTCCGCCACGGCGTGACCCCGCGCAGCAGTCTTAGGTACAGCTGTCCCACGGGCGCCACCATCTTGTCTCCTCCTCGGTGAGCCGCGCCCCCCTTTCACACGAGGGGCGCACGCATGTGACGTCACGAGCCTCGAGCTCACGGGGCCAACGAGGAACGCGGAGGATTGTGGGCGGGGCCGACTGAGCTCCTCCTCCCGGTCGCTCTCTGCCCCACCAACTTCAGGAATCTTTAGTCCGGTAAGGTAGGTAGGGGAGGTGATCGCACCCTCTGTGCTAAATCTGGGTTTGGCTGCAGTGTTGCCAATTGAGAGAGATATGTTATGTTCATATTTCCAACTATAATATACACTTGTTTATTTTTATTTTAGTTTTTTAAATTTTTGAATGTTTTAATATTTATGCAAATTAGTTTGTTATAGCTTCCTTCTGGATTTGCCCTTTTTACCATTATGAATGTCCCTGTCTCTAATAATTCTATTTATCTTAAAGTCTAGCTATATCTGATATTAGTACACCTATGCCATGTTTTTTTTTGTTGTTGTTGTTTAGTGTTTGTATGTCTTTTTCCATTATGTCTTCAAATTCTGTATGTCCATGTATTTATAGCATGCCGTTTGTAAACAGCATATTATTGGGTCTTGTTTTTAAGTTTAGTCTGACAATATTTATTTTTTAACTGGAGCTTTTAGTCCATCATTAAGTTACCAATAGATTTTCATTCAATTCTATCTTACATTTATTTCTATTTGACCAAATTGTTCTACATTCCCTTTTCTCTTTTTTCACCTACTTTTGGATAGATCAGGTTTCTTACTTATTCCATTTTTCTCATTTATTAACTGATTAGTTATAACTTTCGTACTAGTCTTTTAATGGTTACCCTATAGATTAAAACATGTATTTTGCCTTTTTTACTTAGGTAAAATTTACATACAGAAATGCGAAATTCTCAAATATAATTCAATGAGATTTGATAAATGTATACAGCCATGCAACCGCTATCCAGGTCAACATTTAGAACCTTACCATTAGCCATCAATGTTCCCTCAATCTCTTCCATACAATCTCTGCTATCCATATTATTATTCTAACTTCTAGCACTGTATTAGTGTATCTTGTTCTTGAACTTCATATAAAAAATAGATTCATGCAGGGTGTACTCTTTAGTGTTTGGCCTCTTTTCCTCAATAATGTTTTTGAGATTCAAACATGTTGCATATATTGGTAGTTCAGTTTTAATTGCTGAGTAATATTCCATTACATAAACATTCCAGTTTGTCCTTCTCCAATTGATAGGCATTTGAGTTCTCTCTAGGGTTATTATGAATAAAGTTGTCATAAACTTACTTTTACAAGTATTTTTGTAAACAGAAGTTTTAATTTTTCTTGGGACTGGAATTACTGCGTTGTAGAGCAGGAAAATATTTTTTTGATAAGAACTTGTCAGAGTTTTCCAAACTGGTTGTATTATTTTACATTCCTATCAGCAATATATGAGTTCTGATTGCTTCACACTTTCACCAATGTTAATTTTAACCAATCTAATGAATATAGTGTGATGTCTCATTTTGGTTTAAATTATATTATCCAGACAGTTAGTGATGTTGACCATCACAGATTTTGTTTCATCTCATTTTTCCCTTGTCATTCCACATAGAAACACATTGGATTGGTGAGTCTGCTGGTAAAATCTTGGTGGGAGGAGTTTCATGAGCCCAAACAGAGATGGTTATCCTCCAGAGCAGTGTTGACAAACTAGGAATCCCCATGTTTTTTCAAATAAAGCTTTACTAGAACACAGCTGTACCCATTTTTTTACATATCATCTATTACTGTGTTCCAGCTACAACCAGAGCTAAGTAGCTGCAACAAAGGCTGTATTACTTGCAAAGCCTAAAATATTTACCATCTGGCTTCACAAATCAGTCTGCTAACCTCTAGTCTGCACCCTGCATGGCCACATAGAGTGACTGGGAGCCTCTGCCCTGTCATTCAGAGTGATGGTGGCATTGGAGTGGACGGTGCTGGCCACAGCCTCAAGAGAAACGTGGTGGGGGCGTGGAGGGTAAGGAGAAGTCAAATGTAGTTCATTAAGAAGAAAGAACATCTCCACCAGATGGTTTCTGGTCTTTGACCTTCAGTTACTACCTCAGGGGTAGGAGGGATTTGGATCAGGTTAGTTGTTGTAGGGGTCAGAATGAGTCATCCACTTAGGCATATGAATTATTTTGAGCCGAAGGCAACCTAGACCCTGTAGTTTCATGAGAAACTTTTATCTTTCTCTTAAAGAATTTAAATGAGGGGACTTGCCCTTACTAAGAGTTATCTCCAGAAATGACTTTTTACGACCTATCTATATGGCAGGGCAAACTATTACTTACTGAACATCTGCTCTTCTTATCATCCTGCGAATGACCTTCTTTTTCTCCTGAAGTCCCAAGGTACTTTACCTCATCTTTAGCCCAGAATGCCCCATATACTTCATTTTCTCTTTCTGTCTCTGACTCACTCACGTGGGGTTCCCATACATTTGTAATTAAATTTGTTATTGCCTCTTGGTAATCTAATCAGTCTCGTGTAGCTTTAATTATTAGACCAGCAGAAAGAAGCTTGAGGGTGGAGAAATTTCTTCTTCCCCCAACACTGTCCTAGAATATGTGGGGGAAATAACCAGAGGACTTGCTGGAGAGCTGGACATCCTTGTGGAAAATGCCAGGGAGCATTTGCTGATGAGTTCAGAGGCTGCAAGGGGTCAAGTAAGTACCTAGCCAATCCAGAGAAGCAGAGGTCATGGTTTCCAGCAGAATCTCATATCTGTAGGTTGTAGCCTCAGAAACTTCCTATAGAAATCTTAGCACAATTTTGCAGAGGAGTGTAATCATTACAACTCATTTCAAGAGTGAACAACAACAAAAAATAAGACACCAATATACAACCTCTTACATTTTCAGAATGGATACACATGTATTCTAACCCTCTTAAGTTTTAAGAATATATATGTGTGTGTGTGTGTGTGTGTGTGTGTGTATGTGTATAAAATTTTTATATATAAAATCTTTAATGCCTCCTTCCAGCTATGAAGTTCTGTGGTTTTAAGACAATATGTGCCTGATTTGGGACTGTTTTATAAAATTTTCAAATAACAAATTCTGGGTTGTGTCTTTTCAAAGGAGATAAAGGAGAGGGGTTGGACAAAGAGAGGGAGGGAGAGAAGTGGGGATAAAAAAGAAAGATGCAGTGTTAGAAGCAAACATCCATGAAGACTGTAAGAAGGGCAGGCAGGGTCATGATCCTTCACCTCCAACCCCTGGGCTCTCAGAGAACGTTACTAAGTTCTTCCACAGCTAAGCTGCAGACCTAAATGTGGTGCATTTACCTGTAGGCAGATAAATGTAGGTAGTGGGGTCAAATTCACTGCAGGATCATGGCCACCTTCACTGGCCCAGGAGAAGCTGTCTTTGTGCATGCAATAGGAGTAGAGAAGCAACTTATAAATGCAAACTGCACATACCTGTTTCAGGTAAATAAGCTACCTAAATGATGCAGCCAAAGTGAAGACATTACCCCAAAGTAGCTCCTGGCTGACTCTTGTACAACAGTAACCAAATTCTAGCCCTTCCAGTTGCCATTGATAACCCCTGAAAATATCAATCTGTTGTAATGTAGATGGGTTAGAGAGAAACTTTTTCCAAGCTTATGGGAAAAGAAATGGATAACTGAATGGCTTTAAAAAGTCCCAAACTTTAAAATATGTTCCCTACCCATCAACACTTGCCCTTGCTACCCATTCCTACAGCCAGGAGGGTCAAACCACCCAGTGCCTTTCTTTCAGAGAGGCTGGTGGTGTGTGTGCAGAGTGGAAAGAAAACCATCAGTGCTGTGTGGTGTGTATGTGTGTGACAAAGCTATTCATTTTCCCTGTGCACGCTTAATACTTGAATACTTATTACTATAGACAGTTTGACATATGATCCCAAAGAGCTGTGAATAAGGCATCAAAGGCAGATCTCTTCTCTACTTTAAAAATGTAACAACCTTAGATGACTCTGATAACTTAAGTTACATTTAGAAACAATCCCCATCACAGTTACCTGGCTCTAAATAAATGCAGATAGAATATGCTGACTATGTAAAACTCACCAAAAGTTCTTTGTCTCCAAACTGGAAACCCTGGACTATTAATGTAATTCTCATCTGCCTGAGGCTCCCATCTGGACAATGGATAATCCAAATAAACAGGATTCCCTGTAGTCCTGGGCAGGGATCACAGCCAATTCTCCACTAACTAGTAATGTAACGTTGGTTAAATGACTTAACCACTCTGATCCTCGGTGATTTATCCGGGCATCAGATACCGCTTACCTTATGGAACTGTGAAGATGAAATGATGCAGTACATTTTCAAAGCACCTGGTACGTGCAAATTATCCAGCAGTTGCTGGGCATTAACGTCTTCTGAAATTTCCCTACTGCCACGAGGGGGCAGGATTAGCCTAGGATTTAAGAACCAGCTCGCAATCAACTTTCAGTTTGCAAAGTAGTCGTGCACACTGTGGATGGTGGTGGCAGAGCTGTGTTATATAAGGCTTTTGTGGGCCCTAGGCACGTTAACGTTAATGGATCTCTTTCTCCATAAAAAAAGTACTAAAAATTATATTTTATAATAGTGTTGATATAAAGACAGTAGAATCCAGGCCTGGTTCATTATTAATTTTTTATTTGAAATAAATTAAAATTAAAACATTGCTGTGTGACCCTAGCAATAGCATGGCCGGTAGCATTTTTCCTAATGTGCCTACTGGTCAGGTCAGCCCTGGGTGGTGATGGGGGCGGGGGATACACCATCACTCATGATGCAATAAGAGAAGCTTGGGCTTTGAGAGTGTCTGTGTCTTGGCTGTGCCTCTTATTAGTGGTATGTATTAGTTTGCTAGAGCTGCCATAACAAAACGCCAGAGACTGGGTGGCTTAAACAACAGAAAGTAGTTTTCCCACAATTCCCCAGAGGTCAGAAGTGAAAGATCAAGTTGTCAGTGGGTTTGGTTTCTACTGCAGCCTCTCTCCTTGGCTTGCAGATGGCCACCTTCTCACTGTGCCCTCACATGGTTTTTCATCTGCATGTGCACATCTGGGATGTTTGTTGGTCCAAATTTCCTCTTTTTATAAGGACACCAGTCGTATTAGATTAGAGCTCACCCAAACTATCTCATTTTAAGTTAATCACCTCATAAAGACCCTCTATCTAAATACAGTCAGACTCTGAAGATTCTGGAGGTTAGAGCTTCAACATATAAATAAGCTTTGGTGGGGACACAGTTCAGTCCAAACATAGTGGGACCTTGAACAGTTGCTTAATGTCTCAAAGCCTGTTTGTCCATCTGTTTCAATGGGGCAACATTAGTAACTGTTTCATGGGCACAAAAGAATTTTATTTTGGGGTGATAATAATGTTCTTAAACAAGATAGAGATGGTTGTACAACACTATGATTATACTATATGCCACTGAATTGTTCACTTTAAAATGGTTAATTTTAACAACATAGAAACAATCCAATTTATAAATGGGCAAAGGACTTGAACACCACTTCACACCCATTAGGACAGTTATAATTAAAAAAAAAGAAAAAAAGAAAATAACAAGTATTAGGATGGAGAAATTGGAGCCCTTGTACAATGTTGGTGGGAAAGTAATGGTGCAGCCACTGTGGAAACTAGTTTGCAGTTCCTCAAAAAGCTAAACATAGAATGTATCTTACAATTCCACTCCTAAGCATATACCCAAAGTAACTGAAAGCGGGTACTTGTATGTGGTCTTCACTGAAGCACTAGTCACAATATTCAAGAGGTGGAAACAACCCAGTGTCTATTAACAGATAGATGAACAAACAAACTTTGGTCTTTATGTACAATGGCATATTATTCCCCCTTTAAAAGGAAATTCTTACACATGCTACAACATGGATAAACCTTGAAGAAGACATCATGCAATAAACCAGACACAAAGGACACATGTTGTGTGATTCTATTCTTATGAAGTACCTAGAATAAGCAAATTCATAGAGACAGAAAGTAGAATAGGGGTTACCAGAATATAGGAAGGAAGGAGGATGGAACAGAAATTTTGCTTAATAGTTGTAGAATTTTTGTTTGGGAGAATTAAAATTTTTAGAAATAGAGGTAGTGATGGCTGTTCAACCTTGTGAATGTACTTAATGTCACTGAATTATATACTCACAATGATTACAATGGTAAATTTCATGTGAGATTTATATATATATATATTTATATATGTATATATTTGTATGTGTATGTGTGTGTGTGTGTGTGTGTGTGTGTGTGTATAATAAAAAGACAATGGAAACCAAAAAAGGTTAATTTTATATTATATGAATGTCAGCTGAATTTTAAAAATGGGGGACATCACATGAGTTAGATTTGGGGTTCAAACAATATATGGAGAAGGAGATAGAAGGACAGTTTGGTGCTGGAAACAAAGAAAAGCATCTTAAGTGTCCTGAAAAAGTACAAAAAAAGATTAGCCTTCAACAAGCATTGCTGAGTGTCTCCTTCATACTAGGTCCATAATTAGACCCAGGTATCCCAGTTGTGGCCCTAAGTTTTCTAGAAGTTCACCAACCTTGAAGTAGATACAGATCAACTACTGCCTATAGGATAGTGTGTTCTAGCATAGCTATCAATGTAGAAGGAAATTTAGAGGCGGACAGCCCCTAGCCTGGTTCTAGGGTGGAGGCAGTCATCACATGGAGGGCTATGTGGCCTTGGAGGGTCCAGCCATGGAGGCTGGCTAAGGTTCTCTCTAGCCTCACTTTACAGAACCCAACATCTCTTCTCTTTGGTTGGAAACATAGTGGCTTCAAAATGACTTTTAGGATTATACAAGAAATTTGGTGAATAACAGTACTACAAGATGAAAGACTCAGAAAAGATCCCATTTCAGAATAATAAACTACTTCTGCTGTAACATTTATGGCTGGATCTGGGTGGGCATGCTCATTCACTTAGTGAGTATGTATTTGTAGGATCTCTGTCCTAGGTGTGGGGATGGGCATCTTTGCCTTCATGAAGCTTATATTCTAGTGTGAGAAGACATCAGAGAGAGGTGTTTCTTCATCTGTGTTCTTAGGCTTCAATACCCCCAACAAAAAAATTTGTTTATCTTAAGATATTTGGTGCATAAAGGAAAATCATTATTGAAAAATGCAAGGCACTGTGTAGCTTTTAAAGTTATTAGCTACAGTCTGAAGACAAGTGGTTTTACAATCTAAGAGTTGTAACCAATTCCAAAAATTATATGCCACATGTAACATGATTAACTTTATGTATGGTTAATGCTGTTATATATTAGGAAGCACACTCAGAAGTACTGCAGCTTTCTTAATTTGGGTTGGCAGTAGTGACTGGTACTGAAGGCTCCCAGAGGAGGTGATATTTGCAATGAGACCTTGTGCTAGGTCTCTTGACCCCTAACCAAGATGTCCACATCCTAATCCTCAGAACCTATGAATATGGTTGTTACATGAGAAGGGAAATTAAGGTTGCAACCAAGATTAAGATTATCCAGGTGGGCCCGATGTAATCACAGTGGTCTTAAATGTGGAAAAGGGAGGTAGGAAAGTCAGGGATGAAACATGAGAATGATTCAAGCAGCCATTGCTGGCTTTGAAGCTGGAAGGGAGTCAAGAGCCAAGGAATGCAACAGCTTCTAGATCCTGGAAAAGGCAAAGATACTGATTCTCCTCTAGAGCCTCCAGAAGGAATGAAGTTCTGGCATCTTCATTTCAGCCCAGAGAGGCCCATTTTGGACTTCTAACCTCCAGAAGTGTTAGATAATAAATCTGTAATGTTTTAGGCTGCCAAATTTGTGGTATTTTGTGACAGCAGCAAAAGGAAGCTGTATAGACCTGAAAGAAGAGTGGAGAAGTAGGGGAAGCAGGAAGACACTATGGAGGAAATACTGTTCCATGCAGAGTGAACAGCCAGTGCAAATGCTTCAGCATTATTTGAAGAACTGAAATGTACCTTGGGAGAGGAGGGAGAGGAGCCAAGATGAGGCTGGTGAGAGGATCGCAAGGGGGCAAATGAGGCAGGAATTTCAGGTTTGTCTTAATATACTGAAATATTTGGAGCAGGGAAGCAACACGTTTGGCTCTGTGAATGACAATCTTACGTTCAAACTTCCACTTCTGAGGAGATAAAGTAGATGTGTTTTTCCTTGGTCTTTCCGCTTTATGCAATAAAATACTGGGGCATTATTTATAAAACATAAGAAGACTTTGAAAGCTAAACAGAGGTAGAATGGCTAGAGCATAAGGAACGACATAGCAGAGAGTTCCCTGCGTTTTCTTTTTGCTTCATACATCCCAGACATGGACCCGAGAAAGCTGACAACCAGAAAATGCCAATGGGCACAGGAAAAATAACAACAAAAGCCTGCTCTCTCCAGCCAGAAGACTGGAAAGGGGGAAAGCTAGCAAGACAGAAAACTTTTAGACAATAATCACTCTACTCTAGCCAAACATCCCAGAAAAAAACTTTGGCACCACTCCCAACAGCAAAAGCTAAAATGGGGAGCCTAGATTTCTCCTCTGGCAGGCTATAATGAGGCACCTCAACCTCACCACTAGGGTGGTGTCACAGAAGGCCAAGTATGGAGCTGGGACTGTTGATGTGAACTTGGCTATGTGACTTGCTTTAGTTGGTGGAGCATTTTGAGATATCAGAACAGAAACCTTAAATGTGCTTGTGTGAGAACAAATGCTCAATTGTCCTCCACTGAATTTGGGGTGGTTTGTTACATAGCAATATTGCAACAACAGATCGCTAATATGCACTAGGAAAGCACTTCTAATTTAAATTTTGTACCTATGATGTAGGAATAAACAGTTTATATTCTATTTTTACATTTTTTCTTTAAGCATCAGTTTCCTAATCTACATTCTTTAACAATGTATAATTTTTGATCGTGCTCATTTTTATTTCACAGTTGACTTAATCTTGCAAAGAATCTTATTAACATTTTGAGATGGCCAGTTCTTTAAAAGAAAAGTTTTCTTTGAATTTTGGAGTTCGCAGATATACCACGTCAACAAAGCCAAATGGAACATCACAGGGAAATAAGGCAATTTGCTAAATGAGGATGTAGTATCCTACTTCTAAAGTTATTTTTCTTCCAAGGCCAAGAAGAGGAATCAAGACTTTTGACATCTTTGCTCTAATGATGGGCTTATGCTCATACTACTCAACTGGAAAATCCTTTGCCCAAAGAACCTAATTTGGCCTTTGCTTTCCTGAAACAGAGATCTACAGACAATTCCAGGTCTTCTTCAATAAACTGCATCATCTTTCTAAATCCTTCTGGGTGATAAGAGTCTACAATTATCTTTCTATGATGATCTATTCTATAGCAATGAAATCTACATATATCAACCTGAGCAAATCTCCAAAAAAAAAAAAAAAAGTTGAATTAAAATAACCAAGATCCTAAATGATACATACTAAGTACTCTACGTCCTCACTGAATGTCATTGATCAGTTCTTGGAAACTGACTTTAAGTGAAATGACACACAATGAATCCCATTTTCCCACAGGCTTTATATTGATATAAACAAAAGAGTAAGTTCTTACAGCATATTTCTGGTAAAACAACAACAACAAAAAATCACTCAACTTCCAAATAAAGACCCCAAACACTTCTAATATTAAATATTGAAGTAAATGTGAGCTATACATATTAGAAGGATGAATAAAAACAAGTAAGATCTTTATTTTCCAACCTTTTTTTTCACTTTGGGTCGTAGGTGGCCAGAGCCTATCTCAGCAGCTCAGAAGCAAGGTGGGAACGCACCCTGGACATGACGCCATTCCATTGCAGGGTGTACACACTTGCAGCCACCCTCATTCATACTGGGACAACGTGGACATGCCCATTTACCTCATGTGCACACCTTTGGGATGTGGGAGGAAACCAGAGTTCCTGGAGAAAAACTACGCAGACTCGGAGAGAACATACAAACTCCACAGTCAGTGGCCCCAGCCATAACTGATCCCTCCCCACTACATTAATGTCATAAGATGATGTTGAACAAAACATTATTCGAGGACCTGCTGTGTATGATTCGTGTTCTTTCTGCCTGTGGATGCTGGTGAGTAAGCATCAATTCTCTCCACCCACTGTTGTCACATCTAAGCCAGGAGCTTTTCATGGGAAGGTTGAGCTTTGAAACAACTGAGGAGAGTCTGGGGAGCCATTCTGAGCCGTGGGGAATGCTCACAGAATGTGTGGTAAAACGATCCAAACACCAAGTGCTCCAGGGGCTTTGAGTTTGTCATGCATGTATGGAGGAAGTGGCTGCAGCCATGAATGCAAGGCCATGAGGTGGATGGCACAGTTGTGGAACCAAAGATGGCTGCCTCAAGATAAGACTGTCAAAGGCCTGGTGCCCGCTTCACTGTGAGGAAGATTTTTGTGGGTGGCATTGAAGAAGACACGGAAAACTGTCACCTAAGAGATGATTTTGAACAGTATGGGAAAAATGAAGTACTGAAATCATGACCAATTGAGGGACTAGCAAGAAGAGAGAAATACCCAGAAATACCATCCTATGAATGGCCACAACTGTGAAGTGGGGAACGCCCTATCTAAGGAAGAGACGGCTAGTCCTTCGTCCAGCCAAAGTGGTTCTGGAAACTTTGGTGGTGGCCGTGATGGTAGTTTTGGTGGGAATGACAACTTTAGGCATGGATGAAACTGCAGTGGTCAAGGTGACTTTGGTGGAAGATGTGGAGGTGGTGGATATGGTGGCAATGGAAATGGCTATGATGGATTTGACAATGATGGAAGCAATTTTGGAAGTGGAAGGATCTATAGTGATTTGGGCAATTACAACTTCAAATTTTGGACCCATAAAAGGGGAAACTTTGGAGGCAGAGGCTCTGGTAATTATAGTAGTAGAGGCCAATATTTTATCAAACCATGACACCAAGGTAGCTATGAGGTCCAGTAGTAGCTATGGAAGTTTTAATTGCTGTCAGGAAACAAAGCAGGAGAGGAGAACCAGAGAATGGACAGGGAAGTGCAGGTTATAACAGATTTGTTAATTCAGCCAAACACAGTGGTGGCAAGGCCTTGCTGCTGTAAAGAAGACATGTTTCAGACAATATTTATGTGTAGGGGTGACAAACTCAAGGACTTTGACTAATTATATAATAGGTTATTTTAATTTCTGTTCTCTGTAAAGTGTAAAGTGTAAAACATTACAACAAAGATTTTTGCACCGATGCTATTGATTGCTAAATATAATAGTCTAATTATGACACTGAATAAACCTATATTTTAAAAAATCATAAAAATAATATTATAAGTTGCTTAAGGAGAGAGACAGAGAGGCGATTGGGCATTTAGGGACAAATACTAACTTTCTGATAGTGTCCATCTCTAGAATGGAGAAGGAGGATGTAGCAGGGACCAACAGTTTATTGGAACTTTGGTGATATCTGTAATGTTTTATTTCTTCTAAACATGACTGGAAGCAAATTGAAAAATGTTAAACCTTGTTAGTGCTGGATGGTGGATATATGTGTGCCTGTTATGTTGTTCTTTGCTCTTTGCTGCAACTTTTATGTTGTGTAAAAACAAACAAACCTGTCTTTTCAACCTTATCCTCTCAGTGCTTTTATCTGTATCATAAAATTTGCCAGTCTGCTGCCTCTGTTTCTGACCCATGTGTCTGTCTCTCCCACCTGTTCATCACCTTCCAGAGGGCTGGCTTGATAGCTCTGTGCCACAGGTGCCCAGGTGAGTCATGATCTGTTCGTTAAGTAGAGATCGAGCACCTATGTGGTGGGGCTATACAAGAGGCTGGAGATGGCAAACGAGCCCTTGCTCTCCAGAAGCTCATGGGGGAGCAGGCGAGTGAGCAGGCAGTTTGGAGGGTAGGGAGTGTATGGGCAGGGAGCGACGGGGCTGGGGAAAACCCCCAGAGATCTGAAGAAGTAGAGACCATCAAATGGAGAGGTGGAGAAAATACTTCTAGCCAAGGGTACAGTTTTTTGTGCAAAAGCTTCAAGAGACAGCAGAGAGGATTTGAGGAACTAGAAATTTGGGGTGGTAGAGCACCAAGGGGAAAGGGCTACAGAGGAAGGTGTGGGTGGAGGCGCAGGGTTTGGGATCACAACCTCAAGGTCAGTAGACCCAGGCTCTATCACTTACTACAAAGGCACATCACCTACTCTGTCTTTAAGCCTCAGTTTCCTAATCTACAAAATGGGGATTAAAAACACCATTTCATCAAGTCGTCGTGAGGCTTCAAGGAAGCAATAAATATAAAATGTTTGGCACTTGGTCAAGGCTCATACATGCTGGTTTTACTATATTTGGGGTCAAAGAGAAAGGCACAGAAGGATTTAAGGGAGTGGCTGTGACCAGTGCAAGACTATTTTTACAGTGATCACTTAGGCAACAGTAGGGGAAGAACCTGAGAGGTGCCCAGAATCGTTAGCTGCTGAAATACTTAGGGATATTTGCCTCCATGTTTGTGCTCTTGCAGGGGCCATTTCCCCCATTTTCAAAACTCCGAGATTAAAACTGCAAAAAAAAAAAGTGAGGAAAAAACTCCCCAAACAATGCCTATCCACTCGAGCCTTGGGCCCTACCACCCCGCCCAGACATGTACATGTGACAGAAGCAGGTTCCAGTTTAGGTCGCAAGCACCTACCTTGCCAGATGTTGAGGCCCAACCCACTTGAGCTACGGCCAATCAGACAGCGCCAAGTCAGCAGTGGGTATGGTATGGTTGCATCAAACACTAGAAAGTGCCCAGTTTCACCTTCTGTTTGGGTAGCCTCCAGCTATGTCCCTTGAAGAGTAATTGAAGGGAGAAGAATTAAGAGGTTTTCAACTATTTGGAGTGGGGAGGATGAAGAGGACTTCCGTAGGTCTATCATGCAGCAACAAGGTTGGTGAAAGTGGCCATTTACCCATGAGCTCCTACCATATAGATCAGGCACTATTTTACGTATCTGAGGGGCCAGAGCTTACAGTGATGAACATAACACAGGAACGTGGTGGTAGTGCTATAAAACCATCATAAGGAGAATGTGGAACAGGAGGGGACACTTTTAGGAAGAGTGATCTGGAAAGGCAAAGGTGTGAATAAAGTGCTGGAGGGAACCATGTAGAAGTGTGGGAGAAGAGCATTCCAGGCACAGGTGACAGCAAGTAAATATATCATAAGGTGGGAATATGCCTGGTCTCTTCAGGGAGCTGCAATGGATCCATTCAAATTGCTTCTCAGTGAAACGTGAAAGCAAAGGTATCAGCTGATAGAATTCTGACACCAGACATCTTAGAAAGAGGTCATGAAAGACTTACCTATAACCATGGGAGTTGCTTGAAGAGTTAGGAGTTTTCTAGAACACTTCTCAAGAGAAATCCCAGAAGTAACTGCAGAAATGAAGTCTCCATTACTGGAAGAGGGCAGGACACCAAAGAGGACTCTGAAATTTATTTGGACTAGTCCTCTTATTCTCAGGAGGACCTACCAACGCTGAGGTTCTGTGATGGAAGACGCTAAATGAGTTAACACTACCATAACCCATTTCCTATTTGCCCCGAGAATATTTGCTGGCAGTGCTTGTGTTTACGCTGAGATAATTCACAGATTACAGTGAATTCCAAAAGTTTGCCACAAAATTATCTTATTTTTATTATTATTTCTGCATACCTCTAGTATATTGTTTTTGAAAACAAATGACATTATTCTATGTATAGCATTCTGTTTTTAGTAGCAGTATTCCCATTTACAAAAGACAGTAATTCTCAATTACTGAAAATGTCAAATCCTAGAAAATGTATCATTCTTACATATGATGTTAACATTGTTTTCAAATAGTCATTAGCCGAAGATTCATTTGATGAATCTGATTTATGTATACATTTCTGTTACATTAGTAGAGACAAGTTCTGTGGAGAAATAACTCCTAAAACAGTTTTTATATTTTCTTTTCACATTGAAAACCAGTCAGATTTGCTTCAGCCTCAAAAATGTTTATGTAAAATTAAATTAACGGTGGCAGCGAGGTGTAATTTTTTTTTCTTCTAAATGTCAAATGGGTTAACTGATAACTAGCTTTTACCTCCTAAATAAAAGGTATAGGAGAGTACTCTTCTCCCAGTAATTACGAAACCAAACAAGCACAAAGACAGCTGTCAGGCAGAATGCTCTCCAAATGTATAAGCTGTCAGGCAGAATTCTTTACTGTAGAAGTCCAAGAACTGGAAGAAGGCCAAGAAAGGAAACTGGTCCTGCTTTTCCTTTGGACAGAGGAAGAACCACCTCAGGAATCATGCTTCTTTCTGGAACATTGTTGAGAGCCATGTTTTCAGTCAATTCTTTTACAGTTTCCATTGGTTAAATAAAGAGATGAGAATCAAGACATACAGCCTAACCTCACATACAGCTGACAAGGATCTGTGCTAAAAGGCAAGAACTTTTTACAAGTAAATGCATGTGCTCCACCATATTTATACTCTCCAAATATAGTCTCCTTAGCAAGTGAAGTTCTTATTCCAAGTAGGTAGTGAATATTTGAAACATACTTTGACCAGAATTTGTAACTGCTTTTGGATTTCCTGGTCATGTGAGAGAGTAAATCACACTATTTAAAAATCACAGCTAAAATACTTGCTCAGCAACCCCACCCAATTTAATTGGGTATGAGTGGGATCTGAATAAGTCCTGGCTGTTTCTATTACCAAATTTCATCGTAAGAGATATCTGCCACTACTGAGTAAACTGAAAAAGCTCCACTGCAGGCTCAGGAGACCAGCGAAAGGTAGAGTTCTACACATGTCTCAAGCACAGAATGGTCCTCAGAAACTGGTGACCATTTGTAAGGGATAATGCATGTTGTAAAACTTGGAAAATGTCTATTAAAAAATTCAACCTTATGACATTAAAGATAAAATTTTAACTAATTTCTAAGCCATAAGAAGAAAATAACAGCCTTAAAGAGTTATTTGAAAGGTTTTCAAAAAAAATTTTTTTATTTTCATAAATTAACACACATAACAGTGGGAATTTTAGAGTCACAAACTACCAAACAGAAAAGGAACTGCAGGGGCATCATGTATGCCAATGTTACCAAAAAATGTACAAATTTCACTGAACTATTGACCATGATAATATATAAATACAGGCAGCTATGTACTGGCCCAGACCAGCCCAAAAAGATGCTGAGACCTCTCACCAAGAATTCAAATCCGATTCAGCACCAGAGAAGGGCTCGTGAAGACAATGAACAAGCATCAAATCTGAGTATGCTGTACTAGATTGGCGGACTACATGGACCCTCACTTTGCAATTAAAATAGCCTTTAGGCTGCTCAATTTGTGGCTATGTAATATTAAAATCTGATTTTAGTTAAAATTGAGCCTTCCTCCCCAGCCAGCTTTTTACATAAGTAGTTCAGTTGTGGTAAGAAGCCCTTTCCTTGCATGAATCCAAGAAAGGTCACTCCACACCTCTGGCCAATTTAGACTTTGGAACAGCCACCCACAATGTGGTGTCTAAGAGGTCCTTTCCATGATACCGAGGGAAAAGCTTACAGAAACAAAACAAGGGAATTAAAGAAAGCACCAACTGCATACTCCCCCACCACTCCCGTAATGGGAGAAAAGCATCACGGCCTAAAAGTTGGTCTTTCGCGGATCTTAATGTACATGGTATTGATTATGAGATGGAATCTCAGCCTGGAGGCAACCACTGGCTCTGCGTTCCACTGGGCTGCACTGAAGCCTGCACTCAATCAATGCTGCTCGTGGCCGGGCAGGCTGGGGATGCGCCATGGGGGAGGATCATGCCCAGAGGGTGGGATCTGGAATTTACCTCAGGTTGGCCCTGGCACCCGCTCAAAAGACCCTTTCAGGCAAAATTGTGACAAAGTGTCATGATTTTCACAGCTCTTGGAGGAGCGCTGAGTTTTGGAATTCACAGCATGAGTTTCTGAGCTCTTTAGGCTCCAAGTAAGGCAAACGCTACATTATCTTTCCACTGTACCTCCCTCAGCTGTAGCTCTCAGAGTAAGGTCAGTAAGGAAAAGTGGACATAATCTGCTATTAACAGGTGATAAAGTTCACTTAAACTAATTGAGAAATGAAGCTGGAAAGGAGACCAAATGGGGAAGGTGGGTGGGAGAGGCAAATATAGCTATAAACTGATAGATGACAAAAAACCATAGTTGAAAGTTTCAGTGAAAAACTGATTGGCAGAAACCTGATAGGACCTGAGATTTCTCCTCTTTCCCGTATTAACGTCAAACCTCCAGAGTTAAGTAAGTTATAGTGAACTGTACATCCCCACCACTCAGTGGGAAGTCCCCAAACTCAGAAAGTGTACCAACTCCCACCCCGGAACCAGACCTCCTGTAGCTCTGGGCAGGTGGCAAGCCAGCAGCCGACTAATGTCTCCCATCACGGGCAGGTACCACAGGCTCCAAGGACCACAGATAGCACTGCAGCTGGTTAGGCCAATGGTGAAAATAGATGTTAAGACAAGTGTGGCTAAGCATGGCTAGAACCTGATGTACCAACTTCAGGTAAGCAATTTCAAGTTTGCAGCAGGGAGGGAGGGGGGTGGCCCTTCTTAACTCTGGAGCAGGAGAAGGGCCCTAGCCACAGGGCAGGGCAAGAATTTCAAGGACAGTCAGGTTTGGCCTCAGAGCAGCAGCTTCTCTCCTACATTCTTGGGACAAAGGAAGAGCCCAGCTCTCCATTTCCTCCAGTTCTCCCTTCCCAGATGGCAATGTTCCAGATCACTGCTCTTGGCCCTTGCAAATTATAATGGGCAAATTCGAAGCTGTATCTCTATGATGGTGATACCACAGTTGTGCTCACCTCAACTTTAGTCTGTGAGATGACACGGCTGCCACATCACTGACTCATCTACACTAGCAATGGAGCTAGCATACAGGGTTCTGCTGACTCACTGGGAGCTTGTGAGCTTGTCCAGCAGGAGTTCCCTAAAAACGTTTGTACAATGGCACAATGTATTACTCATCCCACTCCCTTAAGTAAAAAGACAGAGAGAAGCATTTAGTGTCTAAGGACCCTGTCCCAGGAAGGGAGAGGTATTGAGGTGAAACACAGGTCATGTCTATACAGTCTAGGCGAAGTGGATATAGAATGGTAGAATCTCGTTCACATCATTTAAAGCCAGAGTGGAAACTTGGCTCTCTTCTAACGGTACTTGGCCATGGCCTTAGAAGCCTCCGTGGATTACCAGGTGTGTATTTCACTTACTAAATGCTATGTCTGAAGCAGTAGGCCTAGAAGACAGACATGGCACTTTGCTTTTTCTCGCTCACGTGTTTTTCTGCTCCAGTGTGGCATAGACTGTCAACCTGCAAAGGAAAGGCACATAGAGACCCTCCCACCCCTCCCATCCCCCACCCACTGACAGATGGGAAAACAAAAGAAACCTAGGAGACACATTCCAGGGCGGCACCACTCTCTCTCCTCTAACAGGCTAACTTTAAAACGTCTGGAGCTCTGATAGTTGCCATTAGCCGCTGCTTCCCAGCAGTGGCTCCTAGGAGGATGGGAAGAGGTGACCAGTGTCCTGAGGCTGAATCTGGCAACCCACTCACCAGTCAAGGAATGTTAATTCTCTGAACTCTTGTTTTGAGAGAGAGAAAAAAAGGATATAACACCAGAGAAGGAGAGAAGGGGAAGCAGGTTGAGGGTGCACAGGGGTTAGTGGAAAAGGAATGAAAGCTCTGGGCCTGCTGACCCACACAACATCCTTCTGCCCACAGACTCTTGTGGGTACAAAAGAAGAAACTCACTGAATTCTGGCTTCTCTAAAATTTCCAGCAGGTATGACACAGGAGCCCAGAGTACAATAAGGTGTCCTCAGAGAGGGCTGGCCATGGAAATCCCGTGATCCCAGCACAAAAACGCATCACTGGGTTTGAACCTCAGTGTGTCACCTCTCCTCACTCTCAGAGCATGTTGCTCTGACTGCTGCAAACACTCTGGGTCCGCTGGTACCACTGCCCACGCTGTCAGTAACCAGCTTTGTTACATAACACTACTTCAGATAAAAACTCATTAAGACCACACCCAATCTTCCTAGTACTTTTTAAATGACTGGGAGAGAAACCTGTTCTTCTGTCATTAAAATAATACATCTATTTAGTGGGCAAGAATGAGAACCCAGATGAAAAAGTGCTCCCTCTAACGAATTACACTAGAAGGTGGAGGTGGGGAAGGAATTGCTTGAAACGTATGAATGGAAAAATTGTCCCATACCATGCACTGATAAACTGGGTCAAACGCCTATATCATGTATTCTGAAGACATGTACTGTCTTTCTCCTCAATATCTTAAAAATTTTGTTTTAAAATCACATTTAAAGGCTCCAAACATGCAGCAATTAAAAAAAAAAAAGAAAAAGAAAACAAATGAAAGTAATCTATACCACATTAAAAAGTGCAACTTATTTCGAATGGGGCCTGGACGGGCACCTCTGGCACTAGTGACCCACAGTCAGAGGGGAGAAAAAAAATGATGGGGAAAAGCAATGTGCACACGCACGCACACACACACGCACACACACACACACACACATGCACACACCAGGTTCTGGGCAGACGAACTCAAAAGGATTAGAAAACACCACAGGCTCATCTTTCCTCGACTACTGATATGAGCCAGTGAGACCACATAGGACAGGACGCCAGGTCCACCTCCCTAGGCAACGTCTCTAAATAATCTTGGTCTAGCACCACCGTAAACAATGTGGAACTTTACATGGACGTGCAAATGCTGTGAGTCCTTGGAATCCTAGTGTTACTTGAAGGTATGCTGTGTCCTCTTTCCGTGGATGCCAAAGTAGGAGGAGGAGGCAAGATGTCATTCGGGACCATTTCCAGGAGAAAGGGAGCATTCCTGAGGTTCTATACTCAGCA
The DNA here is from genome assembly GCA_004027375.1 of Macroglossus sobrinus. NCBI lineage: Eukaryota > Metazoa > Chordata > Mammalia > Chiroptera > Pteropodidae > Macroglossus > Macroglossus sobrinus. The sequence goes on from PVKZ01001260.1 coordinate 222,423, forward strand.
GTAGAAGTAGAGGACCCTCCTTCACCAGTTCTAAAAAAGGATGCATCTTGAAACAGGTAAAAATCCATGGACTGCATTTTGAGTGGTTTGAGAATACAGCAAAATTAGGCAACCTCTTCCAAGAAGGCCCCAAAAAATCTAACACTGAGACCCCCAAAACAAGCTGCTTCTCAACAACCGGATGCTTGCTCCTGTTCCTCTTCCTTGGCAAAGAAGGTCTCCAGTTCCATTAGTTTCTGTATCAAAAGGGCATCCAGCTCTCGACTCTGCAGCGCTGCCTTCTGAGCCCTGGTGAAGCTGCCTGCCACTTTGACCTTACCACGAGCTCTCCTCTTTCGTGGGACTGTAAAATCTTGAAATTCTAGAACTCGCTTCCTCTTCTGTTGGCTGATTGAGATTAGCATGCCATTTCGTTCCTTGGGTTCCTCAAAGATGGTCTCTAAACACCTAAGGGTGGGGCATGAAATAGAATCACCAACACACTGACTCATGGGAAACTGTTTTGGTCAAGAGACTGAAAGCTACTTGAGCTAAAAACTCCTTAACTGTTTCCTCTGGCCGGTATCTATTTTTTTTTTCTATAAAAAATTATATATGTGTGGGTACATATACATACATTCATACATGAATATGTACTATAAGTATGTAGTGAAAAAATTGAAACTGGACAAAAAGGTAAAGAATAAAAGATCAATGCCCACCCCCACTGGCAACACAAGTTTTTCACGTATTCTTCCAAGTCATTCGATGTACAGACATGCATAAATAAACATATATTAGAAGTCAACCCTTTTTTGTGAAGGTCCAAATAGTAAACATTTTCAAATGAATGAACCACATAAGTCTGTTACATATTCTTTTTCTTTTTAAACGATTTTAAAAAAATATAGAAACCTTTCTTAGCTCACAGGCCACTGGCTGGATTTGGCCTGTGATTTTGCTAACCCATTGCATATATCCTTTGTTTTTTTTTTTTTTTCAATATTTAAACAGTAGCAAACCACATATTTTGTCCCATGCACTATGCCTCTTTGACCTATCTATAACTAAGATTGTTCCAATTTGGTACGAAGATATCGGATTCATTTTGTTAAATGGCTATACAATGTATTCCATTATAAGATTTAATCATAATTTAATCATAACCCTATTAATGGATATGGATATTTTAAATTGTTTCAAATCCTTTTCTATCATTTAGCAATGCTGCAGTAAATAGTCTTGTATGAATGTCGTAGAGCGACTGTGTGTCTTGTAAGTTAAATACTCGAACTCTCCTGCTACATCCTAGACACGACAGGAATTTTATAAATGTTCAATGACTTGAATTGAATTCATATCCAAAGGTAGCAAGTCAAGCTCTTTCGGCATTAGGCTTGGAATCATATCTGGAGATCCATGATTATTAGTCTTGAAGAAGATAGCCAGATGTTTAGTAAAAACTCAAAACAAAACTAAGACTACATTTACTGTATCTAACTAACCTAACACACATTTCTTTCCAAGACTCAATTCAAGTGGTAGGAGATACAAATATCAACACAAGTTATTTCCAAGACCTGACATTAGAAGAATTGAACATACCCTTTCTGAAATTAAAGAATTGGAGATTTACAATGATCATTTCAGAAGCCCTCCCCATCTATCATTTCCTACTCATATGTACCTACCTGTTTGCAGGAGGAGACTTGTAATTCTTGTTGGTATATATTTCTTCTAAACTAAACTCCTTTTTCTTTAACCTGAAAAGAGAACAAAATAAGTTTGTCATGTTCCCTGAAGAAAGAGATTAAGACTAGCTTCCCAAATCTATCCTTTCCAGGTTCCCAGTCTTCAGCTTTATGAAATTTAATTTGCTTATACTTATTGGGAATGATATAATGATTTTTATCTATTATCTTATTTTACAGCTTCTTTTTGGTCTACCTTTTCAATGTTTCTTTTCTTATCCTTAATTGACTGGCCCCCTTTCTCTGTCTCTCTTACCTCCCCTCTCCTGGCTTAAAAATACACTTCTATTCTTTCAGTGGTTGACAAGAATTTTAACGAGCATATTTAACTTAGAAATGTAAGTGCATCAATATTTTTACCCTTCTTCCACACAACACAAGGTCCTTGGAACTTTAATGTCAGATCGATAGTGACCCAATTTATATTCTATTTTGTTCTATTAGTGTTCTATTTTGTCTCCTTTTTTATTTTGTAATTTATTTGTTGAAGAAACCAGGTCATTTGGCCTGTGGCTTCTACAGTCTAGGTTTTCTTGATTACATCTACATGGTGTCATTTAACATGTTTCTCTGACCCAAACATATGGGAAAAAAACTGTAGGTACTTTCTAGAGATTGGCAATTATAAACAGAGGCACAGATTTAGGTGTTTGTTTTGATAGATTTTTAGATGGTGATGTATACTCCCACCTTGAGGAACATGATACCTTTTGTCACATTTTGTGATATTAATAGCCACTTATAAATATGACCACATTTATTATTTCTTTAGGGCCATACATAGTGACAGTCTATTACTCCTTCTTCATTCGGTAGAATTCTATCTAAAGAGAAACTTCATGCTCATCAGCTTTTTGGTAACCCTGAGGTACAGCCTGCATAGGAAAAGCAGGTCACATGCTTGGTTCTTTCCCTTTATTTATTCATTTCCAAAACAATTCACTGGTTCCCTAATATCCAAATATAGCCAATGAGTTTTTTTCAAAAGTGTTACAAACTATTGGATTTAAACATATTTGCTATGCTTCAATCTACTGTAGTTATTATTCCTTTTCATGCTCAAGCTGTTTCATCTGTGTCCAGCAGGAGTTTCAAATTGGTTCCTGAATCTCTCTGACATGGCCCAAGCAGTCTATAAGAGTTCCATCACTCTCTGGTATGACAAGGTATTTTACATCCATCTTGTATATTTCCTGCCCTAGACCTGTAAACAGTCTTCAAAAAATCCTGGTTCATATACCATAAAAATCACCCTTTTATTTATTTAAGAGTATACTCGATTTGTTTACTGTTAAATTTTTTGCTGCAATGTAGAAGATAATAGTCAACTTTCAAGTCACCACTTGTAGTAGAAATTTCAGAGAACATAACTTTATTATAAAAGAGCAAATCACTAACAAAGTTTCTGTGCCTTAAATCTGTTTCAGATAAAAGGAGAGACTGCAGAGCATGGCAATTAACTTTTAGGCACCATGTTTCAGTTTCTTCCTGGCTTTCTGAAAATCTTAACTGAGGTTTAGTTTGGTTCAATTCCAAATCAGCGAGAACATGCTTGTGGAAACCATACATGAATTAATAACATGAATATGATTTTCATAGTGATTTAGCACTGGCATTCCAAAAAACAGCAGCTACTTTGCTTAACCACAGTAAAAGCTTCATTAGATTGAAGATGTTGGATAGGCAAACAGAAAGTGAAAGATCAGGCTCCCAGGCAGTCATTCCAACTTGCAAGTCAAGCAGTATGTATATATATATCCAGTTTCTGAGCTGAGGTGAAGGCTGGTGAGCCAAGACTGGATTCTGGAATTCCAGAGCTCTTGACAAACTTTGCTTTCCTCAGAGGGACTTTTCTCACCAGAAGTGGTGAGACAACAGTCTCCTTCAAAAGCAGACCCTTTCTGTGGAGATGACATCTTGCCTGGAGTGACTTTGTTGAGAGTCTACACTTAAATGTCATCCACCTGGTGGTTCCTTGATCCCCCTATCACTTGATCTGTTTTATGACTTGATTTTCCTCTAGTAGGAAGCATCTTGATATATAGTTGTTATTCTAGTAATATCAAAACTGCCAGAATGTCATATAGTTGGAATCACACAGTATGTAGTTTATTTCTCTAAACATATACTAAATTATATTTTTCAAGAATTACAATATCATAAGTCTTTTCAGATTTAATTTGCTGTTATTTCCATTGGTACTCATGTAAGGAATCTTGCTTCCCTCCATGCTTTGAGATTTATTTTATTGGAGTTGTTTTACATTCCCTTAACTTTTACGTAAAGCCAGATTTGGCAGTGAATTCCTTGAGAAGCGATGTGTTTATTTCAGGAGCCAGAGGGCACTACTAACCTGGGACCACTGTAAACTAAATTCTCAGCTTAAAGTCTTTTCACTCTGCCTAAGCCACATGGATTCAGGATACACATCTGTGAAAAGGCCAGCTTGTGGCTGTTAATTCTCAAGGGTGAGTTCTTTTCCTCCATCCAGTGACAAAATGTAGAGAAGGTAATTTCCTTTACTGTTTTCTTGGTAGTTGAGGCAGGGTTGGAACACAGGTTTAATTTTTGGTTCATGGTGAAGTCATAGTCTTTTTTTGGGTGTGTGTTGATTTAGTGTGTATGTGTATCTCATACTAGACTCTCATTTTAATAATGGAATAGATTTTGTATTTTGTCTTCTGCACCCACGAGGCCAATGAAAACATAAGCTCGGTATGACCCTGATTTTGTAAATGCCCTCAAAGCAAAAGCTGGCTTTAATGATCACTCACATCTTTTCTCTCTGGACTGCTACTTTCACTTAGCTTTTGGTCTCTAAGAATTCCTTATTCTCCTAACAAATTACTGATGCACATAAAAGCTAATATTTATTGAGCATGTTTTTTAAAGGAAAGTTAGCAAGATAATACATCTACCACATTGATAAGAAAAGTTCTAGCATCTCATTTCTACCCCACATACACCTAAAGTCACAAGGATGATAAAATGAGAATTAAGATGAAACATCATGGTTTTATTTATTTTTATCTTTGATATGACAATGTTGAAGTGGCTTCTCCTTTATATCCTTAGTTAGGATTTCTGTTCAGCTAGTTTTCAGACGGTTCCCCAGGTTGACTGTTCCATAATTTAGTTGTAATTTTAATGTGGTCATGGGAAGAGGTAAGCACAACGTTTACCCACTCTGCCATCTTGACCAGACTCTGGTCGTATAGGTTTTAAACTATAGCTCTGTTCTTCATTGGCTTTATGGCAAAAATCAGGAGTTAAAAATCTCCAAGGTTATTTTTGGCCATATCGTTTTATGATGAAATTGTGGTAAATTCCCACCTAAAGTTCATGCATTTTATAGGATGTTGCTGCTTTTTCTATCATGAATAAGACAGATTCAGAACTATCACTGAAAACTCTGCAATAAGGCATGGTCTTGAAGCTGAGATGTGCTGATATATACATCCAGAATACAACAATTTCTGATGGCATCTCATTTTTGGCCTAGAAAATGACCGAGGGACACTAAATCTCTAAGATGACCAAATTGCTTAAGTAACTATGTTTTTTATTCTCCGACCTAGAGAGAATAGATCTATAAATAAGGCCAAAGACAAAACAGTAAGCACTTAGGGGTGGGCACAAATTATTTTTGAGGAACTATGTCTCTTTTTTACAAAAGTTTATAGAAGACATGACTACAGAAATAATTATGTAAAACAAAAAAGTCTTAATAAAATTCTCTTCCTATGAAACCTTTATAAAATGTTGTAACTTCTATCTCCCGCTAATGACAAAAATCATATAATGAGCTGTTATGCCAGGTAGTTTGTAACAATGTACCTTTCTCTTACAACAGACACTGAAGCACTCGTGGGATTTATATAAATTAATGAATTTATTTCTAATTTTTTTACATGATTCTTATTGTTCTTAAAAGTCTAATAACAAGAGTTTGATTCATGTATGCATACACTTACTGAAGCTATATCACATTTTCTACCACACTCTTCACTTAATTTATTATTTTAGCTACACATTACATTGCTTCATTATAAATTCAGTAATGAGAAATAGCATTACCATGTTGTTTTAATAATACATTATTAAAATGGATAAATTATGTTTTTTATACATGATTTTAATTTTACAAATCTACCTTACAGGATGTGTTTCACAATTTATTTTACAAATCTACCTTACAAGATGTGTTTCACAATTTATTTTCTCAAAGGTGAAAATTAACACATTTACTTGAGTTGGAAAATAAGAGTTAAGTAGGAAGGAATTGGCTGATGGACTTGTGTAGTAAAAATTGCCTTTGACAATTTAGTTGTATGCCAAGAACTTTCCATAAATTTAATGCACTAAATCTGCAACTTCATGGTTCTTTGACAAAAGAATACTTTAATAAAAGCATTTTATCAAAAGATATCTTAGGCAAAGGTTTATTAAAATTGTATTTTTTCAACTCCTTTCTTAGGAATGGATTACATAAAGTACCTCTAAGTGTTAAGAGTAACATACAAATTAGGCATCTGACACTTAGTGGTCAGATATTTCTGGTGTATTTCCCTCTGAGACACTGATTGCCTCTAGTATCTGAATAACAGAACTTATCTAAATCATCACTTTTTGATCCTTTGCTTTCAAAAAAATTGGGTGATAAACTGTTAAATAAAATTTGATGATAGTTGATTTTTCTGGCATATGACCTGAAAGAAGTTAATAAAAAATTGAATGTCATAACTATATATTAAAACTCTCTCCACTCCCAATTATTATTTATATACACAAGGTTTTCAGAATTTATATAGCTACATATAAATGCAAGATTGAGTATATTTGATTCTGAATCCTATTTCATCCTAGTAATAAGTACTATTCAACCTAGGATACCTGAAATATTTTTAAAAATACCTCTTGAAAAGACATATGGTAGGATGATCATTAACAGAACTGAAAGATAAAAATATTACATTCAGATAAAAACTACATAGGAAAAGAAGAATGTCAATCAAGATCACAGTAATAGTTAACTCTCGAATTTGTGTTATGTGAAACAATATAACAGATAGAGTACTCATTTTTTTCTCAATTGGACTGTACAGCAATCTCAAACATTGGGAATTTGTATTCGCATTTTACAGATAAGTTCTGGAAGCTTAGCAAAATTAAATAATTTACCTTTGGTTACTTAAGGAACCACTGTTAGGCTTCCATTTGCCAGTGGGAAATGTGGTGAAATCTACCACATGAACATATCACTCTGGAGATCTTCTTTTAAAAGTTTAAATTTTAATAGTGTGTCTGTATAATAATATGTATCATTCCAAAGCTGGATTCATGCCAAAAACATAATTTGGTAAACTATCTTATTTTCTTCCCACTTCATTTTACAGGGTTAGCAATTTTCTCAGCCATAAACAATAACTATTTAGAAACAAAAATTTAAAGGCTATAATATAGATCATAACATGGACATGACATTTTCTAGAAAAACTAAACTTAAACTTCTTTCCCTCATGACATTTAGGTCCCTTCTGTTTTGTGCCAGAATGTTGTGAGCTTAGGTTGTAGGGTCAGGTAAAAGCTGTGCGACAGAAACCACCTGTGCCATGACTGAGACTATGGCCTAACACAGGTTTCTTAACCAGAGCCTTAGCACCCTCACTAAACCAGGGGACGATAGCGCTTATCTCCCAGCATCACTTGAGGGTGAACTGAGATTCTGTATGCAAAGGACCAGCACTAATGCCTCAATAAAAATGATTAAGAATGCATTAAATGTCCTTGCACAAGAATGCATTAAATATTCTTGCATATAAATCTCTGATAATACTGCAAATGAATTCTTTTGAATAAATTCCTAGGGGTATGATAAATAGCTCAGAGTATATAATAATTTAAAAGGTCATTTTATTCTGCCAAACAATTTTCCAAAAAAGTGAAGCTATGTGTATTAGAGAAAAGAGCTCACCTTTTGGGTCGAGGAAGGCCCATGGGGGTAAGATTAGGGTCTGGCTTTGGAATGGTTTTCCGGATGCGAATCTGTGAGACTTTCTTTGGCCTCTTCTCTGGCTCAGACTATTTTTAAGGGTTAAAAAGAAAGATGGTCATATAAAGCCCTTTTCTTGACACTCAAGATATCACTTCCTCAGTTTATAAATGACTCTAATAAGTAGTTTATGACGAAGCTTCCCCTCCTACTCCTGCCAACAGTGTTTTCAACAACTAACTCCTTTTATAATAAAAGAGAACTGCACATTCATATCAATATGAAAGTGTGCAACTGTTGGAGACAGTAGATGTTGCAAAATTAAAAAAACACCATTGTTCATTCATCCTCTTTAAATGCAAGAAGCAGCTCCACAGTCTAATTCTCTAAACACCGTCCTCAAGAAAAAAAGAGTCTCGGAAACAAAGTAGATTAAGAGATTCAGAGTATCCTTTAGCAGCCAGATGGAAAACATCCTGTCTTGGTAATGTTTCAGCTGAAGCTAAAGATGGTAAATAAAGATACTCAGGGATTCTCTGTATCTATCATGTGATCTACAGTCATGGATGGACATCTCCAGTGCCACTGTCACCTGACTCAACCAGCACTTCACATTTACCTCTTTCTGTTCTGGAGGGCTACTCTGTGGATGGGGGCATGCTGCTGTCACACCATCCAGTTCATCAAATCCAGGAACCTGGAATTCAGAGGCTGAAAGCAGGAGCTTGCTGACAGCTGAGTCTGTTACCAAGCAAGACTTTGGTACCAAGGCAGGGAATGGAGGCTCTAGCCTAGCACAATGGAGAGAAAAACATAAAAGAAAATTTGAGCGAATTTAGTTTCTACCTCAGCACATTCAATTTCTCAACACTCAGACCAAGGTTGAAGCCTTATCCAGCAATGACATTTCCAGCTAACCTGTTCTCTAGTCACTTCTGGGCACAGGCCCTGTCTGCACATGTAAAAATTTCCAAGAGTACGGGCAATCACCTCACTGGTATAGAGCAATAAAATAATGAAAATGTATTGAATAAAGAAAAATGTAAAAAGGAACAGACTTTTTAAGGGGAGTGGGAAGAAGACATTTAGTGAACTGAACAAAAGAAATATACGCAGATGAGACTGATCTCATTCAGACACTGAAGTTGGCTAAATGATCAAGAAATAGCTTGAGAGGGAACTTACGGCACAATGAGCTGCTAAATGATATTGACTCTCCTCCCCCATGTCTGGCATGGATCACATATTCCTAGTTGCTACTTGTAATAAAACACATTTGAATCTAAGGTTCACTCTTAGATTAAATCTCAGATGTTCACCTGAGAAATGTAGATCAGGTTTAGAAGAACAAGAGCTTAGAATCACACCATGCCTGACCTACGCCATTCATTAGCACTCACGCACACACTCGCTTGCGTGCACTCTCTCTCTCTCTCTCACTCACTCACACACTCACACACACTGCAGGCCTTCATGTGCCAGGCAGGTGCCACTGGAGGCTTACCTCATCTGACTGCCACTGGTGTTGTAAGTAGCTTCCATGCCCGGAAGAGGCACATATGGTAACATGGTGTGGCTGAAGTGAAGCAAAAGTACGAGAACAATAGGTGAGGACAGTGGAACAACAGCAAAAATTTTGATGCCACTGCGAGTTTGGCACATCACATTCAATTAGAGCTTAGGAAGACAAGAAATGTTAGTCAATCAGAAAGATGAAAACCCCCCAGTTAGGAGAATTACATTTATGTGCCTGTTACCGGAATGGAGGCAAGCTGACAGGAAAATTATTTTCTAACTGAATTGGAAAGAAGGTAAGATAACAGAGAATAAGATAGTAAGAGAAGGAGGGGAACAAGAATAATTCTGAGTCTTATACCTTCTAATCAAGCTGATGAACAAATATATAAAAGTATCCTTTTTAATTACAGATAAGAATCTTATACTATATTCAGCTTGGTATTAACTCTATTAAAATAAAAGCTACCAATTTCTATAACTTCACACAAAATTATGAAGAAAACCTAAGTTCCACATAAAACATGGCTATGTAGAAAAAAACGGTTAACAGGATGGTCGGTTCCTTTTAATTAATCTTTTAACAATTACAATAGTATTAATAATCACTTACATAGAAATATTAATATGCAATGTTGGAGAGCTTTTCATGTCTCTCAAAATAAAACCTGTATCAGTTTCTACTGAATTTTGAACAGTATTTAATAAGATGTTTGTATGATGAACTTACAACCGTCTCCTCTTAGAAATTTGTTCTATGGCTAAGAAAAAAGATAATTCAGGTTTTTTAGGATGTTTAGCACCAACTTGAGATTCCCCTAGGAGTACTGATACAAGGAAAGAGCGGTAGGGTAAAATCTTGAAAAATGAGCTCACCAATTCAGAAATCGGGAGACCCTGGTTGCAGGAGAGCTCAGCTGAAACACTAACCAGCTAAGAGATCTGGGTTAGAAAAAAACCATGTGCCTCAAGCTCATCATCTATAAAAAAGGCCAAAAAGATGCCTGTTCAACCTATGTTATAAAGTGCTGGAGAGTAAGGTTCAAATAAGAACATAACTTGACATTTGTTAAGTCTTGCTTTTTGGGGCTACCCAACTTATCACACTTAATATTTCTAAGTGTGTTTAGAAAAACAGAAGACTACTAGACTCAAAGCCAAAGCATGTAATGTTAAGGTCCTTTTAGAGACAATGAAAAGGAAAACAGCACACTTCTACTTTCCACTTGAATTAAAAATATACAATATATTAAATTTTAAAAACTAATGCTAAATTAAAAAATAAAATAAAATGCCAGATATAAAAAGTAAAGGAGAGAGAAAATATTCCATACTAGGACACAGAAGTCAGGTGAGAAACTGTTCTGAAAGAAAAAAAAACGCCAAAGGGTCACAACACCTTCTCAAGATGACATGAAACTACCCTCCCTCTATACTAACCTCAGGAATAAACATCTTTTAAAGAACATAGAGTAGAGAGCAATTAAGCGATTGCATACCAACAAACTAGACAATAAAAGCAGTATACCATCATTTAAAACAATTTGGTTCCTTCTAATATATTTTTATGACTGCATTATAAAAAAAGAACATTTTTCTATTAACTATAGGACAAGAACTTATAATAGTAATTCATCTTTCAATTTCAATCAGCTACATTCAGGTTCTGGGGCATTTTTCTGAAACTCCATAAATTTATTTGCTTAGTTTTCTGCTGAGATGCCTGGAAGACTTCATAACATGCACCAGCAGCTTTTTAATGACACAGTATAATTCTGCTGAAGAGACTACCCCCCCCCCGACACACACACAGAGCTCCCAAGCTATTAGGGATGTTAAGGCTTTTTCTGTTGAATTTTTAAGCTATAGTAATGAAAAGAACAAACTAAAAATGTTCAAAGTTTCTGTTTATCCAAAGGATTACAAATAGGAGGATTTATCTATTATGTCTAAAACAGATCTTTAAGGATGTAACTCAAATTCTTTTTCTTCTCCTATTTTCAATTAGAAGGAAAAATGATATTGGTGAAATTATATCTAACTACTCTCAGGTTGAACCACAAGAACTCTTTTATAGTTCACTTAAATTTCTATAAATTTTACAACTATAGAATGTAAATGCCAATTTTTGAAGGCTCTCTCCAGAAAGAAATGCAGAGGTTCAGATATACCTGAAACTAATATAACATTGAATGTCAACTGTAACTGAAATATATAAATAAAAAGCGGGGTGGGGGGGGATGCAGAGGTTCTTAAACTAGATTTGATGATATCTACATAATTAACTAACTTATTTAAAAGCATTCTTCTGTATCTATTACACACCAAACACGGAGTTAGGTTATAGCTGTATAACACTTTGTGAACAAGTTATAGTTACAAACCATTATTTGTCACTACTTAGAATCTTTAACTTATAATTGTGTTTGTTCTTGGCAATGTGGGGACAATGGGTGAAAAAGACATTCAAAAGATTTGATGGTTTGCAGAATAAATGGACAAAAAATAGTACCAAAAAAAAGATTCTGCAGAAAATCCAGATTCTGCAAGAAAATTAGAGGGATGTGCATTTTCTCAGCAGAGATTTGGCAGGGTAGAAACAGAAAATGCAGACACAGATTTTAAATAGCGCTGCCTTTCTAGTAGTGCCCCTTTCCCCTCACTGGCAGGAAGCAAACACAGGACATTTGCAAAGAATAGGGGACAGATTTTACCTGCTTGTGGTGCCCAGAGGTGGCTGCTGCTTGCTGTGCGTGGAATGAAGAGCGGAGATTTCGAAGGGGCAGGCAGAAGGCCCATGCTGGCTCCAAATGGACAGCACTCGGCCCACCGAGTAGGGCAGAGAACAGAAGATCTTGTCTGCTATGGAGGCTGGAGACCGTAAGCCTTTCAAGCCCTGTGTAAACTGGGTCATGAAGAGCCTCTGCATGGTAGGCATGTGACTGGAGAAGCTCCGTTTTTTTGTCCAGATTCGGTAACATCCAGGTGAACAAAGTGCTAGGAGTGTGTGAAGGCCAAGGACAGAGCAGCCTGCTCTGGTCTGGACTATGGCAGTGCCTCCGCAGTCTTGGAGAGGAACTGGAGGCTGTGGAGGAGCTTGGGCATGTGCCTGACCGTGGAGGCCAGTGTCTTCCCTGAATGTGGCCATCCCAGGGCAACCATGGGACAAGAAGAAAGAAAAGGTCCACTTGGGAGGTTGAGAAGGGCACTGGGCAGTCTCTCCTAGGGCGAACCTCGCTGGAGCACAGTGCTCAGGAAAAGCCCTTGGGGACTCGGCCATGCACTCAGAACCTCGTTTCACATGAAAGGATACTGAGAAGATTTCGGAACCAAATAGTACTGATGGCATCTTGTTGCTCGAATGTATGAAGCTCATTTTGATGGTTTCGAGTGGATAAAGTGTCAAGGGTTTACTGTTAGGCCGCTTATCCCATGCAGCAGCTGTCAAATATGGACTCAGCTGCATTGTATTACGTGAAAACCCATCCAGAAGCCTTTTGTATCTGAGCCGCTTGTAGCTTTTAGCCACAGGAAGAAGTTCAGAGGAACACCGCTGGTATCTCAGTTTCTGGGTCTTTGTTGCTGGGACCAGTTTGGAGGCAAGGTTGGAGAGCTTGGTGAGTAAGGCTGATTCTTTGGTAGGCTTCCTGACATTCAGGCTCCTTAAAGGATGGCATGGAGTAGCCTTCTGCTTTGGTACGTGGCTAACGAAGCTCTTGGCAGGTACTGTTTTGGGTTCCTGTTGTGTGGGCACAGATGTAGCATACAAACTGAGAAATCTGTGTGCTTTTGTGGGGATGGTTTCAGAGGAACTCTTTAAAAAGGCAGAATTTCTGATTTTGCTTATTTTTCTCCCCACGTTGACTTGCTCCTGACAGTAAACTTTCTTACATGTTCGATGAGGCTGCTTCTTTAGGGGAAGCACTCCTCTCTGATGTGAGGCATTCCCAAAGGCACCATGTATTTCATCACATCTAGCAGAGTTGAGGTCTTGTGCTTTCTGGGGAGGACCATGAAGGCAAGGACCTATGCACAATTCAATGTCCTTTTTAAATGGATGATATAAGTTTTCCTCCTCTGGGACTTTCAACTTCTGACACTGTGCAGCAACACTGCCTTTGGCCAACTTTGCTGTGCTGATTTCTTTCATCATGGTGAACTCATTTTTGCAGTCTTTAGGTTGGTTCTTGTTTTGCACTTCATCCAACAATGTATTTGATATGCATTGTTCCAATAACGTATGTGCTTCTTTTTCGTGTATATATTCCGCTTCCTTCTGTAGCATGTAGTCCAAAACCCTCTGGCTTTTTTCTTCAGCATCACCAAGCATCCTCTGGGATTTCAACTGGATCTGAGAAATCTCACTCCTATTATCACCATGATCATATCCTCTGGTAATTATCTCCCCAGAGTCCTCCCCAACAGTGAAGTGACCCAGTGGTCCCATCTTATGTTCTTCAGTTTCTTCTCCTTTCACTTTAGTTTCTGTTTCCATTGTCAAAGGCAAATTTTTTACACTGATGTCTAAGCTGTTTCCTTCACTTGGACTAGTCCTATCCCTTTGTGCTCCTTCCTTCATTTCAGGAAGGACTGTGTAGTCCTTTCCATTTCCACAAAGCATTTTACCATCTTTTGGTTTAAAAAGATTTCTCAGGTCAGTTTCTTTGCTATTAACATCTGCTTCTGAATTTTCTTGAGAAGATGGATACAAAGGCATTATCTCAATGGATTTTAGGCTCCCTGGGGGAACAGAGTTCTTACCTTGGTGTCCAGAAGATATCAATTCTTCTGAGGAAATTCCATGGGTTTTTTCCTTGTCAAACTCAGAATTTATTTCTAGTCTTGATCTCTCAATCATTTCTTGTGTTTCTGTCAGAGATGCTTCTTTAACTTGCTGTTCATGATGAATATAATTTAAAGACACATTTACTTTATCCAATATTTTGATATTTGTTTCATGATCTGTAATAGACTCTATCTCATTGGCACAAGAACCTGGACATACTTCCATTTCACAGTCTTTTAACGATCTGCAGACTTTCTCTTCACATGATTTTCTTATTTCAATAGATTCCACTGTAGAGGAAGTAGCCTCTGGGAAATCTGAATCCTGGTCAATCACTTCTACAAATGAAGCATTCTGTTCTCTCTGAGACAGGATACTCCTTGAGGTTTCATGTAATGCCAGTCTACCTTGCCATGCACCCCCATCAAGTGTGCCAGATGCTCTTATATCTAGCATGCCTTCTGTACAATTATTACGATGGCCTGCGAAGGCAATGTCTATCATACCATCTGTGGACTCCTCATAACCAGAAATCCTTTCAAAGGCTCTTTTCAAATTGCCTTTCTTTGAACTACCACCAGATGAGTTGTTCTGACTGCCTGCACCAACTAGCAGATCTTTTTGGTTGTGGCTTACCTCTCTGATAGGTTCTGTGACGGTCTCTCTCTGGTCATTACCTATTGTCTCCTTAGCAGATTTATTTTTGCTTCTGTATTCATCTGCTCTGTTTGGGTGACTCTGGCAGTCAGGGACTTTCTCTCTCTTCTGATCAAGAGTTTCAACTGCCTGGTTCATGTTTTTAAAACTGGAGAACATAACAGTAGGAGACTGGTCCAACGATTTCTGAGAATCTGGAATGTTTACAGATTGGTTTAGTGCTTGTGTGGCACAATCAGAAACATTATATTCATAAAACATAGTTTCTCTGGGTATATCCTCTTCCTTCGATTCTAGCCCTTCCTCACTGAGTTGGATGTGATTAGTGGTATGAATGATTCTGTTTGAAGCTTCACTATTTAACATGGCTGCTGTCCTTTTGTTTCTGACCTCATCTCCTGAAAGGCCGCCTTTCGTTTCTCTTCCATCAAGTTCACTTGCCTCTGATGTATAACTCACATCATGGGTGCTACTTTCCTCAGTGTCTTCTCTTTCTAGGGAGTGGAGGTTGCTGTGCTGAAAAGTAGTTTCATACTTGGTTATCAAAGAGTTTTCAACATCCAGGATGATTCTGCTGGACTTAAAAGCAGCACAAGCAGAACACATGCTCTCTTCTGATACATTTTTTCTTACACAATAGCAGCTAGAGAGATCCTGAGATCGAACACTTTGATATTCCATGACAGAGATCTCCGGAGGCAAGCCTGCTGCTTCTGTTTTTGAATTAGTCATTTTGTTTTTTCTTTCTAGGCTTTCTGGTTTGATGTTTAAGGTAGGATTGTTTGAAGAGGCACCACAGGTTTTGTCACCTAGTGGAGAGATGTCTTTCATTTTTGTCTTCATGGGAATGGTCTGGGTATCAGCAATGACATCTGCTCCATCCTCTAATGGAGGGTGATGGCTCTGTTGGGAATCCTTGCTTGTTATGAAAGGCATCTCTTTAGCAGTTGGCAATTTCGCGCACTCCTGAGAATTAAGGGACACTTGATTTAAAACACATTCACTTTCCATTTTGTTTACAACCAGTTCATCAATACAAGGTGGTTCATTCATCTCACAGGCAATGTTCTGTTTATCTAAATGTGGAATATTGTCATATGAGGTCTGTACAGATTTTTCTGACTCAGGTCTGTAATCAAATTCTAGGGACGGTGATAACTGAGCAGTATCTTTCTTGGGTTTTGATTCCCCATTTACAGGACTTATCTGGTCCCCTGGCATTAAACTCATAGAAATTTTTTTTTCAATCATAACTTCATTATATGCTTCATTTAACTGGGTGTTGCCTTCCAGATTTCTCTGGATGCTGACTAAAAAGTTAGAGTCTTTATTATAAAACTTTTCACTTAACATACAGGGCTTGATAGTGGTTGTCTGCTCTGGCTCTTCAATCTGCATCAAGGAAGAAAAATTGCTCTCTTCAGAGTGTCTGCCAGAATGGCTCATATTAGTTAAAGTCTCTCCATGGTCCTCATGGTTTGTTAAGCTACCTTGAATATCTAAAGTGATTTTCAAATCTTTTTTTTTAAACATTATTTCTGTGGCTTCGGTAATAGAACTGGGTATTAAAGAACTAGAGCTGTCTGTATGGATACTGCCTTGAGTGCAACAGCTGTCATGAGTTTTTTCTTTTGTGAAGGCAATAGTATTTTTTTCTCCAGAACAATAACCACTAGCATCCTCTTCTGGTTGCTTGGCATTAACAAGAAAGTGTTTCCCTCTTTCATTCCTGGGGTTCAAAAACTGTTCTTCATTTTCTTCTCCAGAAGCCAAGTTCTTGCTTTGATCATCCTCGACAAAACATGAATTGTCTGTCTTTTCAGCAGACCTCTTCAGCAAGCCATCACCTTCAAAACCACAGTTTTCTAAGGATGTTGTTTTGGATTCTAGACCAGACGAACTTGATGTCAAACATGAAGCTTCTGAATTTTCTTCTAAGGTTTCTACACTGACAACATTTCTCATAGGTTTGGGACTGCCATGTGCAGAACCATGTTTTTCATTATGGTGGCTAAGAATCTGTTGGTGATTGTCATCTGCTTCATAGACAAGGCTTAATTTACACAACTCTTCCTTCTCATTGTCCACTTTGGAAATGGCACTGTTTCCTGGTAATAATGACAACCAAGAAGGACAAGTTTTTAATTCTTCACATTCTTTTTCTTTAGAAGTTGCTTCTGTTAATCCAGGGTCCACAAAGTTTAAAGGCTCTAGGGAAACTAGCATGCTGGTTTCTGAAACCTCACCACTGGCCATGATTTTGTCTACTTCTGGGTATTCGCTGCACCCAGCTGACAGACCTTTACTCACATTGCCATTCTTGTGTCCTTCATTAGTGTCCGTTTCAGACCCATTGACCTTCATACCTTGTACTTCTTCAGTAGATTTTACCATAGTTTCAGCTGTAATTTGTACATTTCCTTCTGCACACAAAAAATAAATCCAAATCAGTATGCAATCATAAAAAAGTTTGATTAAAAATCTGCTCTACCTTCATGAATTTAATTGCACGATGAATGGTGACAAGAAAATGATCCAACTCGAAAAGAGAATTGCAATGTTAGTACATGATATCTAATTGGTTTTGTTCTTTGCAGGACATGATTGAGGGCCAAAAGTGTACCTGGCAGAAACAGGTAATTCTGAACAAACACCTTTCTCTAAATGTTACTTACTTAAATGTATCCACTTAGCTAAACAAAGGACTACAAGATGGAGCCGAATGCCTAACTCAAAAGTCTTAAGAAGCTTCCATTCTAAAATATTAATAATGCAGACTGACAATACAACAGCTTATATTAGATGACCACCTTCTTATACCTGAACAAATACTAAATAAGTTACCTCTTTGAAAGAAGAGTTATACACAAAACCTTATATAAAATAGATTAATCTATAAATTGAGTATCAGTTTTGAACCCAATTATTTATAATAATTGCTTTCCTACAAAGTTGGTCATGAGCTGGTAATCAATGAAGCTGAGGGATAGGTACAAAGGGTTTAGTATGCTTACCACTTTTGAATAAATTTGAAAATTTCCCTTATAAAACATGAAAAAACAAAAAAAACCTTTCTAAGCAGAATATAAATACAATTCATAAAAGAGTTTTACCAGAGTTTCTCCGAAATCCTAAGTATAGGCTGCAATATAAAGTTTTCCAAACTTTTTAACCTACAAAAAAATTTCATCCCCCCTTCCTTTTTAGTTAACAAATGCAAAATTATACACACTCATGTGATTATGTGTATATACAAAACAGGACACTTCAACAGATAAAGCAAAATGCAAATCAACCACTAGAATATAAACTCCATGAGGGTAAGAATCATGTCTGTCTTGGTCTCTCCTCTTCACCACAGTCCAGAATAATACCTGGCACATAATAGCACTCAGTATATATCTGTGGAATAAATGAATACGATTAGGTCAAACTGATAAAGGCTGTCTTCCTAAGGCTTCCTTATCCATTTCTCATTTGGTAGTGAAAGAAGCAATTTTGAGACAAAGGGCAGCAACTGAGCAGCAGGCCAACTGCACCTGTGATATTACTTACCTCTCTCAGTCTGTTGCCTCCTTTGAAAAAGAGGGAAAGTACACTTACCTCAGTGCTAGTTTGGAGAGTTAAATTAAATAATACATGTTAAACATCACCTGGTACAGTACCTGCCATTTAAAGGAAAGGTGCCTCTGTTTTGTTCTGCTTTCTTTGATTCTTATTTTACAAGACCTGATAATATTTAAAATGATAAACTTAATAACTAGGCTAGGACACAGCATTTAAAAATATTTAGAGTCAGCAAATATTAGCTGGATAAATGTACACTGGATTTGGTTAAGTTTGCATAGTCACTGACAAAAGGCAGCCTCAAAAGCCTAAGGCCACACAGTATACAGTGTTTTGAAACTAGCCCACTTTCCTCATCATAGCAGACAATTTTACCCTATGTATGAATTTCTAAGCCTGAATACTCCAAATGGTTTGATCATCTCTCTCCATTGGATGCTATAGCATTCATCAAATCATTCATGTATATTTTGGGCCTTTCCACTCCATTCCTGCACCATCCTAGTTGTATTCCTGATTATATCTCCTCAAGAAAACTCTAACACTCTTCATCCATCCCCAAACTATCTACTCTACAAGGCACTTAAGGCAAAACTCTTCCTCAGAGCCACTACCTGATGGAAGAATGCATTTTCCATTTAAGTCAAGTTTTGGGGAAGAGGCAGGGGAATACCCAGGCAGTAATGCAGAAGGCTGGGTAGGGAAGATGCATAACGTATAGCTTGAAAGCAAACTGATACTCTGTCCACTCTTCAGCTTCAGTAAGTTTGGGGCAACTTTGTTTATTAGAAAGTTTTCATAAGGCTGTGGAACACTGATACCATCTTCATCAACAATATTGGAAGAAAGACAGTACCTATAAAAACTTATAAAGGGTAGGTGAGTTAATATACATAAAGCTCTTAAAAGTGACACACAGAGTCCATGCTTGGTTAGTGCTAGCCACTCCTTAGATTCCCCCACTTCCTTGCACAACATCTCTATCAAAAACCTCTGTAATACTGTTTCTCAATTATTTACTTACTATATAACCTTCATAAGACTGGAGCTATTTGAGGGAGGAAACTGGACCTTAATGATCACTGTGGACTCCATACACAACACTGACTTTGGCACATGGCAGGTACATAAATAGATGTTGGCTGAATGAAGAATTAGATTAGGGGAGTTGTTAAAAGTATTAGGTATACTCATAAAAGTATTAGGTATACTCAATCCAGCAACTCCACTTCTGGGTATATATCTGAAGGGAATGAAATCATTATCCTGAAGATGCATCTATACTTCAAGTTCATTATAGAATTACTTAAAGTGGGCAAGGTATGGAAAACAACCTAAGTATGTATCGATGGATGAATAGATAAAGAAAATGTAGTATAGTTATATTTTAAAAAGTGATCAGGTATACTGGAGGGTGAAATGTATTCTTTGAGGTATGGTCCCATTTTAGAAGCATAGATAGGAGTTTCATGATCTCAGCTGAAGATCCTGGACTTGTATTTTTATAATAACCATTTAAAAAGTGCTTATGTTTACAGAAACTGACAAACTAATCCTAAAACTCATATAAAAATGCAAGGAACCAAAACAATCTTTAAAAAAAAACCAAAGGTGGCAGACTCACACTTCCCAATTTCAAAACTCACTACAAAACTACTGTAATAAAGAAGTGTAGTACTGGCATAGGATAGACATAAAGACCAACAGAAATGAGAGTCCAGAAATGAACTCTAACATTTATAGTCAGTCAACTGACTTTTGACAAAGAACTAAGAAGAATACTTTTCAACAAATGGTGCTGGGACAACTGGATATCCATATGCAAAAGAATAAATTTGGACCCTAGCTCACATCATAGAAAATCATAAACTTAAAATGGATCATAGACCTAAATGTTAAGAGCTGAAATGATAAAAACAGAAGAAAGCACAAGAGTAAACCTTCATAATCTTCGGTTAGCTAATGATTTTTTAGCTAAGATACCAATACTACAAATGATAAAAAAAAAAAAAGACAACTTCACCTTTAATGAAGGATAAATTGAACTTCATCAAAACTAAAACATTTGTGCTTCAAAGGGCAATGGCAAGAGGTGAAAAGACAACCCACTGACAAGGAGAAAATATATGTAAATTATCTATTTGATAAGCAATCTGTATTTAAAATATATAAAGGGTCCTTACAACTCAGTAATAAAATGAAAAAAATCCTAATTTAAAAACAGGCAGAATGAGCATAACTCTCTATTCCTTAATTGAAGGCTGTACATAGTGACTTTCTTCCAAAGAGTACAGTGTGGAAAGGAAAGGGAGTAACTTTGTAGTAGAGAAAACCTGCTAAACATAGACTTACCTTATAACCTAGCAATTCCACTCTTAGATATTTATTCAACAAAATTGAAAATGTCCATACAAAACCTGTGCACAAATGCTGAGAACAGTATTATTCATAATAGCCAAATGTCCATCATCTGATAAATGGATAAAACTGAATATTATTCAGCCATAAAAAGAAATTAAGCACTTATACATGCTACATTATGGCTGAATCTTAAAACCTTTATGCCAAGTGAAAAAAGTCAGTCACAAAAGATCACATATTGTAGGATCTCATTTATATATACGTCCCTAAGAGGCAAACCTATAATGACAAAAGTAGAAAAGTGGCTGGAAGCAGCTGGGAGTAAGGAGGAATGGGGAATGTCTGCTAATGGGTATAAGGTTTCTTTAGGGAGTGAAGATAATTAAATTATAGTGATGGTTATACACGAAAAACCATTGCATTGTGTATTTTAAATGGGTGAACTTTACAGTATGTAAATTCATTTCAAAAAGTTGTTTAAAAAAACTTTATACTCATATTATAATAAAAGTAACACCATAAAATTTAGACTTTTGGGTGGGGCAGGGGGTGTTCTCTCTGTATAACGGTAATTTGAGACAGACATCCTGGAGGTTGACAAGGATTCAACAGTATTTCTGACCAAACCATTTCCTGGATCAAAGAATTAGCTGGCTAGACTGTGGAAACTAAATATGATATCAATTTTGGTTTATTCTATATCTCATCCTCGGGAAGATGTGCAATGGATTAGCAATACTGTAATATCTTATAAAAGGAAGATCTATGGAAGTTCACAAAGGCTGCCTAAAAGTAGGAAGATAGTGGTAGACAACCCTACAACCTTTTGTCATCTCCTAAGCTTCTGCTGACCACTGAACATCTGGCTCTCTAAATTACAAATAAATTAACAAATAATGAAAAGAATTCAACTCCTTAATTGGAACTCTTATAAATTGCTGGTAGGAATACAAAATGGTACAACTACTCTGGAAAAGAGTTTAACAGTTTCTTATAAAATTAAACATATACTTTCCAAATGACCCAGCGGTCCCATTCCTAAGTATTTGCCCTAGGTGAAATGACAAATCAAGTCCCCACAAAAACTCACACACAAGTGTTTATAGCAGCTTTATTCATAATTTCCAAAACTGGAACAACTCAAATTTCCCTCAAATGGGAAATAAACAACTGTGATACAGACAATAGGATATTCTTCAGCAGAAAGAGGCAATGAAGTATTCATACACACAGTAATATGGATGAATCTTAAATGCACCATGCCAAATGAAAGAAGCCAAGACTCAAAGGGCATTCCTATATGATTACATTTATAAAACATTCTGGAAGAGGTAAAACTTTACGGACAGAAAACAGATCACTGGTTGCTGTACGGGCTAGGGTTGGCAAGGGGACTGACAATAAAAGGAGCCTATGAAAAATTTCTGGGGTAATAGTAGTTAACACAACTGTATGTTTGTCAAAACTCACAGAACTGTACATGCACTAAAAAGAGTGAATTTTACTGTAGGTAAAATATACCTTAAAAAAAAAAAAATTCAGATCCCCAAATGTCTAGTCTTCTTCCATGTTGTCTGGTATAATTTTTCAACTTTTCATTCCTTGAAGTAAAAATTATAGGAGGATTACGACATAAAAAGGGAATACAAAATAGGAAATATTCATTCCAAAGTATAAAAACAAATCAATAAACTGAGAATCTAGATGTATGTATATAAAGTATAAAGGCTTTATTGATAGATTCATTCTATCTATAATGTTTAATTTAATCACATAACAGAAATAGAGGCCTTTAAAAGATTATTTCAACTTTAATTATTCTAAATAATTCAAACTATCTTGTCCCCAGAATTATATAAGGTAGTTTTTCTCTCCTTACCTACTTTCACCTCTGCCAATTTCTGGTGACCTTCCTATTTTAGAGAATTCCCAAAACTGCTGCTGTGGGAATGAAACTAAGTCCTACAGTAATGAATGGAAACTAATATTCGTTTTATTCTTGGTGCCCATTTCATCTTTCTTCTCCATACAACCTTCCCAAAGGAGCCCAGTACAAGAAACTCTCTGAAAGCAAAATAAAACTTGATAATGTCAGTTTGTAAAGCAGTAAACAGAAAATTATAGTGCATAGCCACATTAAAACTCAATAGCAGAAAGGAAGAGGCTCTAGTCAGAGTGTCTGACAGGAAGACATTCTTGCCTTGTGAAATAGTCTCTCAACTAATACCCATCACTACTCCCCTCATGCTGCTTCTCTTGGGTGTGCCCTAGAGCTATCACAAAATAAGGAATGAAATGCAAAATGGCATCCTACCAATTAAAGGCTCCTTTTGGTTAACAGAAAAGTCCTTTTAAAGAATTAAGCTTGTTCTCATTTCACCAAAATGAGCCACAACAGACATATGACTGTAAAGGACCTCAAAATTCTGGAATACCATGTAACTTGGGAGTACTGTGAATGAGACGTTTTTATCAAAAAGGAAAAACAATGACCCAAGGGGAGAGTATAGCTTCAGTTCACTTAGTAAACAACTCAGTGCAAAATATCCAAATTCATTCCCCAGAAAATTTATAAGTTATTACAGAACAGACCTTTGAGGTACCCCATTCAGAATAATCAAAACAACATAAATAAAACTAGTAAAGCAGTTTTTACAGTGTTCAACAGTGCAGACATTTAAAGGTAGCAAAGCTATATTAGATTTTTATCAGAAAAACTTAAATCCAATATGTTCAGGACTAGGAGCTATGATCTGGGGCAAAGTGAAAAGTATGGCAGCTGGGTTCCTAGGGAGAAACATAATTTACTTCTCAATTCTTTAGTATGTAAGTTAGTAGATGCTTGACCTTGACCTTGGCAAAGCAGCTGAAATGCTGGCCATGCTACCTTAGAGCATGTGCATCTTTTTAACTCAGATCCATGGTGGTGGTGGCATGTCCTGTTTGCGTGTTTCCAGGGCTGAATTCTTTCACAGACTTGCCTTCTTAGAACTTTCCTTTCTGCCTTGCTATGACTGCCTGGGATTCTGGACAGCTGAGTTTGTTTCCTCATGTGTAACAGAAGGACACTTTGGAAGGTTCTTGGGGGACTAGATGGAAGAATGTATCACAGTCAGGTACTAAGTCACTGCTGCTAAAAACTCTAATAAAACCCTCATCTAAAACAACCTTGCATATGGCTTGGGAGGAAGGGGATAGTTCATTTTCCCAATGTAAAAAGGAATTGTATTTGGACAGGAAGAATAGTGCCACCAAGTAGTTTATCTGAGTGCACTTTCAGAAATGCTCATCTTATCCATGGTCCAATGTACGCCAGGTTTTAGGGGAGAGTAACCATGTAAGTCTGAGAAGGCAGATTTTCTCGTAGAAAATAACTCTGGTTTTCCTGTTTAAAATGTCAGTTCAGTTGTTAAATGACAGTGTAATTCAACACATGGACAATAAATTTTGTGGTTAAGATGTAAGTGAAAACTTACAAATATACCAATACTGAAGCCCCATTAAAAAGATATTTGGGGGAGGGGATGTTGGTGCATTAAATATATCCCTTGTTAAGGCCCCAAGAAGCGGGTGAGACTTATAAACAAAGCAACATTTCTCATCTTCAGAGCTTTAATGTACACTGGACAGCTGAGCCTTTGAGCCACAGAGAAAATGTCCAGCAGCGAGCAGGGTGATAAACTGGGACATGTGTCCTTTCTCATAAGGACGATCTGTGCTTCCTTTTCTGTTCAGGCTGCCAAAAAGCAGACAGTCAAATCTGATGTTATATCACAGTAACGACACGTTCACACAATTAAACACTATTTGCTTTATCTTTTTTTGAGGTTCTGATTATTCTATATTATTAAACTTAACTATACAATATATACATATAGTCCTCTGTAAAGTTACCTACGATTATTTTCAACCTGGGGCAGAAGAATAATCCTGGCTCTCTTTCTCCTGGGCCTTGGCTTCCTCCTCAATCAATCAACCAATCAATTTAACAAAAAGTAACATCTCAGATACCTATATATAACCAGTGCTTTGAGGAGCAAAACAAGATAATGTAAAGAAAACTGTTTTGTAAACTGTCCAGGTGACCTGGAGTGAATGCTCTGTCCCATCCCTGCCCAGGATGACAAGAAGAAGCTGCACTGCCACAGTGCTGACCGCACTGGGTGGATTCTATCTCCATCCACGTTACCCCTTCCAAACAGGCAATTCTGTTTTATGAAATCAAATAAAAGATTATACATTGGCAATTAAGGTTCAACACAATGTCAATAAGGAGTCATTATAGAAAAAGCAAACTATTGTCAAAAAATAAGACACTGCTCAATAATACAAGGGTTCTTGAAGTGCGTCCAGGGGCAATATCAAGAATTTCTAGAACTGAGTCCATATTGCAAGGCAGGGACCTATAATCCTTACATTCCCAATGCAAATGAAAGTGATCTAAAACAATGTGTATAATTAATGGAAAAGGAAAATATTTGAGGGAAATAAATACCTTTGCTCCTTAGACAATCTTCAGGGAGGTCTGTGCATAAAAGTTCTTTGCTTGATGGCATCAGGTCCTCCTGCAGTAAGAAAATTAGCCATCAGGGAGGATTTTGAGATAACTGCGGTCATGCATGCAAATTATCCCGAGAGACTTCTTTATGACTCCAGGAAATTTACCAGCAGTTGCAAAAACTGGGAACTGAAGGAAATCTTCAATTTAAATAAATGTAATCAACAAAAACTTCCTTATCTCTAGAATTGAGCTTGAAAAGCTGAGTTTCCCAAGGTCTGGATAATAACAGAGGGTTAAAATGTTGACCTGCAGATCCATACCTTCTGAACCAGAAACAAACTGCTGCAGTATAATGTAACTGCATTTGAAAACATCAGGAAATTGGATGTATCTCAGTCCCTAACCATTCCAGATATCACACAGTCAATTTTCTTGCCAAAAGTTTCTTCCCAAATGTCTTTGAAGGGCTATTTGTTTCTTTTCATCCCCCTTCATAGGAGAAGGGGATATGGGAGAACACCATCAATAACAACTAGTTTCCTCCTTCAAAAGGAATTCAGAAAAATGAGAAGGGGTAGTGATAGAATACACACTGTGTGGCAGCAAATGGCTTGGAGCCCAATAAGGTTTACCAGGTGGAAGACACGAAGACGAAAGTTGGCTGCTCAGAAAACTTTCCTTCTGAGTCACCTCTTTTCCCCTGCCCTAAGATTAAAAGACTTTTTTCACAGTGACTTCATTATTAGGTATAAGATTCTGACATCGCATTCATCTGAATCTACAGATTTAGTGAAATCATTGCTACAACTTTTAATAATTTTTATAATACATTTTTAAACGCGTGTGTGCGCGCACACACTCACACACACACACACACACATACACACAAAAGCCATCTGGACTCTAAGCAAAGTTCTATAGTAGAAACAGAACTCAGGAAGGGGAGAAAAGATAAAAGCAATGACAAGTACAGGTGGACACAGGCAGAAATAAAACATCATCATCGGAATAGAGAGATAACTAGCATGGACTGTCATATATGAAGCAGTACTATTTTTTCATTTTCTATTGAAGCTTTCATGTGCAATACTATTACAGAGAATGAACTTGAAAAAAACATCTTTTAAATAACTTATGTGTAACACTACCATGTCTGCAAAAAAGTATGAATTCTAGCATGATGCCAAAGTGAATTTATTTGTAAATGGAGAAGAGAGAAAGCTCTTAGCACAAAAAGATGGAATTAGAAAATCACCATTTGGCAATCATCACAGTAATAATTATCTTAAGTAAGAATCATCAATAGATATTAAAACTAGTGGTTAAAAGTCTGAATGAGAAACAAACATTAACACACTTTCAAAGTATCTTCCCACAACATAAATAATTACACAGCAGAAACTAAACTTCACAGTGGAGAAACTTGGCAGATCCTAACTGAACCAAGTGATGGAAGTTCACCTCCTCAGGAATAAGGACTCCAATGTCATGTGCTTCCTAAGAGGATGCAGTGAGAAGAACTAGCATCACTTCTGTGGACTCCTGCACCCAAAATGCAGAACTGGGATCTAATCATGAGGAAACACTAGACAAACAAAAATTGAGAGGATTTCCACAAAATAAATGGCTCATACTCTTCAAAAGTGTCAAGATCATAGGCTGAGAAACTGACAGATTAGAGAGACAGGACAACTGAATACCACAACTGATCTTAGATTTTATCTAGATCAAAAAAGCATTTTTTTCTTTTGTTACAAAAGACATCAGTGTGACAATTGGTCAAATTTAAATATGGTCTGCAGATTAGAGTACTTGGATCAGTGTTAATTTCTTAATTTAGATGATGATCGTTTAATAGAATGTTTGCTAGGAAATACACATTGAAGTATTCAGGGATAACATCTGCAACGAATACTCCCAAATTATTCAGGGGAAAAAAGCGAATGTGGTTAAAATGTTAACACTCGAGGAATTTGCATGAAGGGTCTATGGGAATTATTTGTACTATTTCTGCAACTCTTCTGTAAGTCTCAAATCACTTCAAAATAAGAGGTAAAGAAAACATCTTTATTTGTAGTTACATTTGATCCTTTCTCCAAAATGATACTATTCTCCACTTTTCCATTTCTCAGGCTGAATGTCTGAGGTGAAATTAGATGCTATCTGGAGTATTTTTCAAGTTAATACTTTATGGAAAAGGCAGAATCCCAGAACAAAAGATTATGGGATAAGTCAGATATAGCTTGGTTCCAAGTTCAGGACTCCCACCTACTAGCTACAGAGTGCTGAGAGCAAGTTTACAGGTGGTTGTAAGAATAAAATAGGAATCACATAAACACCTAGAGAGACATCCCAACATCCCATCAGGACTAGGTGCTCCATGAGCAGAAGCTATTATTCATTAGATCTTAGACACAATATTCTTTTCTGAGAAAAGCCAACAGAATTATTACCAACAGATTCTGCTGTCGTCTGAAGCTTTTCTGGGCCTACGAGAGGCCCTATAAAGGGAAAGCTAAGCTCACGTCAGTAACATACAGGTTCTTTCATATTCCAAAGGACTCTGGTGGGCTTCTGCAATTAAACTAATCCCACTGGCTCTGGCCCTTGGAAGGGCTGCTATGATTTTAGTTGTCCCACCTGCTGCTCTAAGGCGATGTACTTAGTTGGAGGCCCTAAAATACCCTGGTGGAGTGCCATTTCAACTAGTAAGGCCATTTCCCCTTCTCCTTGATTAGCCATGATTTCTAACAGAGAAAGAGAGAAGCAGAGGCTATGAGTGATGCTACTTCCCCACCGCCTTGCTGACTTCTCTTAAAAGGTTCTGAGTTTAGAAACACAGGGCTGGAAATCCTGCAATGTTTGAGGTCTCAACTATGACCAGGAATTGACTAGGTTGAAAAGGAAATAGTGTGAGGCTGAGGTCAGATGTGAGGGACCCCCTCACCACCACCACCACCACAGAGGTGGTCTATCTTCAGATCAGGTGGGAGCTCTCCCAGTCTAGGGCCTCAACTGCACATAAAATAGCTCACCTATACAAGCTATGGATACGCAGCCTGATAATCCCGTAATTCCTCTCATCTTCTCAAGGTCAGCCAATCACATAATGAACACTTGCAGAAATTTACTGAACACAATTTCCTTTTCCTACAATTATCAGCTAAATTAAATTCTCTTACTTTCAGGATTCCTAGAGGTAGAATTCGAAACATTTCTTCCCTATCACCCAGATTTTGTTAAATATAGACATCTGATCATTAATGCACCAACATTTCCTGCAAAATGTCTTGAATGAATAGACATCCATGATAAAAGTTCACATGGATCCCTCTTTCGAGGGATAACTGCTATAGTTTATAGCATTCTATCAACTATATAAGAAATCCCATATAATAGTGTAATTTTTTTTAATTGACAGCAACAAATTCTTTGCCTTGCTCATCCAAGTCATCCCCCTGCCCATTGCTTTGAAATCAAAATCAATTTTTTGCTTCTCCAAAGTTTTGGCAGATTTTAGGAGGGTCTAGAAAACCATTCTTACTGTTCATCTGTAATCTTATTTCCCATTAAAAGTTGGCTGTGTGTCCTGGAAAAATTGCAGTTCTCTGACTCATTCCTATCAGACCAGTTTAAAGCAGGAGAAAAACACCAATACCTTAAGGAGGGAAATTAATATTCATTAGGCTCTTCGGCTTTTATAATTAGGGTAGTTATAAACTCCTCAGGGCCTGATGTAAATCTGAGCCCAGTGAGCTCCTCCAAACCTGAGCTTTCTGAGCTCTTGAGCTGGAGGCAGAGGCAGATAAGGAAGGGCAGTGACGGCCCCATCTTCAGATGGGACTGCCTATACACTGAACTATCCAATGACAGGTCCACAATATGGAGCAAATGAGATATTTCCTACTTTCTGACATTTGTGGAAATAGCTGATTACGCTAATAGTAAAAGAACACTGAAAATAAAGCAAACTTTGTATTTCTAGATGAATCTTTCAAATTCCTACATTTGCATATCTAGAGAGGAATAGCTGCAGAACAGTAACTGTATCTTTACAGAGCTTAAAAAGGCATTTTCCTTCATGTATCTCAATTTAGAGAAACTGATGACTTTACATTAAGTGTTGATCGAAGTAGCTAGGAAAGACATTTAATATCATTCTCCTACAATGAGTTATCTAAAAGAATTGTTAAAATAATTAGGAGAAAGTTCTATCTGAAGTCTCAGCAGTATGCCACTGGTGCTTTGGTCATTTCTTTGTCAAACACTTTTAGTACTATGATATGAAAAACACAGGCAAATCACCACTAGGAGGATAACAGTGCCCTTGCAGACCTAGAAAACAGCTTATGGCCACCAATTTTACTACTGAGAGTATGAAGTTCAGATTTTTTTCACCTTTATGTGACTAAAAATGAATTCTTTCCAACAGGATTCCCTTTTAAATAAAAGGTAAACTCTTTCACACCACTTCAAATTTCCCTTAGAATAACAGACTCGTACGGTAACAAGCAAATCTAATGGACATCTAGCCCAATGGTCTTTCATTTAAGTAGTCATACAAATTGCATAAGACTGTCATTAAAAAAAAATAAGTTTCTCCAATGGCATAACAGGCGTAAAGTGATTAATAGCCCTTGTGCTTCCTTACTTGATGTTCCCTGTCCAGATACCTACAGGGATCTGTCAAAAAATGATACTGAGCTTTCATATTTCATAGCTAACAGTTCAGAAAATTTTCTGTGTTGAGCAAGATTAAAATACTGTATTTTGGAACCAAAACTATTGCAACATATTCAACCTAGGCATACCTACTGCTATGAGAAAAGAAAATATATAAAAATTTAAACAAGCTACAGCTTGTATCTAAGCACCAAGTCAAACAAACACACACAATGTAGTTTTCAATGTTAAATCATGTTGTGTGGATGTCACATACCATCTCTTTATATCTTAATCAAATAAAACCAATCTTTTCCACATTCTGGCTGGTAACTTTTATGTGCAACAGTTTTTGATCTTTCTTCTCTACAAATGTGGAGTTTGGAACTGAATACATTCTTTCACCATTCAGTGTGGCTTGTGCAGCTGTCCCTTCCATTGTGCCTGTTCTCATATACCTTCCCTTCCTTTCGCCTTTCCTCTCTTCCCTAGTAACAGAGTGTTCCCGATCAAAGCATATTATTAATTACAAGGTTTTATACCTTTTGGACACAATCATAAAGCAAGCAAGAATAATTTTTTTCTGGCTTACCTTTTCATGACTAAAACATTTCATGAATAAGTGCAGTCACAAAAGGACAAAGACTGTATAATTCCATTTATACAAGGTATCTACAGCAGTCAAATTCATAGACAGAAAGGAGAATGGTAGAAGCCAGAGACTGCAGGGACGGGCAATGGGGAGTTATTGTTTAATGGTAGAGTTTCACTTAGGGGAGATTAAATGAATTTTGGAGATAGATGGTGATGATGGTTACACAACAATGTGAACACTGAACTGTATACCTAAAGATGATTAAAATGGTATATTTTATTATGTGTATTTTTCCATAATAAAAAAGCAAATAATAATTAAAAAAAAAACTCTTAAAATAGTTGCTTCATAAAATAACATGTATTTTGTTTTCTTTTAAGAAGAAAAGCAACGAAGAAACTCTTTAATAACTTTAAGAGACGTTTAATGAGTGAATTAAAATGAGTATTTAACAAAACCAGTTTAGGCCTTCATCAGAGCCCAAGATATAGAAAAGTGTAAACCTCTATTCTAAATATCGGTGCACTTCTCCATGAACTGGGAAATTCACTAAGCCAACTTAATTTTGTTATACTCATTCAATTCATGTAATACATACCTGGAGAGCCTAGGTGGTTGTCTTTCACAATTTCAGCACGTTCTTATTACTGGAGCGGTGCTCCACTGAAATCACTACCTTGATTGATTTTGGTCCAGAGGAAACAAGACGTGGGCAAGTAGTAGGAATCTTTGAGTACTTTTTCCCAAACCTGAGCCAGTGCATGAACGTGGGCCTCTTGCAGGTTTGAGATGAGAAACAGCTGAAGAAAAACATCTTGTGGAATGCTGCTAAAGGCAAATCATGGACCACTAGAAAAATCAGAATCTCAGGGTAGAAAAGAACACCTCTGATGTTGCTTGTACAAACTAGAATCAGCTTTGCTATACTTCTGACAGTCACTTAGCCTTTTCATAAATGATTTACCCACGTAAGCTAATTCATGTCTAGATTTGTCTGTTAAAAATTACTTCTATTGAGTTAAATTGTCACTCTCTAACAAGAGTATATTTTACAATTATTATATTTAAAAATTTTTACATTTATACTTAATTCAGAAGTAATTTCTTTCAGATGTACAAATCTGTAAGTATTGTTCCAAAATTTTCCCATTGTCTTCATCCAGCTTTAACATCTTATATAACCACAGTACAGTTATTAACACTAGTAAAATTAATATTAATATAACTAATCTATAGACCTTATTCAAATCTTAATGGATCCATAACATCTTTTTGGGACATGAATCCAATCCAGGGTCCCACAACGCATTTAGTCGCTACATCTCCTTTAAACTGAGATAGTTTCTTAGGTATTTATCTTTCATGACTGACACTTTTGGAAAGAAACTCTCTCGATGTGGCATTGTCTGATGTTTCCTCATTTGACTCTGGTTATGCATTTGGGGACAGGAATCCCACAGAAATAATCCTAGCTCTTCTCAGAAGGCACATGGCACTGGGGTGCCTCATTCCTGGGGAGGTGAGTTTCCATCTCTGCTTCATCTGCTTCAGGTGGCTCTGCCAGGTTTCTCCATTGTGAAACTTTTGTAATTATTAAATACCTCCTGAGGTGATATATTGGAACTATGTAAATATTTGTTTCTCATTCAAACTTTTAGCCACTATTGACAATTCTTACTGGAAATGACTACTGTGGTTACCAAATGGTGATTTTTTATTTCCAACATTCCTTCTATATTTATTAATTGAAACTCTTTAAAGGGCTTTCTTTTTTCAAGTTATTTATTCAAGTATTTTATATCAGCACAGGTTCATGATTTTCTTTTACTAATGGATTATAATTCATTACCAATTAAAGTCAAATCACCTCAGCCTTGGCCACTGGGAGCTCCTTCAAATTGGCTCCCATGTTCTTTTGTTATGTCCCCATAATTTTCTGAGCCATTCACCACGAATTGTTCTAGGCTTATCTTGTATTCTTCCCTGTGCCAGCCCTAAAACGGCATTTTCACAGAGAGTCTTGGTTCCATTAATTGGAAGATGTTATTTAGAAACCAAGACCTGGGCACTAGGTGTGCTCATTGTTATGAGGTGTCACCGCTTCTAGATCCTACCTTACACACACACATATACATTTCTGTATTTATCTGTATACATTAAAAAACTCTAAGTTCATACTGCTAAGTCCAATTCTAAACCACAGGGTTCATTCTAATCCCCTACCCCCAATTTATAAATACTTTATCAGTGACAAACCTGGCTCTCATTAACCACAATATTTACCTATCCATTCAATCCCAGAACATTCATAAAGTAGTTCAGGAACTGCTAAACCATACCACTGTGAAAAACAAATTTACTAAAATGTTTTGTCCTTTTTTGGCTTTAGAATATGTAGTCAAAATGTTTGTTACTTGGGTTACTGTTCTCCATTTCACCTCCCACAGTGTGGTTTCATTATTTATTTGTTAAGAGTAATTTGTTACAGTTTGTATTCAATTTTGGGTTTCCACCACATCCTGGTTGTCTATTTACTTTTCAAGTATGTAGTCAGAACTATACAAAAAGGTGTGCTCAGAGTGTTACTTCCTCCTGTCCTCTCTTCCACCCTGCTCCCACCTGCTCCTTGTACCAACGAAATCCATCTGTTTCTGGTTCATTCTTCCTGTGTGCACACGTGTTTTATACAAATGAGCAGATGCTTGTATACTTACTTATTTCCCCTTTCAGGAGAGGATAGTATACATACTAGTTTATGTTTTGCTCTTTTCCCTTAACAGTATATCCCAATTTGCAGAAGAGTTAACACAGCAGGCCTATTATCCTTAGAAAGCCTTGCTTGCAAGGGTGGCTTTACCAGCAACTAGAAAGTGTGATTTGGGGAGCATTTTTAACCATTCCCTAAATGAAAGAGTAGCTCGCTGCATCTATACAATAATGTGGTTTATAATAAAACTCTTGCTTTGTTCCTGAAGTCTGGAATTTTGGTATGCGCTAGCCAGAGGATGCCTATGTGACCACTACCCAATAAAAACTCTGGGCTCTAACAAGCTTCCATGGTAGACATATCCCATGTGCTGTCACAATTTGCACCCAAAGGAAGTTAAATGTGTGACTTCACTGGGAAAGGACTCTTGGAGGCTTGTAACTGCTTTCCTTTAGACTTTGCCCCATATCCCTCTTTCCTTTCCTGGTTGCTTGTCTTCTGTTATAATTAATCTTAGCTGTGAATATGACCATATACTGAGTCCTGGAAGTTCTAGTGAATCACCAAACCTAGAGGTGGTCTTGGGGATCCCTGACACACCTGGGAATCACTCCACATGTATACATAGAAATCTACATTCTTTATTACAGCTGCATAGTACTCCATGTATGGATGTTTATTTATCATAGTGTATCCAACCTTTCTCTTATATGTGGACATTTAGGTTGCTTCCGATATTATGCAATAATAAATAATGCTTCAAATAAATAATCTTTTAGATACTTATTTTTATATTTCAAAGGTGTACGTTTAGGATAGATGCCTAGAAATGAGAGCGCTGGGTCAGGGCATATGTAGTTTTGTTAGGCATAGCTAAAGTCCTCTTCTGACATGTTGTTATCAGGCATTCTCACCAGCAATGTTGTCATAACTTCATTTTCACCATCCTCATAGGTAAAAAATGGTATCATATGTTGTTTAAATTTGCTTCTCTAGTTTTGAGTGGGGTTGATCACCTCTTCATGTGTCAACCCCACTTCAATACACACAGTGAATCATCCAAGTCTTTCCTCCATTTTTCTATTGGGGTTTTCATTCCTCAGTGAAAGAGTTCTTTATATATTAGAGATAAACCCTTTGTCTGTCATATATGTAGCACATACATTCTCCCAATTTGTCAGTTGTCTTTAGACTATGTTTGTGGTGTTCTGCCAATCTGGGAAGAGTTCTTGAGGTCCAAGGGCCTCTGGACGCTGCAAACTTTCTGAAATGGTATGTCTGCTTTTCTGAGAGGTCTGTAGCATTCATCCAGATTATCAAAGGGTCCTATAATCTGAGAGTGATTAGGAGTTATTACTGCTATGTCTTCCATTGAGTCTAACTGTGCCCAACAGAACCATTTCTGCTTGACAGCCCTCCAAAATCTTGAAGACTTCTCTTGATTTTTCTCTTTTCAAAGGAGGGACCACCAACTTGGCTTGCAACAGTGTATTTTCAATATCCACTTTGGCTAGGAATCCTAACACTGACACATTCCTTGCTTCCTCTCTAACATCATCCCCTCAGCCTGGGGCATCTTTAGCTAAGCTGAGTGCCGGGGAAGAGGAGAATGTAATTATGATATTCTGGATATTGGCTAACCAGAATACAACAGAGCACAACCACTACCTCTCAGTCCAGGCAACACATTTCTGTTAACGTACAGTAAAAACAAATTGGCTTTTCATGGTAGCCATACCACAGTTAACTATAACTGACCAGCTAAAATCTGTAAGTCTGCTGTTTCTGCATACATTCTGCCTTTTTTTTTTTTTAACTAGTGGAGTTCAATTTATAAAACCAAATACAAAATCTTATGTTTATATATAAAAAGTTTCATTTTGCTTTACACAAATTAGAATATGTTTACTTCTGGTGGAGCTGGAAGGGAAAAAAGGGATAGTTTTGAAAAAAGAAAAGAGAGACATTAAACTTCTAGTTCTTAGGTTAGGTGGTATGTGTGTGTACATACATATAGATATATTTATGTTATGTTCATTACTTCATAATTTATATATGCATATTTTTGTATCAAATATTACATTAAGAAACTTTCATCTTGTTAGACTCAGCCCACCATATCAAGAAGAAATTTTTAAATCCTGAATCTGTTACCTAACTCATTAAGAGTAGGTCATCAAAACATAAAATGTAATTATCACATTCAACTGTTACTTAATGTTTTATCCATTCCTAATGATGGTCAATATATGCAGCCTACCAATAATCAATTGCCCTGTAAACTGTGTAAAGAAATAATGTATTTATCAGGTGGAGAATGAAGCCTAGCCCAGGATGCCCAGAGAATATGAATTTATTAGTGGGTCTAGAGCAAGGGCTAGCAAACTACAGTCCGTAGGCTGGTACCTGTGCTTACAAATAGTTTTATTCATACAGCCACACTCATTTGTTTACATACTGTCTGTGCTTGCTTTCACTTTACAACTGTGCAATGGCAGAGTTGAGTAGTTTTGACAGAGACCGTATGTCCTGCGAAGCCTAAAACATGTATTTACTTTATGGTCCTTTACAGAAAAGTTTGTTAACTCCTGGTCTAAGGTCCCATCTAGGGGAGAAAGCAAGTTTCTAGTCCACCTGGCAGGTATATTCCTTTAGGAATTGGGAAACCTCACAGCTGACTAAACATTAGTCTCACCTAATTAACTCCTCTTAACTCTAAGTTCAAACTCACGTCCTACAAAATAATTATTCTACTTTTCACTGTGTATTACTTTAAAAAGTGGCTTTCTGATTTATACTTTAGCCTCTCATGAAATGGTTTAGCATGGGTTAGTTCTTTGGAGACCACTACCTCCCATGTACTAAAAAAAAAAAAAAAAAAAAAAGGTCAAGTTTCTGGACCTGCAAAGCTAAGGACTTGTTTCAAAATATAAAGACCTCTCGAAAATATCCATCCAACGACACCCTACCTGGATTGACAGCCCCCCTCAGAAATACCTTGGTGACATCTCACTCCATAATACTACTACTAATCATGATATTAGCAAAACTTCAGAAAGAAGTACAGATCATTTCTTAACACCAGATGCAGAAATATTACATGACTACCACAAAGAGACTCAACAGTTCATATACAATGGCTACTTCAGAGAAGTGACACCTTTTCATTAGATAAGCACTTCCTCTCAAGTGTTTGATGTGATGCAAATGTTTTAAAAGATCATCAAAAGTTAATATCCAAATCAACATTTTGGAAATGTTTCAATAAATCATAAGCTACCTGTCAGCATCTGTACTTTATCACGTGAAGTTACTCTGGAAAGCTGTCAATCACAGTCATCTCATCTGAATCAAGATCTCTTTTCTTACCTGGCTTGGGCTGATCTTTTCTTCAGCGGCTGTGGAATGTTGACACGGGTCTTCCTTTGCTCCCTCACAGGGGTCTCTTATAATTTCCACCTGGTCCCCTCGATCTCTGAAGACCGTTAGCTCCATGCTCTTTGTTTTCTCTTCCCTATCCAAGATCCCAGAAGCCACAGAACCTGCTGTGAAGTCCACCAGCCCACACCGCCCAGGCTCACCCCCATGATCCAAGGTCTCAGAGGTTTCTTCACAACTTTCCGCATGAGTCCTCTGCAGCTCCAAGGGCACTGTCCTACTCTGACTTATAAGAGAGTTTGAGGCTCCAGGTTTTACATCTGGAATCACACTTGGCTCAGGGTCAGCATGAAGCTCTTTGGAGACACTTACTGGGAGTTCAGAGTATAATTCCTGTACCACGGCAGACATGGAGGAATCAAGTGGAACTGGCTGAGTCTCTACTCCGGATGACAGCATTAGGGCAGATGTAGATTATGGAGTCAAGTCTTTAACATCAAACGGTTCACCCTGACACAAATCAAAGGAAGGGATAAAAGTTTAAAACGTTGCAGGGTAGAAGAAAGGTTTTCTTCCAAGCTCAAGCCAGCTAAAATAAGGATGATCAATTCTACCTCAAATGCCAGCATTATCTGGCACCAAAAAATTCTCTTTAATAAACTGCCTTATGAAAATTCTCAGTTTAAACCTGGAGGGCCAACAAATGCAAATGAGAATATGTCTGAACGTCCAAGGATAGACCTGATGTAAATTAGAAAACAAAGACAGGTTTCTACTTGTTTTCAGAGCATGAATCTTGCTCATTTTGTTCACTGCTGTATTCCCAACTGCCTGGAATAGGTACTTGACACACAGTAGGTACTCAGTAAATATTTGCTGAATGAATATATACTGAAGGACTCTGAAGAATGTGATTCACTGGCTGTTCTTCATTAAGAATTCTCTTCAAAAGGAGATATAGAGAAAAATAAATTTCTTTCCTTAACTGCTTACCAAACACTTAATTTAAGCCCAATCTACCCAGGCTGGTACAGACATTATTTAGCAGAATCCTTCATTTTATTCAGCATCTTGATATTTCAAGTACCTTCACAGCCTGTTCATTTGATTCTCACAACAACCCTGTGAGCTAAGTAGGGCAGCTATCATCTTCCCATTATAGATCTTAAAATCACACCTGAAGAAGTTAAAAGTGACCTACCTAAAATATTGCACAGTTATCTGAAAGTAAGGAGAGGAATACCCAAGAGACTTCATTGGAAACGGGAATGTTTAATTTCTTCTATTGGGTGATGGAAACACAGGTTATTTGCTATAATATTTATATCTAGATAGTTCATAATACTATATTATTAGTCAAACACATGCAAGTGCATACGTGTGGGCATGCACACACACACACAGACACACAGACACACACACAGACACACCCAGAACCAGGGATTCCTGGCTGGTAACTTTGCCATTTTAGTCCACCAATAATGTGTGCAGTTTCCACAAAATCTCAATTGTCCAAGATGGAAATTGGTTAACCAAATAAGACAGCACATGCTTTCACTCCTGATGCTTTCCCTAACCCTAAACAAGGAGAGAAAAGATGAGAAATGTTCGGCAACTCATAGTTCATAAAAAGGATTTATTGGGGGCATTGATGACACATTCCTTTAACCAAAATGCACATAGGAAAAGATGTCTCACTTTTTCCTACCACTTCGTAACATCCATCTTTTCCCCAAATAAATATATCACATACGAGTAAATCCAGTGCTGGCTATTGAAATGTTTTGACTCTTGAGCTGTCTAAACACAACCAGATTTCTGAGCAAACAGATCTCTACATGCTAGTCTCCTTGGTCGCTGCCTCAGTTCCTATTTTGATTATCTGGGGGAGCCCACAGACTCTGCTTACACAAAGGCACATACATGCTCTGTCTCCAAATGAAGAAGCACTGGTTCCTTGAAAACTCCTAGGCTGACAATCGTTCCTCCTTGCACAGAAGGTCTCATCTTGACCTGTGCTATCTGCACTCAAGGTGGGGGTGAGGAAGGGCAGGTGACAGGTCCCCTCGCTCTGGACCTTTCTGCCTTTCTCTTGGTTTTCCAACCTGTGGTGAATGGTTTACTCATGTTTCTATGCTTTCAGCCACTAGGAGTCCTTATTGTTTTTAAGAAACCCTACACTACTTAGTTAAACACTAGAAATTATAGGAAATCAGGCTGCTGGTCCATAGAGTTTAGGTAACACAGGAAGGCTGATGAAGAAACTTGAATTCGAAAAAGGAAAGAGAGATAAACTGTTGTGTATAGGAGTATGGCGAGAATCAAATGAGACTCATAAACACTGCTGAGAGAAATGCATTCTTTTTGAAGCTACTCTTTTCGTTTCTCCTCTACCTCCTGGATTAGGCTGTTTTGTGTGCATGTGTAAGTAGGTAGGGGTTAACGGAGATAAATGAAATTGCTATTTGATGCCCTTGCCCCAAAGGTGCTCAGTTTTAATTTGGTTCCGTTTCCCTTTCTCAACAACAGACACAATCCATTTTCTGGCTGTCATACTCACATGTAGACCAGAACAGTGCAGTGAAGGATACTGTGAAAGAGCAGGTTTGCTGATGGAGATCAGCTCTGTGGTCTGTCCATCAGCTTATGCTCAAGAGCGCTTCTTCCTGTGTGCCACCAATGTGTGGGTGTTCTCAAGTTTACTCCTTGACATGCCACCCTTTGCAAGTTTCACTTTTTTGATGGCCTCACCTTTTCTTGCAGCTTCTCTGCTATGACGATGACTCAAAACGGTCCCTTTTAGCAGAATGACCACATAACCCAGCATGTCTACTCCAA
The DNA here is from genome assembly GCA_004027375.1 of Macroglossus sobrinus. Classification (NCBI taxonomy): domain Eukaryota; kingdom Metazoa; phylum Chordata; class Mammalia; order Chiroptera; family Pteropodidae; genus Macroglossus; species Macroglossus sobrinus. The sequence continues at coordinate 261,712 of PVKZ01001260.1, forward strand.
AGTATATGTGTAAAAAAACCCCACATATCCACTCAAAAACTTGTACAAATGTTCACAGTAGCATTATTCACAAGCACCAAAAAGTGAAAACAACTCAAATGTCCATCAACTGATGAAGAAACTAAATGTGGTCTATCCACATCAACTCAACTTTAAAAAGGAATCAGACATACTTATTCATGATACAGCATGAATGAACCTTGAAAACATTATGGTAAGTAAAAGAAGCCGTCACAAAAGACCATATATCATAAGATCCTATTTACATGAATGTCTCGAGTAGGTAAATCTAGGCAGAAAATGGATTAATGGTTGCTTAGTGCTGGGAGAGCTAGGGAGTGGTTGCTAATAGACAATTTCTTCTGGAAGATTATAAAAACATCCTAAAATTGATTATAATAAAGGCTGCACATTCTGTGACTTTCTGATTATGACAAAAACTACTGAATTGTACAATTTAAGCTGGTGAATTGTATGATATATGAATTACATCTTACCAAAGTTATCAGGAAAAAAAAGAAACGTATCCCTAGCCCCCGCCTTTTCTCAAGTTCCTGACCTGTTTTACTCATAAGGATGGTACCCCCACCAAAATCTAACATGTCTAAAATAGAACATCCAACTCAATGAATAATTGAGCCTTACTACATGCAAAAAGCTATGAGAAACAGGAACGAATAAGATGCCCTCAATAAATTTATAAGCTTATTTTTAATCCTGTTGCCTCTCTTGGTAATGGCATCTTACTCATTAGCATAGAATGCTGACTTGAACCCACAAATATAACTACCTGACCTTCCACCTGCCTTTCAGTTAGCACTTCATAGCCCACAGACTCAACTCAAGCAGTGTTTCTAACAAATCCCACTCATTTCTAATGCTGTGGTCCTAACTCATAATTCTGTTCTCTACAAACTCATGCAAAAATACACATTTACTGAACAGATCTTTATCACAAAGAGATAATATAGATAATCACAAGATGGCTCAAAATATTCCTCAGGGAAAACAGTGCCTTTCTCTTCCTTATGCCTCCACATACACTGTAAACTGGCATTGGTTCAAACAAAATATTAAATGCTTTGGTTACCAAGAGATAACTTCCAATTTACAAAAGCCAAACATCACAAAGCTATCATCATCTCTTGATACTCTTATTTGGTAGAGACATAATTCTAAGAAATTTCAACCTGTAGAACAACGAGGCACATGGGCTACTGAAGCAAAACAGTACTCCCTCTTTTTCCTAGCCCAACTCTGGGTCCTCAAGTTTCTCAGCGGTATCCACAGTTGACTCACTAAGAACAGCTGAGTCCCTTGGCTGGAACTCTCAGAGATGGAGTAATATTTAGTTGCAAGCCTAGAGTAGCAGTTTAAAATTATTCTCAGTTCACTATCTATCAAGATATTGGTCATGCCACAAGACTACAGAAAAGGAATGAAAATTTACCATTCAAGTCCTTTAAATCTCTAATTACAATACAGCAATTTTAAATGGTGCAAAAATATATTTCTACACAGAAAACTGCCTGATATATTTTATCAAACTACATAACATCAGGATTTTTTTTGTTTGTTTGGTAAAATACACATGCATATAGGAAAATGAAAGAAAACAAGCCCAGTATTAACAGTGTCATGCGGGATAACAGGATCACAGATGACTTATCTGTATGTTGTACTTTTTTTTTTATAATGAGTATGTGTTATATATGTTGAATTTTTTAAAAACATTAGTTCCCTAGATTCAAATATGTAGCAATAAAAAAAAACTGGTAACTGTATATCCTTTTATCAGTATCTTTCCAAATGTCACCTCTCTGCCTCAACCATAAAAGTTTTTACATTAAAATGTTACATAAACTTCCAGTAAGAGGAAAAAGTAACACATGCTTATAAAACATAGACAGGGATTTAGGGCTTAATTCTTATTAATGACTTATAACCAACCTATTGGGTAAGGACACCAATGTGTCTTCAGGTAATTTTGCAGTATTACCTAGTTTGAGGCATAAGCCAAAAATAACCCAAAGATTCACGACCAATTCCTGCCAGCTGCTACTTTGGCTTGTCATCGTTACCATAACACAAATAAGAATTAGACTGTTTAGAGAATTGATGACTAATATTTATAGGGAGTATGCAATACAATTCTTCCAATAAAAGAAATTATTTTGAATAGAGAACAATCATCTCCAGATCTTCATGTTTCAAATGTAGAAGCAGTGCTGGGAGCAGTGGGGAGACCTGGGTTCCTATCCACCCTTGCACTTACTAGCTGCATGGCCTGGAGTGTGTCACTTAATTTTCTTGGGCTAGTTTTAAACGTGTAAAATTAACAAGTTAAACAGAATAACCTCAAAAGTCTTGCCATCCATTAAAACCCTACAGTTCTAATTAAAACTTTTCTATTCACTTTGTTTCAGCAAAGCACACCCTTAGACACCAACAACTGTACACCGCTCAGACTAATCCCCACTGCAAGTACTGAAGGGCGAACAGAGGTAATTCAAGAACATTTTACATACAAAACTGGAAAGCTTTTCTTTAATGTGTCTTCAGGTAATTTGGCAGTATTAATTCCTATCTCACCAAATAAAAGCAACAGGAAAAAAAATTACCAGCGAAGATTAACATTGCAGCTCTCAATCTTATTAGAATACATTTTACAATACTAAAAACTTGACAAAGTAAATTTTTACTTTAGTTGTTCAAATACTCCCCAAAACAAAAGTTCTGGGGGTACAAAGTTTATAGGGAATAAAATCAAATGAAGAAAACAGAACAGAAAACCATGCGTGTGCCCCAATAACCCTGAGTGTGAACGTCTCCCCTCCCTTTAATTTCAGTGCAAAAGGGCTGCTCTTAATGTAAAGAATAGTTAATAACTCTGGGAGCTGCTACTTGTTTCAAGAAACAACACTCACAATAATGATAAAGCCCTCAGAAGTTCACAACACTCTTTCCACCTTGAGAAAAGGGCTTGCTTTTCCAAAAATTTGGACGCTGTGGCCAGTCCCTCTGTGAGGGACTTCGGAGAAAGAGCCTCTTCTTGAGGGACAGGGAGAGAAGAATCTTTTAACAAGATCTCTAGACAAACTGAAAGTGGGGAAGGAAAGCCCATATACTAAACAGTGCTCAGCTCTTCAACATGGAGTGCACAGGAAATCTCAAAAGCATCAAACTGTTTCCCTTTTCCTCCCTTTTTACTAACATGCAGAAAAAGGATGCGTCTCCACATGGGGAGTGAAAATGCTATTCATTTATACTGACAGACTCTGCATAAGTGATTTTAATTTCTTTTTCAAAAGAGAAGGAAAAAACCCATCTGTGCCGCTCTAAATATATATTACGACAGAGTCCTCTTCTTTAAGATATAGTCTTATATTTCTTGGAAAAGCAGGAGAAAGAAGTTGTAATCTCCCTCTTGGGGGAGGGGGCGTGTAGCTAGAAAGAAGCTTTTTCGTCACTACAGCAAGCAGGGGGAGTGGGAGAGGACATCTCTAACCAGTGAGGAAGAAGTGATAGGTTCTGTGAACAAAGAAAAGGCTGGCTTTAGGTATCAAGTCTCCCCACCTCTAGGAGTACAGACCTGTTTGCAAAAACAGAAGCCTGTTTTCCTGATTATTCTAATTGAGGCCCTCTTTGTTAATTGGGGGAGTGTGGTAGGGTCTAAGAGGATTAGAAGTGCTTCTTTCTCTACCCCAAGGGGAAAGTCTCCTTTATTGTGAGAAAGGATGGATTGAATACTTGCAATGGGAGGAGACAGGCATGGATAAATCTGCTTTTCTGTAGAAGATTTTAGTTTCCTTTTAAAACAAATTAAGTAACAGTAATAGCAACAATTTACCAATGGTTACTATGTACTAAGCACTAACACAAATCCTCTTACAGCCCTTATGACAATTCTATGAAAAGAAGTACCCAAATTAGAGATGGGATTGAAAGTGAGAAAAATTAAAAGATTCGTCAAGGTCACAAAGATAGGAAGTGGGAGACACACAGGCTTGCAACTATTACACTTTAAACGCCATGCTCAATTGTGCAAAGGAGAGGAGCTCACTGCACTCCAAGAGACTTGAGGGGGAAGAAACGCGAGGCTCCCTCCGTGGACATGATTGGGGGAGGGGAGAAAGACTGACTTCTACCATAAAGTAAATTTAGGGTTTTCTTCTCTATATCTCGGGGTAAAGTGAAAAATAAAGGAGGGAAGGTAAGTCTACCTTTCACAGGGAAAGATAATCCTCTCGGCCACTTTTAGGCAAGTTGAGTCTCGCTCTTCACTTGGGGGGCGGGCGCTGACCAAATCGGAGAAAAGGTCTTGTTGGGGGTTTTTTCTTGTACCTCCTTAAAATAAGTTCAGAAACGCCCTCTCGCACCGCGGGAGCCAGGTCTCGCTCTGCTGATAAACGCATTAGAGCTGGGGAAGAGCGTCCGCCCACGACACGGGGCGTCGCCCTCCTCGAAAAGAGAAGTTGGGGGTCCCCCAACGTATCGAGGTTAAAGAGGAGTATCTCTCCCCCGTCCGAGCCCTGACTCGGAGAAGCCGTTTCCCTCTCGCGACGCGGGGCCTGGTCTCTTCCCTCTCCCCGAGTCGTTCCGCCGCCCGCAGCGCAGCCTCCGTTCCCTTTGGCAACCCGAGAGGGCGGGGGTCCGAGCTTCCCCTCAACCTGTACCTCCCAGCGACTGGTCCTCTCAGGGTGGACTGGGGCGGGGCGGCTACGCCCGAAGCCTTCCCGTCCCCGACTTCTTACCCTGAGGCCTGCTCCACAGCTCGCCGCGCCAGACCGGCCTCTGCAGCCGCAGCTCCGCCGCCGCGAAGTCTACCTGAGCCTACCGAGTCAAGGGAGCCCAGGGGCGCTCCCGCCGCCACAGCCTCTTCGTCTCTATGATCCTCCCTCCGCCCCTCCCCCGCCCTGTACTTCCTCATCCGGGGCCTGAGCCAGCCATGCGGGCTCGCCCAAGTTCCGCCCCCGCGGGGGCGCGCGCCCGCGCGCGCATTTCTAGAGATGGTTCTTCCAGCACCTGGTTGCCAGTCCTGGGTAGACCACGGTGGCTTTCTGCCTCGCCCCTGAGGCCTGCACTCTTAAAGGGGAGTACACCTTTGACCCTGCTCCTGCTGTGACCCAGGACCTCTTGTCTGTCTCTATCGCTAACACCCTGGTTCAGTACACCGTTTTTCTGGCCTGGTGGGCTGCATATCTAGGGGCCTCCTGCCTTCCACTATGGCATCCCAAGAAACCTTTATAACTGGAATCAGTGTTTTAAGTCCTGTGACGCCACTGCTCTTTCTCATCACACAGAAAACTAAATCTGAATGGTACTTTTTCCTCCAGTCCTTTAAGGCAGCGATCCCCAACCTTTTTGGCATCGGACCAGTGCTCCTATGAGAACCTAATGCCTGATGATCTGAGGTGAAGCTGAGGAGATGATGCTAGTGCTGGGGAGCGTTTGCAAATCCAGTGAAACTTCGCTTGCTTGCCCACTGCTCATCTCCTGTTGTGGCCTGGGAGTTGGGGACCCCTTCTTTAAGGCGTCTTGTTTTAATTTAGTCATAGTTTTAACACTAGCTGAAATTGCCATGTTTCATCTCTATTGGCTCATTTATCGGCTGTCCCTTCCCATCCAGTGTGTTTTCTTCGTTTTTGCTCAGCACCTAGCAGAGTGCTGCTCAAGTAGATAATTGACTGACGTTTGAAAGAATGTTTATCTAAGTGGGAATTGAGGAGGTCCAGAGTATGCTGTTGCCTTGCCTTAAATCACACGGCTTTGTATTAAAAATAGAAATCTGTTACTTCCTGGACCTTAGAGAAAATAAAGGTTTGGGGGCGACTTTAATTCTCCCTTTTCTGATCAAGATATCTTTGAGCCACTCACAATATGGGCTATTATGGCTGAGATGATGGTTTTAAAGCTGGAGCTACACAAACCAAATGCCAACCCTATTGCTTATGAGTACATGTATAGCTGCATAAATGTATACAGTTCATACATAGGCTACTACAGATGCCTATATATGAATTGGGATGAATTAACTAGAAAATTATTTTAAAACATCTCTCTGATTATAGTATCCATGTCTTTGGGTACTTTCTCAAGCAACTATTTGCCTATAGAAGGGGATCTGAAAAACCTAGGAGCTAACAATTTTTCATAGCACCATTATGGATCTTGTCTTTATTTTAAAATGTGATAATTTATACATGACGTATTTTTGTATTGATTTTGATTTTTAACTATTGCATTAAGTAAATATTTATTTTGCTCACTGAGTTTTTGGGCACATGGTGCAGGTGGTTGCAGCACAGTGGTTGTTATGAACAAGGCTGTTGGATCCCTAGTCTAAGAGCTCCAGCCTCCCTTAAACTTGACCAACTTTTGACAAGTTTTAAAAATCTCAAAACTTGCCAAAGTGTATTAAAAGTTTTGGCCAAATTAAAAAATGGAATATTTGCATTTGTAAGGTATGATACCAATTATGGATGTGTCTCGGAAGGAAGAATCAAATTCCCCTGAAGACTGGGAGAGAGAGGAACCCATTAGCTCCTTCTGAGATGGAAGAACTTCCCACCAGCCATTGCAGCTCAGAAAATAGCCTAGGGGATCTGGGTGTGTCCCTGAATTAGCAACATAAAAATCTTTTACATTTAACATCTTTGAAAAAATTTGCAACTGTTACAGTCCACTTGATTGTTTCCTTTTAATACAAAAAATTACAATTATTTAATATTTACTTCTAAATTCTAAAGTTAAAGCATGGATGCTTAAAAAAGCTCTTAACACAGAGCCCTTTCACCCATTCCAGTCTCTTTGTTGTATGCAATGCTTTTTTCTTTCAACATTCAAAAACAGCCGGAAAACATAGGTCAATTACATGGAGCTGGGAGCTGTCAGGTGCACAGTCTACACAGCTCTGCTCTTCTGGAGGAAAGAACAATGTCACGACCTACAGAAGCTTAGGCTGAAGCCTTGGATGAGGATGCCCCTTAAATACTTGAGACAAATTGGACTCCATTGGGTAAGAATCCATCCTTTCCCCTATGTTTCCCCATGCGTGAAAAACAATAGGGATGTGCCACCTAATAGGGATGTGACGATTGTATAAGGGTGTCTGTAAAAGCTACGGTACCTATTACAAAGAGGCACAGAACATCATTTGGGGTTTGGAAGGATTTGAAAAGACCTCCAAAATGGACACTTCCTAGCAGAGGCCATCGCACTAAGTTGCACATGCTCATCCCTTTGCATTTTACAAAAAGTTCTCCCAGAAATTGTTTTGTGCCTCTCAGTAGCCCTGTGAGACCAGACGAAGGTCCATAACATTCCCTTTATAGATTCGGGGAGACTCGCCCGAGTTTGCCAAGTTGGGAGATCATTAAGTAGAAAACAAAGCTCTTGGGTTCGGATCTACTTAAGGAACGTCTAGGAAGAAAACGATTAACTCTCTAAGGCTGGCGGCCGTTTAGCAAGCAAGCGTGATTCGTAGGGGCCAGCCGAAGCCGGAGGCCGTACACGGTGCCCCGCCCCCGGCGCAAGCCCCGGATGGGGAAGTGGCACGGACACCGAGAGGAGGCGAAGGCAGGGCTAGAGAGGCCTGGGGCGAGGGGCGGGAAGGGGGCGGGGACCCGGGCGGAGCCACTGGAGCGGCGCGGGTTCTCAGGTGAGCGCTCCTAGGCTGGGGCGGGCGGTTCGGCACCTAGGGCTCGGGCACGAAATCTGCACACGCTGTGGGGGCGTAGGTGCGGCGTCCGGAGGAGGTGCGGGAGACCCAGGTAGGGTCCTGCTCTGGGGGCCTTGGCCTGGAGCGGAAAGGGGCTCCGGAGCTGTGGGTGAGTGGAGCTGCCATCCCGGGCCCAGGTTTGGGGAACGTGAGGGAGGGGGCCATGGTTTTGGTTGTAGTCTTGGCTCCACTTCCAACTCTCTGTGTGACCTTAGAGAAGAATTTATCTATCTGAGTTTCAATGTACTCAGCTGTGGAATGAGAGTCAGAGAGAGGAACCTCTGTGAGTTTGTAGAGACGGGGAATGAACCCTTGCCTTCCTCCTATTTGTATACCCAGGAAATTGGCGAAACGTGAACGGTGGGAATGCCTCTCAGTCTCTGAGTGACCTTGGGCAAGACCCTTGTTCTGGCCCTCGCGTTCCTTATCTACAGAATGAATGTGCTTACCTCTTACTATCTTTTCATTATCTGCGTGTTATTGGTTTAGATAGAGACAAGGTAATGAGTGGCCCATTCACTATAAGTTTTCCCTTTAGGGGTGTGATAGAGAATGTCTTCTTGGAGGTTGGTCTAGACCCTGGCCAGAATCCCCTTTAGTTCCCAGATTCTGTTCTCTATCTGTCTTTGTACATGGAAAAGTGATTTCATCCAAGGGTTGGTGCTACCTCTTAGCTGAGCAGCACCAGTACCCTACAATCAAAGAGCAGTTGCAAATAAATGTCTGACATTCCAGCCTCTTTGTTTGTTTTTCAATGGCAGGGAGGCAAGATGACTTCTCTCCTCCAAGCTTGGAACAGCTGAAAAAAACAACTGTACAAGATGAGAACAACAAAGGTCTACAAACTAGTCATCCACAAGAAGGGCTTTGGGGGCAGTGGTCAGTATTGATTGGTCTTTGGGGGTTGTGTCATTTGGCTGTGGTTCTGGTGTGTCCAGTGCCTTGAAAATTGCACACTGGCTCATGTGACATTGAGGCTAGACAGGCCATTAACTGAGTGAAATAGCGAGTATAATACAGTAGCTGGAGGGCAGTATGACTGGAGAGCCCAGGCCTCTTCTAAAAGTTTGCACTCTGACTTTTAAGGAACATTGTGAATATTGTCAGTTTACTACCGTTCATTTGTAATTTTTATTACGTATTTACTGTATATGTTCCATAAAATTCTAGTCATACTGGTTTGGCAGAAAAGAGAAACTTACATTCTATAAGAGAGAAACAGCTTAAGAATATGCTTAAGACAGGTATGATTAAAGCATGAAGCTTTTCATAGTGACAATGAGAAGGGGCAGAATACAGCATACTGTCCTGCACTAAACCAGAATCCGAAGTATCAGCTCTGCCTCTTCACTTTCCTTGCAACTTCAGGTGAACCTCTAGTTTACTTCATCTACAAATTCAAGCCCTCTAAAATAGTTTCTCTGTTTTTCTTAGCACCTTGAGCCTAAAAATCTACAGAATAGGATGACACTTAGTAATGCAATTTTTTTCTTTTTGTAAATGAATAATTTTTTCTCCTTTCCTAACAACTTTATTTGCTTCAGAAACTGAAATTAATACAATAGGTCTTTTTTAAATTGTATTTTAGTATGCATTTGCTCCAAAGGCAAGACTATCAAAAAGTGAAAACATAGTTTCTATATCACAAGGTGTTGTGGGGATCAAGTTAGATAATGTATATAAAATATTTAGCAGAGTACCAGGCTCATTAGTACTGCTCAATAAATGTAGCTATTATAATGACTAGGAAAAGGATATATCAGGCATTGCTAAATTTAAAACAATTTCTGCTAAAATGCACAATCTGTGGTTAACTCTAAATTTTGTATGCAGTTGATGCTGCCTAAACATTTGTGAAGTAGAACTGAATTGACAGCAGAAATAACTTTTGGCAGAAAGAAGGATGTAAGAATATAATGTATACAATATATATACAATGTATACAATTCTGCTTTTTCATGTACACAAGACAAAAGTGGCTAGATACTGTACCTAGTTCCCAGGGCTATGAACAAAAACACATCCAACAAATATTAAATGTATCCAATAAATATTAAATGTTCCAAACATAAAGTTTATGAACGTGACAAGGTCCCTTGTCCCTAAGGGGCTTTCTGCTTTATGAGAAAGATGTGCAAAAAGGAAATGATAACATGAAGGAGAACAAAATGCATGCTCAGGGGGCTTACTTTAGACTGGAAGTTTGGGCAAAGCTTCACAGAGGATTTGGCATAAAACTGTCAATGGAAACAATATACCAAATAAAATTTGGGATAAACTCAGTGCTTTACTTTCTTAGACTGAATTTTTGTTTGGTCTAATTATATTTGAAATCTGGATGTACTTGTCATGGTTTTAGCATAATTAAAAACCTTATCTTTCCCCCCAAATTAAAACAAATATCATTCTATCTGTGTGGTTCTAAGTATATTTGAAAGAGTTCTCCCCCACTCCCATGGGGATTAGGGGTAAATAAACATATGAAACTATGTCTTCCATATATTTTAAGGGTCTTATTGGACTCTAATGTGAATTGATACCTGAAGGCTTTTCCTGATCGAGTGCTGCCTTTCAAAGTCCAGGTATTTTATTTGACTTGATTTTTATGACATGAGAGGCTTAAGGTAGAAGGAACCCTGGATTAGTCATCAGTCCTGGCTATGCTGTTACTAGCTGTCTACCCTTAGGCAAATTGCTTTATATTCTAAGTGATTTCTTCATTTCCACTAGATCCAAAAATTTATTGTGAAGATCATGTTAAGACAGTATTTTGGGATAATTTTGAATAAATATAAGGGATTGTACTGTAATACCAACCTGATGGGATTGTGAAGACCCAACATTAAAGCACATACCACAACCTGTCATGCAAGTGAGTGAGTGTGTTTTCTGCTTGAGATCACTGAATTGTCTTTCAGATGATGAGCTGGTCGTGAACCCCAAAGTGTTTCCTCACATCAAACTTGGAGACATTGTGGAAATTGCTCATCCCAATGATGAATACAGGTGAGTGAATGACTAGGATCAAAGGAACTAACTGAGCAGCCTGCTATTTCCAAATGATATTTTGTTGAAGGGGCTTGAAGGGCAAGGAGGCTCTTTGCTTTTGGATAAAAATGCTTCTGCCCTCTAGGATTGATAAACCAATAATCTTTTTAAAAGTGGTCCATTTGTTCTATTTTTAAAGCTGAGATGACAAGTCTTAAAAATCTGTAGCATTTATCCATTTCCTTGAATATAAGTGCAGAGTTTGTTTCGAAGAGAACGTTTTCCCATTGTTGTGCTGCAAGTTATATTATGTCTGTTTGCCTCTTTTGGAGTGTAAAAAAAAGCTGGTTGTTACTGCTTACAGTATCCCATCTCTTTGTTCCTTTTTTTTCTCCCAGCCCTCTGCTTTTGCAGGTCAAATCGCTTAAGGAAGATTTACAGAAAGGTAAGAATTCTATCTCTCTAAGAGTTTTATACTTTACTGTCCCAGAAACTGTAAGAAATGTCTCTTCACAATCCCAGGAAATGAGGGCACAAGATTGCTCTCCTTATCAAATTGTGTTCTCTTTTTAAAAATGGTCAGGTATCAAAACTGCCAAGGAATCTCATTTGTCAGCATCTGTAGCTGTCTTAATTTATAGTAAGAAGGAAAATTAATTTGAAGAAGTGAACCTTAACACTTAACTCCAAAAAAATTGTTGGCAAAGCATGCTTTCTTTCTTTTTTAAAATTATTATTATTATCATTTATGCCTATAGCCCCTGGTCTTCCTAGGTGGCCTCTGATCCAAGTACTAACCAGGCCCGACTTTGCTTAGCTTCCAAGATCAGACATTGGGCTTGTTCACGGTAGCATGGCCATAGACTATGGATCGTGGTGCCACTGGGCCACAAGCCCAGGACCTTCTGCATGTAAAACAGACGTGCTAACCACTACACTAAGGAACCACATCTCTGCTTTCTTAAATATTATGTTTTTGCACAAAATATTTGTTAAGTGCCTACTCTGGGTGAGGTGGGGGAAGAAACTTGTTGAGGGTTATTTACAGCATGCTCAAGACACTGTCCTGGGAGTTTTTTGTAATCTGTAACTTCCCACCAACTCTTGAATGAGATGAATTGGCTTGTCCGAAGTCAGTAAGTGGAGGAACCAGAGTGATGATTCTGCTTACTTACTCTGGATGCAAATCCTTTCTTTTTTCTCTAATAACTTTACCATGCTGATCAAGAAACCAAAATACTTTAAATAGTACTTAAAGGAAAAACAGACTTCTGATATGCTCTAAAAGATTTTGATGTCAACTACTTTTTTATATTTCAACTTGATAGGAAAATACTCTATCAAAACCCAATTCCTGAGTTAAGATTTCTGTGAAACTGAAATCCTGAGTGTCCTTCTTACCCTCACCCCATCTCCCACTATCTGTTGTGTTTCTTATTTATCAAACTTAGGGGCTTATTAAGAAGTTTGTTTCTTTTGTGACTACCACCACTACTTCATACCAAATAAGAAACGCTCTCTTCCTCTTCTGAGTTTTCACAGCTCGTTGAACTTTTTTATGTTGCTTTTAAATTCTTTATATTTCCTTCTCTCTGTATCTTATTTCTGTCTCTCATTTTTTAATTGCCTGGGCTCAGGTTTCATTTCGCCTCCTTATGTCACCCGAAAAGAAGTGCATTCTAAATTGTAAGCTCCTGAAAGGCAAAGATCATGCTTTTCCATGGCAAAAGGTCAATTGTGTTCCTTGTTGAGTGTCTGAGTATTCATAGATAGGAATATATTTACCTGCTATTTTTTGGAATGTATTATCTGATCCAGATTTCTTCTCTGTTTCAGAAACTATCAGTGTGGACCAGACCGTGACCCAAGTGTTCCGTCTAAGACCTTATCAAGATGTCTATGTGAATGTAGTAGACCCTAAGGTATGTTTTTGTTCTGGACTCGTATCTTTTAGAGGTAATTAGCACCCTGCCTCAAGATGGGGTCTCTAAGGAAATATTGAGTTACTTGAGTATAGTGTTGGACTATTAAACATATGGTCATATGTAGGTTGTTTATGTTATAGGTAGTATGTAGGTTGCATTTAAAACCATCCTCCCTGTTTTTTAAAGCTTGTGTTAAAAAGCTTTTGTATGTGTATATGTGTGTTTATAAACCTAAATGTAAAATTTCTATTAAAATACTAAAATTTTCTTAACATATTCTTATTCTTCTTCTAGAGAGGATGCTATAATAGGTAAAAATTATTGTCTGAAAGATATTATTGACACTGTCTAGGGAAAGAAAGCATCCAGTTCAATGCCATGTTTGTGTTCCAGAATCAAAACTAAAACACAGAATTAGTATTTTAGTACTCATTGAACTTAACCATGATGCAGCTGCTGTAGCATCTATTACAGACTTACCATCTACACTCAGTAGCCTTCTCTGACAGGATAAAATTCTGTTTGTCAGGGTTCTGCTATTGAATGATCTTTCTGTAGTTGTTGTTGTTGTTGTTTTTTTTTTTGCCAAAATATTTCTCCATGATGAGTGGGCATGATCTTAGGACTGTAAACTGTGGCAGAGTAATGCAGAGAGATATATTGCATTCTCTTTTAGGACGTGACCCTTGATTTAGTGGAATTAACCTTTAAGGATCAATATATTGGCCGTGGGGATATGTGGCGACTAAAGAAAAGTTTGGTAAGATGTGATTTTTAAAAAGTTATTTTTTACATTATATTAATAATCCATATTCATCATAAAAATTAGAAGATCTATTAGGGAGAAGAGTTTAGAATAATTTTAAATGCCAGTATCATAGACCATTATTGTTAAATACTTTGTGTATCTTCTATTATCTTTTCATAGTTTTTTAAGTTTATTATTATTATTACATGTTTTTGCTTTTTGTTTATTGTCAAATTTTTACTCTGCAATTTTGGTTTGAATGGGAAATTTTAATATTATTTTAATTTTGACTGAGACTTTAGTTTTCACATCTTCACTTGATCTCATTTGCTCCTCACAGCTCCTCTGTGGACAGGCATTTGTTACCCCTAATTTATAGATGTGAAACTGAGATTGAGACGTTAAGTGATTGGCCAAGACTGGAAGGCTAGTAGGCAGTTGAGACTGGGCTAGAATCCAGATCTTATTTCTTCCAGGTTAGACTGCTTTTGCTGTAACCTCCTCCCATTTTCCTTATTTATTTATTTTAAATGAATGTTTTTCACTTAAAATGAGTTCATCAGAATTGTGAGCTCATGCTGAAAATTCTTATTGGACTTTTTGAGTATCATGAAACAATAAATTTCAGGTAGATTGTTCATACAGTATATATTTTCAGAAAAAAAAAGTATCTTTGCTCATTTTGATGGTGGGAAGAGGGTTCCATTTTCTAAAATGAGAGATATAATGAAAAGTAAATATTTTTTATTTAAATGAATATGTAAAGATAGATATGTTATGCAAACATATGTGAAGATAATTATATTGGTGAAGTTGGCTACTTATCTACATAGACTTTACTATTCTTGGTACTTGCCAAACTCTTAAGAACCTACTGTTATACCTGCCTCAGCAAGTTTCTCTCTGGGATAGTTCTATTATTCCCATGTTAGTTAAACTTAAGAGATTAGAAAGCCAGGCGAGTTTCTTTGTGACTCTTTTATGGCCTTGATGTGTTACTGAATCTCTCTCTCTCTTCCCTTAGGTCAGCACATGTGCCTATATCACTCAGAAGGTGGAATTTGCTGGCATCAGGTAGACATTGCATCACTCTTGACTTATCTGCTAGTAAATGGGAATAGGATCTCATACAGTAACAGGACTATGAACAGCATTTGAGGTTTATGGATGTCCACATAATAAAATACATGATAGCTTAAAACATTAGATTGTTATAGCTAAAACAAAGCAGAAAACTTCAAAATGCATTAGAGAAGTTTTAAGATGAGTGGACGTTGCTGAAGCCACTTGGTATTTTGTAGCAATGGAGATCTAGATTCCTAATTTTGGAACTGGAAACAGCTTTAGATGAACATATTTAAATCAGACCTTCTTGTTTTTCCGATTAGGAAATGTGTTTGGGGACATAAAATGACTTGCACAGTAATTCCTGATTTGCTGCCTTTTTAACTGTTTTGTACTGCTCTTGATTTGTTAAAATTACATATTTCAGTTTGTGAAGAAAAGAGAAAAAGGGACTTTTTGAAACCCCTTTTAAATTTAAAAACATAACATCTAAAGTAAAGCCTTCAGTACAAAGATGAAATATGATCCTTCTCCTTAATATAATGAAATATGATCCTTCTCCTTACAAGAAGCTGTGTCTTTCCCAGAATTTACTGTGTGTATACAAGAATATTTGCATCTTGTCGACTCACTTTTAATGATGTTAAGATTGACCATTGAGTTCTGGTGATGCAATTGGGTCCCCCATTTTGAAGTTCCCCATGAACTTTTTTCACCTGTTGGTTTCATCCATTGATGATTGTTGCTGTGTGGTGGTTTTCTAATTCAATAATTTCTTCTACTTTTATTGGCTACAGTCCTTTTGAAAAGAATTTTCACCAGCAACTAGGGTTATTTGATTAGTCTGAACTACTTGATCGGGAAACAAAAGATGAAGGATTAATTTTTTTCAAAAAGGAATGTTGTTAAAGTTGTTGGAGGATCAAAATTCTTTGAAAAATCTTAGCAACTAAAGCACAATGCAAGTGACTAAGTCTTGAGCAGAATAAGAAATACAACCTAGATTCATGCCTTCCAGTACAAGCTAGTCTTTTGGAGGCATGGACCAGGAATCAAGAAACCTAGATGCTACTTCTGCAGTTCCAGGGATTAGCAGAGTGGTGTTGAGCAGGTCGGAGAGTCTTGGAGCCTACTCATCCACAAAATGAAATGGTCCGTTTAGAATCTTTTTCTGTAAAGGACTAGATAGTAAATATTTTAAACTTTGAGCCACATGGGTATCTGTTGCCAATTGTTTGCTTTTTAAAACTATTTTAAAATGTAAAATTTGTTCTTAGTGTTAGACGTACAAAAACAAAGATTGGCTGGATTTGGCCTGGGCTATAGTTTGCTAGGCCCTAGTTTAGAAACTTCAGATTCCTTTCATTCTTAAATTCCTAGTTTTTCTATATAAATGTCCTCATGCACATGGTGCTAGACACAGAAATGAAAATTACCATAAAGGCAGTTTTAGACTTTTAAAGATCTGTCCTAATATTTTGCTCATTTATGGCTGAATGTAAACCACAAAGTCTTATACCATTTTTCCAGAATACTTATTTATGGTCTTCCTACACTGAACCAAAAGTCACTTTTCCTAGCTACATGAAGGCATGGAATAAAAATAAAGTTCTGGGCCTCATATGAAAAAAGAAAGTATGGTAATTATTTGTATAAAGTCATAATAAATTATTAAGGAATTTTTCTGTAATTTAGCTTTTTTTAACCTGGTAATTTAGTCAGTAATTAAGGATATATGAGAGAATTTCATTACTTTGAGACCCTGCCTTGGAAACATTTTTTTCTTAAAAGATAAACATTTTGATTTTTTTCTGAGTAAATTTCTAATGTATTCTCTAAAATGTTTTTAAAAAGTCAGTATTTTTAAAAAATTAAATAAAATTTTATAAGAAAAATATTACACCTAAATCTTATCTCCTAATGATTAGCATTTTGCTTTTTTAAGATATCAAACGTACAAATTTAGTCTCTTCAATCTTATTATGAAGAGATTTCTTTTTTCCAGATACACTTTTTGGGGCTGTCTACTAGCTGTGGTTTTTTTTTTTTTTTTACTTAAATTTTTTTTTTCTGACTCATACTCCATAGGTAACAACACTGAATAATTTCTGACTCTGACTTCTCAGCTGTCCAGGTACAGACAGAACTGGGTGGAGAGATGTACTTAATTAAAGCCCCTTGAGTTTAGGTGTTTTCCTGCTGGATCCATCTCACTGCAGAGAGTCTCCTAGGATCTTCTCTGACTTGAACTCTGACTCTCTTAAAATGTTTCTTCTAATTATAGAATTAAAACTATTAAGTACTAGTTTTCAGCACATGCTGTATACAAGGCAATAAACTAGGCATTTTTATACATAATGCTTGCCCGTTGGGGAGAATTCGAAAAACAGAATAAAGAAGGAAACAATATTACTACTCAGAAGCAACCACTGTTAACATTCTGACATAGTTCTGTCAAAATATTGTCTTTTTATTTCCTTTTGGCTTGACCATGTAGTATGTACAATTTTATATACTTCTTTTTTTAAAAAATAAAACGAAAACCCCTTGTATTTGCCAAATAATTTCCTCAATTATTTTCACATTGGCTATGGAATCTTGTTCGGACATTTATTGTTTCTACTGTATCACAGCTTAGTGATCACACAGTCAAAACCTCATCTTAGAAGTGTTGTAAGACTCACATAATAAACTTACATCATCATTGTGGGGGAAAAAAACAACTCTATTTTAGTAATTTAAAAAATACATATTCTAGAATTGGGATAATACAGAGAGTATAAAGATGAAAATTTACAATGGTATATAAGCCAACTACCTACAGATAACTACTATTTAATTCTGGTGTTACCTTCTAATGTTTTATTTGTATACATAGAAGCACATACATGTATCTTAAAGAGTGTATAATAATAATACATGTATCTTAAATAAATAAAAATGATACTTTGTTATTTTGTATCCTTTTTCTACTTAAAAGCCTATAAACATTTCTGGTGAAATTAAATCTTCTTATAAACATTATTTTAATGGTTTTATGATATTCTATCATCTGGATCCCTTATGATTTACTTAACTGGTTTACCACTGCTGGACATTTAGGTTGTTCAAAGTGTATAATGCAAATGATACTACAGTGACCATACTTTGCATTTACTTTAACCTTTTATTCACAGAATGTTGAAACTTAGCTGTAAAGGATAGTGGACATCACTGATCCCCAACAGCTCACTTGATAGAAAAGGGAAGGGAAATGACCTCAAGATCTTAATCAGGAGGTAATGCCTCCAGGTTGCCTTCATCCTGGTCTAGGGCTTGGCAGTGTACTATTCTGCCTCTCTCATGGGAAGCCCTGTGTGCTCTGGGTTGTATCCTGGAAGATACGGATTTGAGCTTGCATCTGTCTATGGAATTTCTTTTTCTGTTGAAGTAGTAGAAAAGGAGATTGCTGCCTCAGGGCCATTCTCAGTTCCCATTTGGGTAAGAGCTTATTTAGGCTTAGCAAAGGTCAAGATTGCATTCTCTCTCTCTCTCTCTCTCTCTCTCTCTGAGTGTGTGTGCGCGCGCGTGCACGCGTGCGTGTGATAAAGAACCATTTCCATAGGAATAATAACTAATGTGCAGTTTACCAAGTCTTCTCATTTATAGTACCTCATTGGGTCCTTCCAGGAGCTTTAGATGATGAATAGGGCATGATTCTTCTTAACCACGTTACTGATTTTTTTCATTGAGGTTTAGAAAGATAGAGCCTCAGGGGTGGAGGCACAAGAATCCAAGCGCACATTTTATAACACCATTTTGTCTATATGTACTAATTGGAGTTGGTGAGTGAGTGCACTAACAAGAAGCTCGTTTTAGAGGTAGCTTATATGCAGAGTACTTCCAGCTAATAGATCTCATAGATCATGGGAACATTGAATCTTATAATATTAAAGAAACAGGAGTCCTTGTTCTGGTCAAGTTTGCTGCAATTGTCCCTCACAGACACACTTGGGCAAAGGAATACCAAGAATCACTCCTCTTGGTTAAACCAGCACTGAGACTCTGAGAAGAATATTTGGAAAACAAGCTTGGTCCAGCCTTCTTCATTTTACAGATGGTAGGGAGGCCCAGGAATGCTGATTGGTTGATGGTACACTGTTTCCCAGGTCACCTGAGCTGTGACTCATGCTACACAGCATTTTTCTTGCTTTTGTTTGACCTTTTCCTTTTTTTTTTTTTTTTTTTTTTGATGAGGACTGATTGCTTAGAGCCAGGCAGCAACTCCACTGGAGTTGGTAGAAGAGAAAGATTTGCCTGGTTGATTGACAGATGATTATAAGGTAGCAGGTACTACTTCCTCTCTGGGATAGCCTCTTGTTTTACTATTTTCCCATTGTTGTTGTTCTTGCTAATACAAATAGCCACTAGTACTCTTAACTGAACATCTCTTACCTCCCACCCCCGCATTGTCCTGAATGGTTTCCTTAAATTAGAAACAGCTCTGCAAATGAGGGCCAATAAACAGTAAAGTGACATTTAGAACTGAGATTCCTACCTAGAGAAATTTTACTCTAGGTTAGTCAACTCCGAAGGCCATGCTCTTTGAACAACACTATCTATTTAACACCCTTAAAAATGCAGAGGAGAAAACAGCAAATCCCAAATGCAACGGCAAGTTGCCATGAAAATTATTCAGTAGAATGGCCTCCATTGAATTGGGACCCTGTCTCTTCGTGCCTCTCAACTATTTGTCTTCTAATCCTTATATTAAGATGGATTTTGTTTCTGTTGAAACTCATTGTATCAAAGCTGGAATTAGCAAAATTGTTTATTAGTGTTCCTTAACTGTATTTGTGATGTGGACCCCTTTAAAAGAATTGACAAAAGCTATATAATTCTCTGCTCAGAAAATTTTGCATCGTTTCAGAGGGTTCATGGGTTCCCTGAAGCCTTTCCTTAGTCCCGCATGTTGCCTGTGACTCCCAGATTAAGATCTTCTGTTGTGCATACTCAGTTTGCTCTAGGAATTCTTGATGTTGCGTAATCTGTTCGTGGTGCTATCTCTGGAAATCCGTACTTGGCCAGGTCTGGGTATAAGTTACTTCAGAGTGGGTCACCCTGAAATTACTCTGTTTCTCGGTGGTTTATAGAAGACCTGTAATAACTTGTGTGTATATCTCCTTTCAGGGCACAGGCTGGTGAGCTGTGGGTCAAGAACGAGAAGGTCATGTGTGGTTATATCAGTGAAGATACCAGGGTAAGACTGATAAAATGCTTTGGTTTTGTTTTCTCATACCATTATGTCTGAGTCCTGAAATCAAAAACAAAACAGAAACAAGCAAAAACTTGATAATTTTATGATGGTTGGGCAATATTGTAATACTGTCAGGGACTCTTAAAATTCTAATGTTTTACAGTTGGAGCTCTCCAATTTGGGGTCGATCTTCATTTTCTTCTGAAAGTGATCTGTTTAATATCAGACATAGACATGTGTCTAGCTTGCAGGCTTCTGTGACCATGAATACATAGCCAAAGTTAGACTCAATGTGAGATTGCATTGGTAAACACGAAGAGACCTTTACAAAGGAATGTCCTTTGTTCTCTATTCTGGTTGGAAGAATCCAACCTGAATAGCTATGAACATTACCCATGCTGGTGAAGGCACCCACCTGCTCTTCCTTGTTCTCATCCCCCTGCCTCTTTGAGAACAGTAGTGCTCAACAGGGGATGATATTTCCTCCCCAGGGGTCTTTTGCCAGTGTCTGGAAACATCTCTGCTTGTCACAAGTGGAATCGTGTGGAGGATACTGCTAAACACACTTCAGTGTATAGGACAGGCAATAAAGAATGATCTGGCCCCAAATAACAATAATGCTGTGGGAAGCTATTTTGCACATTGTGGGATGTTCAGCAGCATTTCTGGCTTCTACCCACTGAATGCCAGTAGCACCCTCCACTCCCCTACCCTGCAAGTCATGAGAACTAGAAATGTCTCCAGACATCACCACATGTCCCCTGAGAGAGCAAAATTGCCCATATTGCGAACCAGTGCCTTTAGAGGTAACCTCTATCTGAATTATATTTTCGTAATTTCCTTGTTTACATAGTGGTAATACATATGTACTTTACCCTAAGTGGTATACTTATTTGTTTTGTTTATTTTGAGCTTTATTAAAGTAGAATAAAATGTATATAGTCTTTTTTATGAAACTAGCTTATTTGTACTCAGTACTATATTTTTGAATCTGTAATTAGGAGTGTATTTGCTGGGTCATAGCTTCCAATCTGTAGGATAATGCCTAATTATTTTTCAAATTCTTTGTACTAATTTATACTCAAGTAGTAGTATATAAAATCTCTTGTAGTTTTTCACTTTTTCAAACACTTGTTCTTAAATTTTTAAAGCCTTTGCAACCCTAGTGGGCATAAATTAGTATTTTATAGTGATCTTAATTTGCTTTTTCCCAGTTTTCTAGACATTTACTCTTAAGCATGACTTATAAAGACCCTAATAATTTGGCATATGCTTACCTTTTCAATATCATTCATTCCTTTATTTAACATAATATGGATGCATCTCTTGTGTGTCACCTACTGTGCTTTTTTCCTCCCTTTAAATCTGACACAGAACAGTATCAGTAACGAACTTCATTCTGGAGAGGACATCAAAGAGAGGAATCCCCATTCCATGAGGATCCATAGGTGAACAGCACAGACCAGATCTTTCCTGTCAAGGAGCTTATACCCTAATAGAGAGATAGATGTAGCTGGATACCTAGTTCATAAATGTAGTAATTATATATTATGATGAGTACTTCAAAGGATATTAATTGAGTAATGAGGCAGACTAACTGAAGGTGGCTTCCTTAGTAGGTGAATAAATAAATTAAAATTTTTGAGAGAAATAGGACATTGACATAGAGAACAACAGGTGACCCTTCTTTACAAAGGTGGGCAAGGAAGTCTTCTCTGAGAAAATGCCTGAAAGGTGAGACTTAGCATATGGAGGTTGAGGCAAAGAGTGTTTCAGGCAGAGGAAATAATTGTAAGAAGCCAATGTGACAGAACCATAGGAGAAGAAAAGGGAAAATGATGTTAGTGAGGAGGTAGTCAGGTTCCAGCCAATTAATGCAGGACTTAGAGGGCCATTTATTCTAAAGACAGTTCGAAGCCATTGAAGGATTTTAAGCAGGGATGTGATACATGACTTATGCTTTTAAAAGATCACTTACTCTTTTAGTTGGATTTTATTGGAAAAGAGCCAGCGTAACAGTGTTCAAACTGATACTTAAAGGTCAACTTTTTTCTCTCCTATGAAAGAAGTGCATAGGTAGTCAATTAATGGCTCGTATGACTGTCACAATTACTGACAATCTAAGGCTCCTCTGTCTTTGTGTTGGACCATCCTTAGGATAGGGTTTCCATGATCCAGCTGAATCCGCATCCATATTCCAGGCAGAGGAGAGAGGAAGGGAAGAAAGACAAGAGGGGTGCATTATCCTGCCAAGTTTGCTTCCTTCAAGGACATAACACTTCTATTTACATCTTACTGGCCAGAATTGAGTCACATGTAGCTGCTCAGGAGACTGGGAGGGTTAATCTTTTGGTTGGGTCCCTTGCCTCCCAGAATAGAATCAGATTCCTGTTTCTTAGGAAGAAAGGATGTTAGATAGGCATCCACAATACCTGCTGTAGCCCCTTTGGCCCTGGCGTAGAGAGTTGTTTGTAGGGGCAAGAGTAGAAGCATAAAGACAGTTGAGGAGTTAAAAGATGGTGGCATAGAGTAGTGTGGGAGCTGTAGCAATGGAGAGATGTGGGCAGATCTGAAATACATTTGAGAGACACAGAAATTACTGATAGATTGGATGTGAGGAGTGAAGGAAAGAAGAATTGAGCAGCCGGGTGGATAGATGGTGATATCATTTATGAGATGCTGAAGACAGGAGAATACGGTGGGGTGAAATTAACAGGTTCAGTTTGTGAGATGCCTGTTGGACATCTGAGTGGAGAAATCAGGGGAGACAGTTGAGTCTAGAGCTCATTTTATTACTTCTGTATATCTGCCCGACTATGTCCTAGCCTTGGGAACCATTTGCAGTTCCTTAAACATGCCACATTCTTTCTTGCCTCTGTGTCTTTCCACAGGCTGCTCTTTTGCCTGGGAAAGACCCTACCTTCCCACTTTCACAAGCCACTCATCATCCTTCAGTGCTAGTCTCAGGCTTTCATGCTTCCGAAAAGTCTTCCTGGTCCCACTAGACTGGAAGTGCCCCCATGGCACCTTGGACAGGTGCATATATTAGCACTTATTACACTGTGGTAGATATGTGTGCTTGCTTGCCTGCCGCCAAGCTGCAAACACTTTGAGGGCAAGGAATGTATCTTTTGCTTTTAGATCTCAAAGTTCTCTGGCATGGCTCCTGGCCCTTAATAGTCTTTCAAACATTTGTTGAATGAAATTTTAGACATGCTTTCCTCACTCAAGAATTCACAATCTGTTTAGGAAAACAAGAGTTTAGTGTATGAAAAGAAATTAGCACTACAAAGTTTAGTTAATGGCACATGGCCCTCTTACTTTCGATAAACTATAACCAATTAAATTATCTGGTTTTTCAGCCCACAAAAGATTAGAAGTAGCAAACATGAAAGGAAAGGGAGTATTGATGTCTGAAACTTATTTTTATACAGAAAACATAAGATGGGTTGATTGATATATAAAGATATGGCTAAATAATGATAGTAAATGATAAAACAAATGTTACATTCAGTATAGGATTTACATGGTGGATATGTAGGTGTTGTCTGAATGATTTTTTGCAGCTTTTTTGTATGTTTAAAAGTTTTCATAGAAAAATAATAAAAGCACCCCAAATTCTAAATTAAGAATTGTGACATTATCTGTATTATACAGATATAGATCGTTTTCTATATAAATATTAGAATATAATTTAAAAGTTCTAACCAGCATTAACTAGAATTTTTTAGTCTTTTTGTAAGATATTCAAATACAGTAAATGATTAATTCACTTAAAAAATGAAGGAAGGCAAACAGCCCAATTGAAAATGAACAAATGATTTGAATAGACATTTTTCCAAAGAAGATATACAAATGGTCAGTAAACACATGAAAAGATGCTCAATATCATTAGTCATTAGGGAAATGTAAGTCAAAAACCACTATGAGACACCACCTCAAACACACTAGGATCACTATAATAAAAATTTAAAAATTTCTAAAAGGGAAATAACAAGTGTTGAAGAGGATGTGGAGAATTGGAACCCTGGTGGCAATGTAAAATTGTGCCGCCACTGTGGAACAGTTTGGTGGTTCCTCAAAAGGTTAAACGTAAAATTACCAAATGACCCAGCAATTCCACTCTTAGGTGTACATCTGATAGTATTGAAAACATGTGTTCACACAAAAATTTGCATATTAATGTTTGTGGTAGTATTCACGGTAGCCAAAAAGTGGAAACAACCCAAAATGTCTATCAGCTGATGAACAGATAGACATAATGTGGTATAACCGTACAATGGAATGTTAATAAAAAAAGAATGAAATGATGATTCATGCAGAATCATGGATGAACCTTGAAAACAGTAGGCTAAGTGAAAAAAAAAGTTACAAAAGACCACATATAGCGTGATTCCATTTATGTGAAGTGTTAACAATAGACAAATATAGAGACAGAAAGTAGATTAGTGGCTGCCAGAAAAGAGTGAGTAGCGAGCAAGTGCTATGGGTATGATGATTTCTTTTTGGAGTGATAAAAATGTCTGGAATTAGACAGTACCGAAAGACACATAATGTTGCAAATGTACTAAAAACTACTGAATTCACTAAAATTGGTGAACATTATGTGATGTGAGTTTTATCTTAACAAAAAATCTATATAAAAAAAAACAAAAAAAAGAAAGACCATTGGGAGGGTAATTTGAATATGACAGTAATTGATACTTTCCCAGTTTTAAAGTGGAGGACACACTTAAGTTCTAACCTGAGTTAACAGTAATTTTTCAGAATACTCTGAAATACTTTTAAATACAGTAAATAATTGATTAAAAATATAAAACACAGACATAACCAAAAATATTGCTTTATAGATTCATGTAGATATACACACAGTAAATACAGAGTGTGTTAACCAGATTTGGAAAGTATCTTTTAAATCAACTTAATAAAACATAGTTTTCATGCAATAAAACATTCATTTTATGTTTATAGTTTAATTTTGACAAGTAAAGAACATTTCCATTACCCCAAAAAGTTCCTTCATGACCCTTTACTGTCAGTTCTGCCATACACACATGCAACCAGTAAGCTCCTTCTATCTCTAGAATAACTTTGCCTAAAAAAGTATCTTTAAAAAAATAAATTTTTAATTATAAGAGCATTGCATGTTTATTATAAAAAGTTTAACAGTATATATTTTTGTTTGTTTCTTTGAAATATTTCAAACTTTAAAAGGTAAAAAGATAAACGAAAAAAGCAAAATCACTCATAATGCCAATACTTAGAGACAATTACAGTTAACATTTTGAAAGGTATATTTTCTCTTGAGTCTTTGTGTTTCTGTGTGGTAGGGAGGGAGAGTGAATTTATTGAGTGTTATCTGTTATGCCCCAGAGACTATGGAAAGCCCTAGGAAGTACATAGAGAACATACTTCTGTCTTTAAGGAGTGAGGTCTCCAGTAAACTAATGGATTGTCAGATACTTCATTTTGCTTTCTCACCAAATGTCTAGAGCCTTGTAGATGAGGAAAGGACTGGGTTAAGGGGCTTTGTGGTAAAGCATATAGACTCAGAAAACCACTTACGCTTTTCCTGCAGGCAGTCTGGGTGTGGAGCTGGGGTACGATGTGAATTATTTGTTATACCCGGCAACTCATCAACTGGCATGTCTTAGCCCAAGTTCTACTTCCATAATGAGATTTCCTTGACTTTCCCAGGTAGATTTGCTGCCCTTTCTCCATTTCTTGTGGGAAGCTTCAATGGAATATTTGTATATGTTGCAATATTTTGCATGTCTTTATCTTCTACAATGAGCTCGTAGAGGGGAGGGATGGGATCCTCTCATGGCCTATGATGCCACGATGAAGCTTGCGGTTAGAAGTCCCATGTCACGATTAAGAGAAATCCTCCAAAATCTCCAATCATTGATTTTTTTTTTTTTTTTGGTGGTGGTGGTGGTGGTAAAAAACAAAATTTATCATCTTAACCATTTTTAAGCGTGCAGTTCAGTAGTGTTAAATATATTTACATTGTTGTGAAACAAATCTCTGGAACTTTTTCATCTTACAGAACTAAAACACTATATACATCATTCCTTTTTTAATGCAGTTATGTTTTTGTTTATTTCAGGTGGTGTTTCGTTCTACGTCAGCTATGGTTTACATATTTATTCAGATGAGCTGTGAAATGTGGGATTTTGATATTTATGGTACTGTTCCCAAGTGCTTGTTGTAACTGCTAATGGGCAAAAGTCTGGTTTCTCCTTAGTTGTCATTTATAGTGAGCTCTTACCATTCTCTAAAGATGTGTCTTGAGATTTTTACAAATCCTCAGATGCTAAAACAAACATTTTATACATATAGTGGATTACAGGAACTGTAATAAAGTGTTAATGAAAAATCTGAATTCTCAGATCTTTAATTATTTTATAACTATAGGGTTAAAAGTCAAAGGGTGATTCTGTGGCCAGGAACCAACACTTTCTCTAACATCTTTCATTTCTCCTATCACAGAAATCACCAGGTTTATCTCATTTTATTTGAATTACTAAACAGTAGAGAACAAAAAAGCTGCTTTGAGGTGTGGATACTATGTCCAACATAGCAGCCTCATGGTGCATGCAATTCAAATTTGTGTTTACCAGAATTATAAACTAATTTTTGCTGTGGGCCATCAAGGTCATTCAGAAACAGCAAGAACTGAAAATGGTAACTTAGTGAATGCCCAGGGCCTTCCAGATCTAACAAACTGCAAGCATTGCTATGAGAGTAATTGTATTTAGAAGTTAGATGATTCTCTCATTTTGAAGCTACATCATATTTTTCAGTCATTAAAGCTTTTTTAATCTTGTATTTTATCTTGAAGCTATGGTCTCTTAATGAATGAGGTAAGTATTAAATTTGGCTCCATAGAAAGTCGAGGTTGAAACCATTTTTATACATCTGGCTTTCATGATCTTGTTTTAGGGTATAGCAGAACCTAACTTCTCTGAGTATACTAAAAGAAGAAATTATAAACAAGAAATAAAGGCACTCCTTCTTGTTGTTTCTTTTCAGGGGATCTGTATTTTGAGAAAGCTGTGAATGGTTTCCTTGCTGATCTCTTTACCAAGTGGAAGGTATGTTTCTTCTTATGTATTAAATCTTATTAAGTAAACATTGTTCAATGCAGATTTTAGAAATACACCAGGCATAGGACCTAAACAGATGTTTCTCCTAAGAAGACATAAAAATGGCCAACAGAAATATGAAAAGATGCTCAACTTCAATAGCTGTTAGGGAAATGCAAATTACAACCACAGTGAGATACCACTTCATACCTGTTATAATGGCTGCTGTTAATAGGTCAAGTAATAACAAGTGTTGGAGAGGTTGTGGGGAGAAAAAGAACCCTCATACACTGCTAGTGAGAATGTAAATTGGTACGGATGCTATGGAAAACAGTATGGAGGTTCCTCAAAAAATTAAGAATAGAATTACTATATGACCCAGCCATTTCTCTTCTGGGCATCTACCCCAAAAATTTGAAAACATTTATTTGCAAAGACATATGTACCCCAGTGTTCACTGCAGTAGTATCCACAGTGGCCAAGACATGGAAACAACCAAAGTGCCCTTTGATAGATGATTGGATAAAGAAGGTGTAGTACATATGCACAATGAAAAGATGAAATACTGCCATTTGTGACAACATGGATGCATCTTGAGATCATGCTAAGCGAAATGCTAAGTCAGAAAAAGTTGAGAACCATATGATTTCACTCATGTGAGAGATGAAACTGAAAGCAACAAACAAGACAAACAAAAATTCACAGACACAGACAATAGTTTAGTGGTTACCAGAGGAAAAGAGGGGAGGAGGGGAGGTAGCTAAGGGTAAGGGGGTCAAATATATGGTAACTGAAGGAAATTTAACCTTGGGTGGTGAACACAAAATGCAATATACATATGACGTATTATTAAGTTATACACCTAAAACCTATATAATTTTATTAACCAGAGTTACCCCAATAAATTTAATTAAAAAAAAGAAAAAAGTGCTATTTCTATTAAGCCACATTTAATTGAGGTATCTTAACTAAAGCCTAAATTGATTACTCTAGATTTAAATTACTTTAATCTCCTCAACATGGTAAAAATCATTTATGAAAAACTCATGGTTAACATTATACTCAATGATGAAAGGCTGAAAACTTTCCCCCTTAAGATTAGAAGTAAGGTAAGGATGCTTGCTTTCACTAGTATTCAGCGCTGTGCTGGACATTCTAGCCAGTCAAGAAAAAGAAATAGAAGATGTTCATGTTGGAAAAGAAGAAGTAAACCTGTATTCACAGATGATATCTTATACTTAGAAAAACTTTAAAAGTCCATGAAAAAACTACTAGAGCCTAATAAATGAATTCAGCAAAGTTACAAGATACAAATTCAACACATAAAATCAGCAATGAACAAACAGGAAATTAAAAACAAGAAATTAAATTAATAAAAAGGAGGTAAAAAACAATTCCAATTGCAAGAATATCAGCGAGAATAAAATAATTTGGAATAATTTACCCAAGGAGGTACAAGACTTGTATTTAACACCTATAAAACATTATTGAAAGAAATTAACAAGGCCTAAATAAATGAAAAATAATTTGTGCTCATAGATTGGAAGACTTAATATTGTTAAAATGGCAATACTACTCAAAGCATGCTACAGCCCATTATAGTCCCTATTGAAATCCCAATTGCCTTTTTTTTTGTAGAAATGGAAAAGCTGATTCTAAAATTTATTTATATGAAATTGCAAGGGATCATGAATAGCAAAAACAAACTATCTTTTTTTTTTTTTTCAAAACAATCTTGAAAAACAACGAAGTTAGAGGACTGTCACTTCCTGATTTCAAAATTTACGATAAAGTCCAAGTAGTCAAAAGTGTGATGCTGGCATAAAGATATATATGTATCAATGAAATAGAATTGAGACTATAAAAATCAACTCATACATCTACATTCAGTTGATTTTAGGCAAGGATGTCAAGTCTATTCAATGAGGGAAAGACTAGGCTCTTCAACAATGATATCTTCTGAGGTAATTGAACATCAATATGCAAAAGAATGAATTTGGACCCCTACCTCACAGCATATAAAATATTAACTCAAAATGGATCAAAGACCTATATATGAGAGCTAAAACCATAAAACTTTTAAAAGAAAACATACAGGAATCTTTATGACATTGGTTTCTTTAATATGACACCAAACACAGGCAACCAAAAAATAGTTCAGGTGAAAGAACTTCACTGAAATTAAAAACTTTTATGCATGAAAGGATGCTATTAGAAAAGTAAAAAGACAACACAGAATAGGATAAAATATTTGCAAATCATCTGTCTGATAAGAATCTAGTATCCAGAATACATAAAGAACTTTTACCAAGAACAAAAAGACAAATTACCCAATTAACAAATAGGCAAAGGACTTGAATATACATTTCTCCAAAGAAGATATGCAAGTGGCCAACAACCACATGAAAAGATGCTCAAGATCATTATGAGTGATTTCCCAAACCAATGCCCCAATGAAATACCACTTCACATCCACAAGAATGATTATAATAATTTAAAAGAATGGAATATAACAAGCATTGGAAAAGATGTGAGGAAATTGGAATCCTTATACATTTCTTTTGGGAATGTAAAATAGTGCTGAGGAAAACAGTTTGGTGGCTTCTCAATAAAATAAACAGAATTACTATATGACCCAGCAGTTCCACACTTGGTTGTATACAAGAAAGAATTGACAATATGTTCACACAAAAACTTATACGTGAATGCTTTTAACAGCACTAATCATAATAACCAAAAAGTAGAAACTGTATAAATGTTTGTCAGCTAAATGAATGGAAAAACAAAATGTGGTATTATCTATAGAGTATAATATTTTTCAGCGATAAAAAAGAATGCTACAAAATGGATGAACCTTGGAAACATTATGCCAAGTGAGAGAAGCCAGATACAACACCACATATTATAAGATCCTGTTTATATGAATGTCCAGAATAGGCAAAGCTATAGAGACAAAAAATAGATTAGTGGCTGCCAGGGGCTAGGACTGGGGTGTGACTGCTTAATCAAAATGGAGTTTCCTTTTGGAAGAGTGAAAATGTTCTGAAACAAGATAGTGGTAATCATTGCACAATGTTGTTAATATACTAAATGTCACTAGTCTTTCTGAGCCCCTATTTCCTTATCTACAAAAGTGAGATAATAATAGTTCCTACCTCACAAAGTGTTTTAATGTATCTACACATAGTAAGGTCTCAATAAGATCTAGTTCTCAATGGAATCTAAGTCTCATTCTCTTTCCTTAGCAATATAGGAGCACTATCTTTCAGCTCAGAGGTTCGAAAACTGGAAATAGGATAAGTGCCCTCAGAGACCTTGCAGACCTCCTGGGGAGATTGTATATGTATTTGAAACAACAGCTAATCAAATATTTTAAGGGTTGGAATTTTATTTTTGAGATTAGACTTGGAAGGCTGATGAACGTTTGGGTAGTTAGAAAGGAAGACAGGGTGTTTCAGATGAAGAAAAGCATATGAGCAAAAGGACGACATGGGCATGAAAGTGAGTTGTGTGGTCTTTGGCAACTCCACAGAGGATTTGTGAGGGAAAGAGTCAAATGATAAGATTAGACTTGAAGGATAGGGTCAGGTCAAGCCAGGCAGTTTCGACTTGAATTGATAAGAAATAGGAGCTATTAAAGATTCTCAAGTAGAGGGTCAGAATGGTTAAAACTGGGGAAAATTTGAGGAAGAGCAGTGTAGTGGCCAGAAACAATTTGATGAAGAGACACACTGGAATTAAGCAGACCAGTTCAGAGGCTTCTGCAGTCATGTGGCATAATGGCAATCAGGCCTCTGTGTCTTTGTGTGTATAGAGTCTGGGGAGAGCACAAACAGTAGGGGCTGCGGAAAGTCAGGCCTTACGTGTGGGCTGAATGATGGTCAGCTTGGACCGCCTAATGGCCGTTTCAGTATTGGGTCCATGAAAACCTCCACTTTAAGTCTGGCTCAGTGGCCCTGTAGATGTCTCCTAACCCAAGATTTTGTGAGTGTATATGTGATTAGACATAGGGACAAGGTATATCATAAGCCCAGTCATTAGTTTTAGGACTTTGCTCTTAGGATTTATTTTTTAAAATCTAGAACTTGATTGTCAACCAAGAACTTAAAAATGAATTAAAATAACTTTCAGTAATCACTCTACTGATTTAATGAAGACTAATGAAAGTTTTTTATATATACTATTGCATAACTTAAAACTGATACTGTGGGTAGCAGGATAGAGCATGGGAATGTATGAATTTATTTCTGAGCCTAAAATATAGTGGTGATGGAGGTAATAATGGTCCTAATTAACATTTGAGTATTTTGACATAGCAGGTATTGTGATAAGTGTTTTACCCGTATGATAACACTAAATTTTCTTGTCCCTATTACATAGGCAGGGAAAGTGCAGCTCTAAGAGGCCAGATAACTCACCCATGAATAGCCTTCAAAAGTAGGATAAGGATTCTAATCCTTTCTCATCAATTCGTCCAGAGCTAGCCTGAGATTGTAACCTCTGTGCTGCCCTGTCTATGTTTGTAATCCCAGGCCATGTCTCTGTTGTATAGTATTTCCATCACACATGAGTTGACAGGCTCATATGCCCACACCAGTCCATTTTCAGGCATTATTTCCTATACATCACTTATACCAAAATCAGATAAAGATGCTGAGTTTGGAGCACTAAGAGTCGAGTAAATTAACTAGTGGCTAATGAAGGTCTGCTCTTTTGTAGCACTCTGCTCTTGGTATTGGGGCTTGTATTTAGAAATTCCTGTCCACTTGAGGTATCCATCCATGGAAGAATATAAGGTCATATAATGTACAGTATGTTGTATACCTTATGTGGTGAGCAATGAATTGTTTAGTCAGTAAGTACAGTTGGGTTACAGATGGGATTGGTCAGTATAGGCTGATGTCTTTAAAGACCCGAGAGGAACTGAAACTGAGCTTGCTGGCTCACTGGTACAAGCCAGATTTCATGGCCATCCATAAACACCCTATTTCCAGAGCATTGATCTCCAAATTCCATGGAAATGTTTATTCTCGCTAGTCCTCATCCCAGCCCAAAGGTGATTCATTGCCTTGGCTTTGACCCTTGAGTCCTGAGCAGCTCTAAGTCCTCATCCTATGACATTGATAGGATGTGGGAATGCCTTTGATTCTTACATCCATCACCATCGATTCTGTTCTTGTTCCCTTAACTACAGTTCTCAAGAATGAAACACTATGAAGGAGGTGCAAATACCATGATCCTCTGACACTAGGCTCATCTATTTCATGCCAAATCAAGAGCATGGAGGCAGGGATCTGTACCTTTTGGTGATTTGCAGTTTTCAAAGCACTTGGTACATTCCTGGGACTTTAGGTAACTTGTCCAAGGTCACAGAGTGCTAAACTTCAGAGACAAGACTCAATCCAGGTCTTCTGACTCCCAGCAGTGCTGTGTCCACTGCATTGTGCAATCTACAGTTAGTTACCTGACGTTATCCAGTACTGTACTGCCAGGAAGCCTCATAGAACTGAGAATATCATGTTTAAGCTGTCTGCTTCATCATGAAGTAAATAGAATAAACTTGAGCCCTCTTTTTCTCTACTCATGCCTAGGAGAAGAACTGTAGTCATGAAGTGACAGTGGTCCTATTTTCTAGAACTTTCTATGATGCAAAATCTGTTGGTGAGTAAATTTTTATCCTAGTTATTTTTTGTTAAGCTTCTCACACCCTTATCCCCATCCATTCTTTATTGTCGTTCTCTTTGCACTGCTCTTTCTCAGCATTTCTGCTATGAGGTCAGGGTAAAATAGAAAATAGCACAGTCAATTGTGTATGCAAGAAGTCTGTGGGCTGTGATTCATGTTAAAGCCAACTTAACAGATACATAATTATCTTTGTGTGTGTGTGTGTGTGTGTGTGTGTGTGTGTGTGTGTGTGTGTGTGTGTGATAGAAACATTCAACCCGGAAGAGGGAACAGAGGAACTGAGTTTCTCTTTCTGATCTACTCTACATACTTTGTTTTCTGTATTTCAGATGAATTTCCTGAAGTAAGCCGAGCCTCAGTTCGACAGGATCACAAGGGGCGATTCTATGAAGATTTTTACAAGTAAGTTTTGAGTGCGTTACTATGCCCCCTTTTTTGTCTGTTTCTTTCTTTCTTTTTTTAAAAATATATTTTTTAAAATATTATTTTAGAATAATTTTAGGTTTACAAAGAAGTTACAAAGATAATATACAGAGTTCCCATATACCCATCACTCAGTTTCCTCTGTTAATATTTTGTAGTCAAGGTACATTTGTCAAAACTACAGAATAGCACTGGTACGTTCCTATTAACTAAATTTCAGACATTTTTCAGATTTTACCGGTTTTTCCACTTGTACCCTTTTTTTTTCAGTTCCAGTCTAGAATTGCATTTAGACTTTACAAACTTAATATTGTGAAAAATTTCAGTCTCACAAAAAAGAAAAATGAATAATATAATGAACCCTATACCCAACACTTGTATTTAATAGCTGTTATGCCATATTCTTCTGGAGTTTTTTTTGTGGCTAAAGTTTGTTCTGTAGTAAATTATTGATATTATAACATTTTATTCCTATGAATATCTAAAGAATAAGGACATTTTCATATATAATCACAATGTAACCACATATATAACTACAATATGTAACCACAATCACATTTAACAAAATAATAATTCTATAATATTCAACATCTAGTACATATTCATATTTCCTTAATTGTCTCCAAAGCAACTTTTTGTTTGGTCTGTTTCTTAAGTCTAAATCTAAAACAATTTCCTATTCTCTCCCTCCTCTTTCCCCTACCCCCAACTGTTGACTTGTTGGAGAATCTGAGTCAGAATCCTATGGAACTGTGCTTCTCAAAATTCTGTGTGTATATGAACCATGCTCAGAGGATTGTATTAAAGTGCAGATTCTAGTTAGTTCAGGTCTGGGATGGGCCTGAGAGTCTGCTTATCTAACTAGCTCCTGTGCTTGCACATTTTGCTTGTCTTTGAACCACATTTTGACCAGGGAGGCTGTAGAGGACCCTTTCTGGATTTCTCTAATTGGACCCTGTGGTGTTGTTTATTTTCTGCCAACCAGACAACTGAACGATTTTGCTGCCTACCCCCTGACATTTTCCAGTGCCTAGAGAGAGGTTTTAATTGTCAAAGTGGTGGAGGGTGGGATAGGAAACAGATGCGCAACTGACACCCAGTGGGTAGACAGTGATGCTAAACATCCTACAATGCACAGGACAGCCCTTCCACCCTTCTCACAAAGAGTCATTTAGCCCAAAATGTCAATAATGCTGAGGTTGAGAAGCCCTCTCTAAAGACTTGATTAACTTTATGTTGAACTTTTTAAAAAAGACTTACCTTGTTGCTGATCCCTTGGACTTCATATTGCATCACCACAGAATGCAGTCAGCCCAGTTGTCCTAACAGTCACTGAAAAAGGGGACACTGTGAGATGATGGACATACACTAGGTATAAGTGTGTTGCTTGATGGCATGGGGCTGTAGACCTTGACCTTTTCTACATTCTCCAGTGTGTGGAAAATTTATCATGTGATTATTGGCATTTCAGGTGAAGGATGGAGCAGATGTCAAAATGGATTTGAGAAAGGCTTTTGCTTTTCAGAACATGTTTTATTCTTGCCTAATGTACAAAGATTTTGTGTTTAAGTCAAAACCAACTGCTTTGACTCTCACCACCCTGTTACTGGTTCTATCTTGCTTCCTCAGACTATTTCCTTTGTAACTAAAAGAAGGAACTTCCTTCTTAGTTTCCCCTCCTGCCTCAGACTCGGAAACACAGTGTCTCTCTGTTTTGCTATAACAGTTTATTATGTCAGTTAAATTTTTGTTTCAAATGGGCAATCTTCCCTCTCTACCCCTGGCTCCTGGAGGCTTAAACGTATTTCTTTGTAGCTAGTTCTTTCCTATCAGGCTAGCACCAAATGCCAACTTGTATTTTTTTCCTTTTTTATCTTTGTAATAACATTCTTAAAGAATATTTTGTCTTTTATAACAATAATTTAATATAATCAGGATTGTGACAAGAGTTGTGGGAACTTTTAAGGCAGTTTTTTGGATAACCTTTTAAACTTCATATTTTAAAACTTTTAAATCTATGGGAAAATTGAAAGAAGAATATAATGAGTATCTATACTTTCATCTACATTTACCAGTTATGGACATTTAATAGGTACATGATTATATTATACTTCATTATGTATCTCCTAAGAACAAGGGCATTTTTTTTTAACATAACTAAAATATAGTGGTATTCAGGACTTTTTAACATTGATATAAATACCATTATCTAACATACAGTTTATATTCGGATTTCTCCAATTGGTCCCAGTATTCTTTACTGATAAGTTTTTCGTGATCCAGATTTCTCTCTGGAATCTCTAAGAATTCTCTCTAGAATTATGTATTGTTTTTAGCTTCGATCATCTTTTGTGTTTGTTTGTTTTTATAATATTTTATTATTAAAAATTCCAAACATATAGAAAAGTTCAGAGGATTGTACAGTGAATACCCATATATCCACCACCTGTGTATTACAATGAACATTTTTCTATATTTGCTTCACCACTTATCAGATTACCTTTTTATGTCATTTAAAAAATAATGTATATTGTAGGAATTTTGAAAAATATAGAAAAGCACAAGGTAGAAAATAACAGTAGCTCCCAATCCTATTGAGATAGTAAGATGGTAACAGTTATTGTTTATTATTAAGGACATACCATGTACGGGTCACTATTCTAAGCACTTTATATATCTTGATTCATTTAAATATTCCAACATCATATGAGATAGTCACTGTTATTCCATTTTACAGATGTGGAAACTTAAACACAGTTTAAGTAATTTATCCAAAGTCCATGGAAAATTAAGTGATGGAGTATGCACTTGACTCAGACAATCAACTTCATAGTCTGTGCTTTTGACCACTGTATTCAACCTCATACGAATTATGCTTTAAATTATTTGTTGATCTTTTGGTCCTGTATCACTGTGAGAATTTCATACAAGTGATAAGCCATCTTCTTCCCTTACATCACCATTCATTCCTTTGTGCAGGTGAATTCTTCATACTGCTTTAGTGGATTCCTGGAACCCTGAGAGCTCTTTAGGCTTAATATATGAAGTTATGTCTACATAATGAGTACGCATTCATTTGAGTATAATTATGGATATATTAAAATATACATAAAGCATGAATAAATGAATTATGAATGTAGATTTATATATGTATATGACTATATAATTAATATATTAAAATCCCCCCACATTATTAAAAATCATCCCTAAGATGTTATAGGTTGAAAGAAATTTTGTTTTGTCCTACTACAAAAGCAATATGGGTTCATTTTAGGAAAATCAAAATATAGTTAGGTAAAGAATAATTCAAAATGCAATCAGTTCTACCTCCCAGATACAATCATTACTACTTGAATGTTCAAGCCCTGTTCTCTGTTTATAGAGACAAAAATTATTTTTCATAGAGATGTGATCACAGACTCTCATGATTTTTTTATGTGATGTTTTAAACCAGCATTTTCCACTTAGTAATCAATCACTAATGCCATTCCACGTCTGATACTCTGTTCCACAGCATCATTTTTGTTGCTGTATAGAAATTCCATTGAGTTGCCAGCTGTTATTGAACACTGAGCTGATTTTCATCTTTTCACTATTGTCAATGATTCTACCAATGAATATTCTTACAGATAATTCTTTAAGTATATCCTGAGTCATTCCTTAGTACAAATTCCTAGAAATGAAGTTATTGGATCAAAGGATGTTCTATTTTTGTCTTAAGGCTTTTCATTTGTACAGCCAAATAGCCTTCCAAAACCATTGTAGTAGAAAATCCCATTTCTCTGTCCTCACCAACACTGAATACTCTTTTTTTCTGGGGCAGAGGGAGTTTCTTTCCCAATTAGATTGGAGGAAAAATCTTAAGATTGATTTATTAATGACAGTAAATGTTTTTTTCATGTTCATTGGCCTTTGTGTTTCTCTATTGTGACTTGTCTATTCATCTCCTTAGCTCATTTTTCCATCTTTTTTGTTTTTTACCACTGGTCTACTTTTGCAATCCAAAGTGAAACACTTCCAACACTATGGTATATGTTTCTCTAGATCTGTTTCTGTTTAGCTCATTTTAAAATTGGCATGATCTTTTAAAATTTGTTTTTAATAAAATAAAGTGTACTTAGAGAGAATAGCATTGTTGTGAACTTCCATATGCCTATTCAACAATTATTGAAAAGGATCACATAATGTTTGATAGCTGTACAATATTTTGTCATCTACAATACGTAATTTAATTCCTTATTGTTAGGTATTTAATTTTTTTCTAATTTAAAACATTATCTATTCCAGCGTGATAAACAAACAGATACATAGTTATGTATCTGAGTTTTTAATTAAGGTTTTTTTAGAGCAGTTTTAGGTTCACAGCAAAATTGAGAGAAATTTTTAGAGATTTCTCATTTACTTTCTCCCCCTGCATATGCACAGCCCCCGCTCTATTATCAACATCCCTCATCAGAGTGATGTATTTATTATAATTGATGAACCTACGTTTATACATCATAGTCACCCGAAGTCTATGGTTTACCTGAGAGTTCACTCTTGGTGTTGTGTATTTTGTGTATAGACAAATGTATAATGACATGTATCCATCTTGTAGTATCATTCAGTATTTTCACTGTCCAAAAAGTCCTTTGTGCTCCAGTTATTCGTCCCCCCACCACACTCAATCCCTGCAACCCCTGATCTTTTTAGGGTCTCCATAGTTTTGCCTTTTTCAGAATGTTACATAGTTGGAATCATATAGTATGAGTCTTTTAATACTGACATCTTTCACTCAGTAATATGCGATTAAGGTTCCTTGATGTCTTTCCATGAGTTGATAACTCATTTATTTTTAGTGATAAATAATACTCCATTGTCTGAGTGTACCACAGTTTGTTTGTCCATTCACCTACTGAAGGATATCTTGGTTCCAGGTTTTGGCAATTATTATTTAAGCTATTGTAAACATTAGGTACAGGTTTTTGTGTGGATATGTTTACAACTCATTTGGGTAAATACCAAGGGGTGTGATTTTTTTGGGTCATATGGTAAGAGTATTTTTAGTTTTGTAAGAAACCGCCAATCTGTCTTCTAAAATGGCTGTACCATTTTGCATCCTCACCAGAAATGAATGAGAGTTCCTGTTGCTCCATATCCTTTTCAGGATTTGATATTGTCAATGTACCTGATTTTGTCTATTTTGGCAGTATATAGTGCTGTCTCATTGTTTTAATTTGCTTTTTCTTTGATGACATATGATGTGGATCATCTTTTCATATGCTTATTTGCCATCTGTATATCTTCTTTGACAAGATATCTGTTCAGGTCTTTTGCCCATTTTTTAATTGGGTTTTTGAATTGTCTTATTGTTGAGTATTAAAATTCTTTGTATTTTTGGATGATAATCCTTTATCAAATATGTCTTTTGCAAATATTTTCTTCCAGTTTGTGACTTGTCTTCTTGTTCTTTTGACATTGTCTCTTGTATGGCAAAACTTTTTTTTTTATTTAAATGAGATGTAGCTTATCAATTTTTTCTTTCATGGATTGTGCCCTTGGTGTTGTATCTAAAAAAGGTCACTATACCCAAGGCTATCTAGGTTTTCTCCTTGTTATCTTCTAGGGACTTTATAGTTTTATGTTTTATTTTTAGCTCTATGATTCATTTTTAGTTAATTTTTTTTGTGATGGGTATAAGGTTTGTGTCCAGATTTTTTTTTTTTTTTTTTTTTTTGGTATGTGAATGCCTAGTCCCAGCACCATTTGTTGAAAAGAATGTCATTATTGTATTGTCTTTGCTTCTTTGTCAAAGACCAGTTGACTGTTTATTAATGTGGGTTTGTTTCTGTTCTCTCTATTCTCTATTAATCTATTTGTCTGTTCTTTTGCCTATACCCCACTGTCTTGATTACCGTAGCTTTACAGTAAGTCTTGAAGTCGGATAGTGTCAGTCCTACAACTTCCTTCTTTTTCAGTATTGTGTTGGCTATTCTGGGTTGTGTGTGTTTCTTTAGAATAAATTCTTAGCATTATAATTAATTAAAATTTCCTTTTCAAGTTTATTTAATTTTTGGAATACTTTCACATGGTTCAAAACTTTAAAGGTGCAGACCATATATAGTTAACAGATTCCCAGCCATCTCTTTCCACTAATCTAGTTTTCTGATCTAGATATGTTTATTGGATATATATATATATATATATATATATATATATGACATAAATATATACATGTGACATAAATATATGACATAAAAATGTATGTATGTATGTGTATATATATATATGACATAAATATGGATATTCTCTTTTAAGACCTTTCATATATCCCACCTGATTGTAATTCAGTATATGAGACTGTTCATATCTCTGCTCAACAATGAATATTAATAGTTTCTCAAGGAAGTTTTTAAATATTTTCTTATTTTTTAAAAATTTTCGATCTATGTGACTATTGATGTGATTACATTTCTTTGTTAATGTTTGTTAAATGCATTTGACTCTATTATTATTAAATGATAAATTCCCATACATTTGGGAATCCCATCTTCTCCTTTTCTTGAAACCCTGTAAGGAACCTTAATGTCCTGTATATAATAGTTGCTCCGTATCTATTCTATAATAATACTCCTTTCAGAGTGGTGGTGCAGAATGAGAGGAGAGAAGAGTGGACTTCACTCCTCGTGACCATTAAAAAGCTCTTCATCCAGTATCCAGTGTTGGTGCGACTGGAACAGGCAGGTACTGCATCCATATGACAGAAGGTACAGCAGGGAAAGGAGGTATAGGTGGTGGCTGGGAGGTGAAGAGGTTCATGCCTGTTTCCCTTCCAGTGCGTGTATAGTTTCTGTTTTTGGTCAGGTTTCTATTTCTGGTTGGGTCCAGTTGTTTATTATGTATGCAGTAAGTTCAGTAATGTCCCTACTACACTACTACAGGGTGGGGGGCCCTATGGAGCCAGGAACCTTCCACTTGTTTGTTTGTTTGTTTGTTTTTATGGTGACGTTGGTTAACTAAATCCAATAAATTTCAGCTGTACACTTTAACAGTAAGGCATATATACATTTACAATGTGTGTTCACCTCCCATAGTTAGATTTCTTTCTGTCACCACATATTTGACCCCCTTTACCCTGTCTACCTCCCCGCTCCTTTCCCACTACCTACCCTCTGGTAACCACTAGTCTATAGTCCATGTCCATCAGTTTCCACTTGTTTTTCAAGAGTTCATCTTTCATGAGATGGTTTTCCTTCTCTTGTGTCTTTTGCTTCAGAGGGCTTTCCTCAAGGAGACAATTCTACCTCAGCACAAGGAAACTACCTAGAGGCCATCAATCTATCATTCAATGGTGAGTAAGGATCCCAGGCATCTTGCTTACTGCACATCTATGAACTTCTCTTTACTAATGTCCAAAGATCCAGACATAGTTGCTGATGCCCCCACCTCCCTTCCCCCCAACATTAATGGAAAGTAGTAACTTCTTATGGCTAGCATTTAGCTCTTACGTCTTCTGTTGGAAAACTAACCTCCTGTTCTTGTCTGTTTCTCATGGTAACCTAAGAGTGAAGAGCTGGAGGGGTCTTCCTTTCGCTCTTTGTTTTACTAAAATGTGTTCTTATTTTTCACCTTATCCCTCAACTGCTCCTAGGTAATATATTTTTTTCAATCGACTTTTTCTTTTTAATTACAAAAGTTACCCACATGCTAGATTCAAGAAATAGAGAAGTGTATCAAGTAAAACTGTGTAGTTCCTCCCTTCCTCCACTGTCAGCCTCCTTCCAAGAAGGACCATGGTGAAGAGTGTGGTGTGATTTCTTTTGAGCATTTGTCCCTTAATTTATGTGTTAGCTGACATACTGTAAACAAAAAGGGAAATTTAAGGATGCACGGGAAATGGGTCACCAGGAAAGGTTTGAACACCATGCTGAAGAAGGTGAGAACCAGGGTGCCTCTGAGAACCCCAGAAGCAGGAATTCCTACAGCCGTATTCATCTCCTAGCAGCCCTGTCTCTGCATCTGATCACCCCAACTCCACTTAGGTATCTGTTCTGCCCTGGCCAGTGGCAGAAATAATGATGCGTGGTCACTGTACTGTATATATCGCCTTCCTATGTGTCTGTACTCAGGTGCTAGGAATTCTAGAGCATGGGTCTTTTATTAATAAATCTTTTTGTCATACTTGAATATCATTGATTTTCCAAAGCAAGAATTATACAAGCCAGAAATAAAAAAAGAATTAATTGCCAAATTTAAAACCTCATCACAAGATTCTGGTCTACCTCTCAAATATTGTCGGAAATTAATATTTTATTCTTATAAAGTTCAGTGCAGACTCATTTATGGATGGAAATTAATGGCATTAAATTTGAGCATTTAAGTATGCACAAGGCAAGGATTGATGGGGAAAGATTAACAAAGGTGACAATGACATAGTTTTCTGTTAAAGCAGTTTTTAATATAGAAGGAAAAGACAGACATGCATTATTACTAATTAGAAATCAAGTCAGAATGTGGCAGTTGCAGTAATAGAAATATAGATAAATCTCTGAGAGCATAGAGATGCTTGCCAGTAGCTGGTTTCTGATATGCCGTAACATCTTCATTGGAGGACTTTTTGCTTTTGTTCAAGTGTTTGACAAGCACTATATCAACCGCAACTTTGACCGAACTGGCCAGATGTCTGTGGTGATCACGCCTGGGGTGGGTGTGTTTGAAGTGGACCGGCTACTCATGATCTTGACCAAGCAGCGGATGATAGATAATGGTAATGCTCCCTGGTTCATGCTGTTTCTGAGTGTTTATAGCTTGGCTTACCTTTAGAACTATGAGCTTTCCCTGGCTCTGTGCATGGAGGTCTGGGAATGTGAATAATGATAGGTGACAAAAAGAGTTCCATTGTCAAATTGGTTTGGGAAATACTGGGTCGTGCATAGTTAGGCCCATTCTTTAATTGCAGATTTTATTATGTTGGTGTATCTTGTTTATCTCCAAAGGGCATAACTGGTACTCTGAGTTTCCCAAATATATGTGACACTGGAGAACCCTT
Organism: Macroglossus sobrinus; assembly: GCA_004027375.1. NCBI lineage: Eukaryota > Metazoa > Chordata > Mammalia > Chiroptera > Pteropodidae > Macroglossus > Macroglossus sobrinus. The sequence goes on from PVKZ01001260.1 coordinate 303,618, forward strand.
TCTGGGGGGGATTGTTTCAACCAGTATCCATGAGCCCATCTTTGGAAGTACCCTCGGGTCACCAAATCCAGCCCTCCTTCCGTGATATGCCATGCTTCCCCAGCTTGCACCTCCACACCCCAATTTAATTTGTGTTTCCACAACAAGATGGAGTTGGGAAATCCTGATTGCCAGTAATAAAGCTCTGTTAAGTGATATGGCTCATTTTGCTTTTTACTGAGATGATAGGGTTCCTTTTCCTTTCTGGCCTTGACACTTCAGCAATGGAGGCCTGGTTGTCTTTTTGACAAATCATGATCCACAAGGCAGTCAGAGGCTGATTGTCAAGCATCAAATAGTGGCAGGTGTGACGGAACTATTTCCTTTTTCGCAGTTTAGGCAGCACTGAAGAGATTATAAATCGTAGGATGGTAAGTTGACTTTGCCTCATATCCTCACCCAGTGGAATAACATCAATAATGGATTGGAGCACTTACCTCTGCCTCTCCCCTCATTAACCACCTCCCCACAAACTATTTTTGTCTTTTCTCTTTTAGGAATTGGTGTGGACTTGGTATGCATGGGGGAGCAACCATTACATGCTGTCCCATTGTTCAAGGTAATTAGATTTTGGATTTTGTACTAAATGCCTGTTTCTAGCACCAGGCCAGTGTGATCTTGAGAATAAACACAGAAAAGTTGGAGCAGTTTCACATCCTACTTAATTTTTAGCTGATCTGTTCTGGCCTTTTTTCTTTCAGCTGCATAATCGGAGTGTTCCTCATGATTCTCGTCAGGGTGACGACTATAATATTCCTCACTGGATAAACCACAGGTGGGTGTGATCTTGACTCAGTAGATGATAAGACTTCCTTGCCATTTTCTCTTCAAATCTGTTAAGTTCTTACTATAAAGTCTTTTGTCAAGAAAATGTAGAAACCAAAGTTCCAACATTTGCTTTAAGTTTCTCCACATGTAATGCAGTAAAGTAACATAAGAACAGTCTATGATGAGAAAAATAGAAACAAATTTTGGAGGACTTATTTCCACTATTATTCCAACTCTTACTATTCCTCAATCCCTCAGTCCATAGCAGACCAACATTGTGCCTGGCCTCCTCCGTTTGTAGAAAAATCCCTATGCCTCCTCTTCACATGGGACGAGGCCTCAGTGTCCCTGCCAATTCCAGCTCAAGGATGATGTCTCTTGTCCCTCTGCCAGTGCCACTGCCTTATCCTGGCCTTCATCTTTTTGAACAACTGCAGTAATGTCTCTTCTTCAATCCATCCTTTAGACCAGGGTTTCTCAACGTTAACACTACTGACATTTTGGCCAGATCATACTTTGTTGTGGGGGGCTGTCCTGCGTATTGCAGAGTGTTAACCAGCATCCCTGACCTCTACTCTAGACATCAACAGCACATACACTCCCAGTTTTGACAGGCAAAAAATGTCTGCAGAAACAGTTGCTAAGTGAATTTCCCTATCAAAAAACCTGGAGAAAGATAAACTGTTTCTTTGAAACACTGCAGGTAGAGCTCATACCTCTGGAAAATAAATATGAGAACTAGATGTCCTCGAATAAACATGCCAAAAGTGAAAAGACTTGGGCTATTACTTCTTTTTAATGTTTTATGATTTTTTAAAAATGATTACAGGTTATGGAGAATACAGGTAAAACCATTGGAAGCTGGGAAGGGAAATCATTTAGATTAAAATATATATATTTTTTAATGTCTGTACATATTGCCACATGTTCCCCCCAGGTGGCAAAATTCCCCCCATCTGCCCATTGAGAATCACTTCTTTAGAGCTGTGCTTTCTTCTTTCCTTAAAAAAATTTTTTTTTGTTTAAGTAACAGAGCCCTTTCTTCCAGTTAAAGTCTTACTTGGAACTAAGTATATGAAAGCAAAACAGTATTAGTGTTCCTCTTTAGCCTCACACAGCAGGCCCAATACAGCACCAGGGAACAATGGGAGTCTATCAACCACTGCTGTATGTGGTTGCCAGAGTCATTTTTGTGAAAACCAAATCTTATGGCTCTTTTCTTGATTCCTCATGCTGGCTAGATAAAGACTAAAGTCTGACATCTGAGGCCTCGTTTCCTACCATTTGCCTCCTTTCATTCTGCCTGGCAGACACCTATCTAGAGGGCCTCTCCACCTGCCTTTTCTCTCGCAAATGCCGTTTATCCTCTGACAACCAGCCCCAGCATCTCTCTTCGGGAGTTCTTCCTGTGCTGTCCCCAGTGCCAGTAGCCATGTTCTCTTGAGTGCTTCCAGAGCACTTTTCCTTCTCTGGGTTGTCTGTCTTCAGGCAGAACTCCCGAGGTGCGGACGGCCACTTGGCTGATGCCTCAAGCTCAATTTTGGCTTCTGTTTAGTTGCAAATCTTTGCTGGAGACCAGCTTGAAAACTCATCAGAAACATCGATTTCAGCCTGTAATATTTTCTTTATCTTGGTTATGGACCACATTGTCCTTGTATGGTGGTTGCTGCTGGTCAGTTGTAATCATTCATTAGTGAAGACCCAGTTTCATGAGCAAGGAATAGTCATTTGGCCAGCTCGTAAGGGTAGAGTGGTCACATTGTAATTATCCTGTTCTATGTGTGCCTCACTCTTCTCGGGGAGCCCAGTGAGATCCTCTCCAGTTGGTCATCCATGTTATTCCTTTACATATGTGTATATGTGGCTGTTTAATGATGCTTAATTTTGTACGTTGTCATTGTATTGTCTGACGAAGTCACTTTAAGAAAAAGTGACTGCTTCATAAGAAAATGCCTTCAGAATCTTCCTCATCTTACATTAATGTTACTGTTATTTAAAAAATTTGGTTGAGGTAAAATAGGAGCATTTTGAACTTATTTCTTTTTCACTCCAGAAACAAATATATATTCTTTGTTAGTCAGCCCTCTAATTGTTTTTGGATTTGTGGTCTTAAATAGACATTCACATTTTTTTTTGCCAGTAAGAAAATAGCTGCTGTTTATACACCATATTTCATGGTTTCAAGTTTAGTTGAGGAAACAATTAAAGGAAAAGTAGCCTTAGCACACACAAAATTATATATGTAAATTCATATATAATTAGTTTTGCAGTTTCCTCAAATTTTACTAATAACTTGAAATTTTCCTGATTTTTCACTTTCTTTTTAATCCTAAATTGGCTCTCTGATGCCAGTTAAGATAGAGGATGAATCCATGCAATAAGGGGCTTCAGAGCTGAGAAGAGCCTGAGACCTGTTTTTCACATCTCATTGTGAGCCTTGTTTACTTGAGCCACTGGGGAGGAGAGCAAGAGGCCTGGTGGCCTGAAAGGGATGGCTGGTCACAGGGACCATTATTCTCATCCTGTCAGCAAAACCTCTTCAGAAACAGGCAAAATGTTTTCACTGTTTAGTATGGTCAGAGACCCTACTCAGCATAATTAAATTTTCTTCAATGAGAGCTTATTACTCCCAAAGTATTACTGGCTAATAATAAAAATGGATTTGAAAGTTAGTTAATACCAAATCTATAAGAATTATAAAACTGGGATTTTGGGATGTCATAGGCTGTGACTGGAATCTGCTTGAACATCATAGAGAACATCTTGCCACATCATGCAGGTGAGGAACACAAGTTCGAGAGAGGTTAAGTGGCTTGCCTAGGGTTGAATGCCAAGTTCATGGCAAAGCTACAGCTATTTAATGAACCATTTGAAATTATATTAGATTATTATTATTATTATTATTATTATTTATGCCTACAGCACTTGGTCATGCTAGGTGGTCTCCCATCCAAGTACTAACCAGGCCCAACTCTGCTTAACTTTCAAGATCAGACGTCGGGCTTATTTAGGGTAGCATGGCCCTGGACCATGGACCGTGGCTCCACTGGGGCATGAACCCAGGACCTTCTGCGTGTAAAGCAGATGTGCTAACCACTACACCCTGAAACCATGTCCTATATTAGATTGTTTTTGACCTTCAAACACAGCAATTTCATATACTTCAATCTAATAGAAACTTATTCTTCTGGCTGACATCACTTCGCCAATCAGATCTTTTATAATTAGTATCTAGAAAGAGAATGGCATCTTTTACTTGGTACTTTTCTTGGTACCACTGTGAGAGGCAAAGTCCCAGAGGCTGGTTGGACTTCTGGTCTGATTGCAGACAGTATTCTTAAATTCTTATGTATCTAACGTGCCACTAGGATTGCCCCACAGTCCACTGGTTAGCTATTAATACTGGCCTCTCCCCCCTTTTTTTGCTTATGGAATAGAAAAGGTTACATACACAGCCTCAATTCATTTATTCATTCATCATACCCAGGGCAAGGCTGCATCTCCAGTTTTCTTGTGTATCTGACGTAACTGCATTAAGATATGATTTTCAGAGAGATTGGGACTTAATGGCTTGTTTCTGCCATCTTTTCTCTAGTGCCACCTTTTCTTTTTTTTTTTTGCCTGAATTGTTCTTGCTTACTAAGTGCTAATTAGTCAGTCAAAGAGTGTCAGCATCATGCCAAGTATCTACGTGAAAAAGTATTGTGGTATAAATAGATTTGTCTGCTGTGAGGAGGAGATTCTAATCCAGTTAGGAATCAGGAGCTAGCATGAAACAATTTATAGGGGAAAAGAATAGAACACAATTAAAAACTTAATTAATGTTTTGTAGTAATTACAAAAGAAGTTAGAATTGGAAAAACCATTGAAGCCTGAGACAAAGGCTTTCACAAGAGGACTGATCCATAGCTGGGATTTCAGTTTTTTGTTGAGGTTTAAAATGAAAGGAGTTTAGATTAATAACCCCGTTTGTTTCTTTTACAGTTTCTACACGTCCAAAAGCCAGCTCTTTTGTAACAGTTTTACCCCACGGATAAAACTGGCAGGAAAGAAGGTAGGTGTTACCAACCAGCAGAGCCTTTGGGGACTGTCACACACCCACATGGTTATTTTGGTCCTAAGACACTCACTTACCCCCATGATGATAAATGAATTTAGGAAATTGTCTTAGGACTTTATAATTTTCCATGTTAAATAATCAACAGGACAAACCCCCAAACATAAGAAATACCTTTGATAAAAATATGACATAGAACTATTTTTAGTTCTTTAATAATAAAAACTTTTTATTATGATGTAATTTGTTTATTTAGACACAAAGACCTCTTAGATACTGGTAAGGACAAACACATAGATGCACATTGCAGCAAAGTGGAAATATAATTAAACGATCACATCTTAGTGATAGTTAAAGACAGATTCAAACAAGAATGGGGGTTCAAGTTTTGCATGTTAAGAACATATTAATATTTATACCAAATGCTGGAACAAAGTGTGGTGACCCTGGTTGGTGTTCATTACATATGAAAAGCATTTCAGCCATGTGTATCAAGAATAGTACAAACAGTCATACCACTTAGATAACTACATTTTTAGCCATGTGGCCTAAGAAAATAATTGGGGATATTGAATGTCAAGAGATCTTGGTCTAGTTTTTTTCATTTTAGTGACATGTCAAAAATAATAAGGAAATGGCTAAATAAACTATGAAATATCCACTTGGAATATATTTGCACCCAATAAAAATGCTACTCTAAAGATTTTGGAAAAGCCTTTTTATTGTAATATGAAGAGAAAAGCAGGCTGTTAGGTATATGGGCCTCACACTAGGGTGCTCTATTCCATCTGCCTATTTCTGGCAGAGCTGAACCCTCCGAAGGTTGCCCCATTGTGACTGTTATATTAGTTGTATCAGGGCCATTTCTTCTCTTTTTGGAGGGAAGAAGGTTAATATTACTTTTCTGATAGAGAAAATATTAATTTGGAGGAATATGAGGACTCCTAAAAATAGATTATATCAAGTAGAGAAGTGCTAGGAGAGTGAGACTGCCTAGAAAGGTCCTCCTACCTCCTGAGGTTTTATGCCTTCACCACAACCATTCTTTGGCAAAGTGGGATGTGGAGGAACTTCTCTGCAACATGATCATTTTGAAGGTTAAAATGTTACGGAAGGACGTGGTTCCATAGTGTAGTGGTTAGCATGTCTGCTTTACACGCAGAAGGTCTTTGGTTCATGCCTAGTGGAGCCACGGTCCATGGTCTAGGGCCATCGGTTACAGTGAGGGCTAAGACATGGTCTCTGCCCTATGGAGCAGCCACCTACATTATTGTGCCTATAATAAGTTCTGTTCGAGCAGAGAATGGAGTGATTAATTCTCTATTTAATTTTACAGCCTGCCTTTGAGAAAGCAAAAAATGGCCGTGATACCTGTGAGTATTTTTCTCGTTTTATCTTTTTTAATAAAGAGTTAGCTAACTCATGGCAACAAAATTATGTAGGATCACATAAAAAGTTCACAGCCGAGTTGGGAGACCTGAGTTCTCCTTGTATGACCTTTGGAAAGTCCCTTAACCATTTTGCATATTTTTGTCCTATCAACTACAAAATTGATGTTAATAAAACCTTTGTGTTCTTTTTCATAGATCAATAGTAGGTTTCAGGTAGAAAGTGTCAAAGTACAAAACATACATATTAAGATGATATTTTAAAAGCGGGATCACAGAATTACATACTGCCGTCGCCTTGCCTTTACTTAATGCCATACTATTTCTACATCCTTTGACATATAAGTCATTTAATCTCAACAACCTGATGAAGGTTTATGATCCCATTTTTTTCAGGAGGAGAGGATGATGATGATCACCTGTGCCTTGCAGATTTTGATGAAGACCCTCTGAAGGCATCTGATTGGAATGTGTTTTGATGACAATTTGTATTATTTGTGTATTTCAGCTCTTGGGACTCCGAAAGAACCCGAGAATGCCCTTCCCATCCAAGTGGATTATGATGCCTACGATGCTCAAGTGTTCAGGCTGCCAGGCCCATCCCGGGCTCAACGTCTCGCCACCTGCAGGTTTTATTTTGCCAGATTTACTTTGGGATGGATGTTTAGGAAAACCTGAGGTCCAGTAGGGACTTTCATGAAATCAGCCTCAAAACGTTTTAAATTAAAATTAACCAAATGGAAGCCATACCATATAGATCATTAGGGATTCTGTTCTCAGGCTCTCTGGGCCAGACATTTTGTTAGCTATGTTTGTTATGAGGTATTTCCTCAAATAAAGAGAGCATTGTGCATTTTCTAGCCAGAGAAGCAATTCACAAATTCTGGAATCATCTTTTCACTGGGCTGCCACTAATATATATAGATCCTAAAGCCCAGTTTCTTTTAGATTTATTATTCCCTAAGGGCAAGAGACATTTTTCCCTTTCATTCTTCATTCCTGCTTTTAAAAATTTACTCCATGGTGTTTTAGTCATATAGTAATTGTGATATAACCAGATTTACCAATATATATTAATTTCTGGGTTTTGTATAAGAAAGTTCTACCCCAAGGTTAGAGATGTATATTTTATATATTTTTATAATACTTTATATAGTCTTGGATTTTATGCTTAATTCACTGTGTAGAAAATTTGTTTTTAAAGTGTAAAAGAGTTCTAGCTTGTTTCCTAGTTGACCAAATTTACCTAAGATTTCTTAAATGTGCAAGTTTAAGCATAACTGATTAGAACAATACTCTGTCTCTTCACATTGTGACAGATGAGCTTGTAGTGGCTACATGATTGTCTTCTCGCCTTTTCCCTCTTCCCATCTTAATGTCTTGTCCTGAGAATCCTTAATGTCTTGTCTCAGAATAAATGCTGTTAACAGCAGCTCCTGTACACAGATTCTGCTTAGGGGAGCAGTAGTGCTGATCTTAACATGCTTTCATAGTCCAAGATCCTCAGTTTTTTGTTTTTTGCTTTTCCTAATCAAAGATGGCAAGACCTGGTATTTCAGACACCCAGGCTGTGTGTTTCCGAGGGCCTAGACCATGTCTCAATCGGTGCTTTGTCCCCCTGTGCAGGATTGAACATATACTCAAATGTTTACCATTGAAATAATGAACCTGCAGTCAGCCTCAGGATCTGTTTTCAGGCTCTTTTTAAGCTATTACTTCAAACAAAATCCTTCCAGGCGGAAAGAGAGCAGCTCTGAAGCCAGAAAGGCAGACCTATCCATGGTTACTGACTCTCATTCTGGATTTTTCCAGCCCACTGGGATTTTTCTTCTTCTGATCCTTCTTCCTACTGTTTCCAGAGGTTTTTTCCCCTGAGGGAGTTTCCTGTTTTAATCAGGGTGTACTGTTTTTTAAACTTTTATTAAGGAAATGTTCAAACATGTTCAAATAGAGAGACTAGTATAATGAACAGTTATCAGCGTGTTGTCAGTCTTGTTTCATCACTTCCCACGCATTTCAGATTTTGCTTGAGTTGTCTAAAACAAATGCCAAGCATCCTATTTTTTTTTACCTGTAAGTATTTCAGTGTGTGTCTAATAAGAATTTTAAAAAGCTACATTATCACAGTACCCTATTACTGGTAACAAAATTAACACTACTTTCTTAATATCCTCTGATAGCCAGTCCATATTCAGATTCCTTAATTGTCTCAAAAGTGTTTTTACAGTCATTTTGTTTGAACTGGGATCTAAAGAAGATGCGCATCTTGCATTTGGTTTTAATGTATTTTTTCTATGACTGTAGAATATCTTGCTTTCTTCCTTTGAGTGATTATTTCCTTATAAAGTTTAACTTGTCCTCTATTCTCTGAATTTCCTGTAAACTGGCAATTATTCCTAGAGGCCTGATTAGATTTAGGTTCAGTTTTTGATGCAAGAACACTCCTCAGATGGTGCCATGTACTTCCTCTTGCATAATGTCATATCATGTCTGGTTACCCTATTTTCAGTGATACAAGATGGATCGGTGGGGTCAGACAGGAGCAATCATTTCTTCAGTTATGATGCCAGGATTTCGGCCATTTGAGAACTGTCTTTCATTTCCTCTCTTTCTTACCAGCTGCTCAGGGCAAAGTACTTGCTATATTATTTCCTATTCATAGGTCTCATTGGGGTTTTTTAAAAATTGATTTCCCAAGTAGTTGGAGCTGGTGACAGTTTTTGGAGTTTTAACTCTAGGTGGGGCAGCGTCCCTTACTTGGTGGTAACTTGTCTCTCTTGGTCAGGTCTGTGCGAGAACGGGAGAGTCACAGTCGAAAGAGTGCCAGCTCCTGTGATGTCTCATCCAGCCCTTCCATTCCCAACCGGGCCCTGCCCACTGAAGAAGTGAGGAGCCAGGCTTCTGATGACAGCTCCCTGGGCAGGAGCGCCAACATCCTGATGATCCCACACCCCCACCTGCTCCAGTATGAAGTCAGCAGCTCCCTGGGCTACACCAGCACTCGAGGTCAGAAAGCTGAAGCATGGCAGACCTGGACAGTAAAGGATGGGGCAGGGAGGGGTGGCCAGCTGTGGAGTATACGTCCCACATTTTAATTATTTCCATGCCAGTGCAATGAATATGAATCACCTTAGCCGTGTATATGTGTTTATTATACTAAGTTTGTTTCTACCCTTTGTTCCCCTGTTACTATGACTATATGACTTTCATTGTGTTAACATAGAGCTTTTCTTAGGCCTAGGTTCAAAGGCATTTGCTTATTTCCTTATCATTTCTATTGGTGCTGCACTTAAGACAGCCTCTGTCCTATGCTCTACTTCCAGATTTCTCCTCATAGTTACCTGTTAACCTGGCTTGCACTAAAAAGCACAGGTGCTGCTTTTTCTATATTATCTTTCGCATCCAGCAACACCTACAACTAGAGTATACAGGCCCCTCCTGACTTTTTAAACTTTTTATTTTGAGATAATTATGAGTACATGGGAAATTGTAAAAAATATGCAGGGAGGTCCTATGTACCTTTCACTCATTTACCTTTCACTCATTTCCCCAGTGGTGACATCCTGTGTAACTAATACAGTGTCAAAACCCGGCAAATGACATTGGTACAATCCACAGAGCTTACTCAGATTTCATCAGTTTTACCTGTAGTCATTTGTGTGTGTATGCAGTTTTATCACCACAGTTAAAAATCCAGAATTATTTCATCACAGCAAGGCTTCCTCGTGCTACCCCTTTATAGCCGCATCCTCCCACTAATTATTCTCCTTCACCATAATTTTATTTCAGGAATGTTATATGAATGGAAACATAGCCTTCCTGACTTGATCACTGCCTTGCGATGTTGAGTGCACATGGCTGCCTCCTGTTGCTCTGGAAGGATTCCCGAAGGGCGAGGAGTGTTTTCTGTGACCCAGCGTGTTAAAGGGGGGAATCCACTGGCGGGGCCTCAGGACGGAGGAGCGGGGCACTGTCATCCGTTAGGCACCATACACACTGTACCAAGGGCCAGGAGAATTTCTCATTGCTGAGAAAAGATTTCACTATTTTTTTTTTTACTGGTTCAAAGTATAAAAAGGAAATTCTGAAATAGAAAGGAACAGATATGTAATTACATGACTATAGAAAATACCTTATGTAACCTACATCAATTAGAGTTAGTATTCAAAAGAATTTTAATACATTCAAAAATTTCTAGGTTAGCTTTTCCCCACCTCCTAAAAGTTTCTAAGTTTATATGACAGTTACTACCATTTTGCTGAAAATATTCTTAGAAGGGTCTGTCGCAAAAGCTAAATTAAACTAACGGTTAATCCTTTAAAAGCCTTTATTCTAAAAGCCAGCTCTCCTTTGAGGAGATAATGTTGCTCTTAATTCAAGTAGCTTGAAAAGTTTTTTTAAGTTATCTGAATAGTAGAATTGATTTCAGTGTCCCGTGATATTTGGGAGTTTATTAGAAAAGCCTAAAAGTGATTCACTGGAATATGGTAAAGCAGAGCATCTTCAGGCATTTAGTTTCCTGTTTCTCTGTTATGTTTGGATGTTTAGGGGTTCTCACCCATGTACCCACTTTGTGCGACGTAGGAAACATTTCCTGTTTCCTCTGCACATTTTTGACCCCCTTTATCCCTCAGTCCTGTTTCTCATCCCTTTCAAAATATGTACTAATCTTTTTTTAATTAGGTTTTCTCATTTTATTTCCATGATAACTAACTAGACCACATTCTTTTTTGTTTGATAAACCAGAACGTCAGTCACTTTATTAATTTACAATGAAAAATGCAGCTTTCATGGAGATCCGAATGTTCTCTTCTTGCCTGTAAATCGGCTTGAGGAATTAAATATTGGCTCTTACTGAGTAGAACCATGGAATTTGTATCTGCTGGACCCACTTGCTAATCTCAGGAATTGGTGTAGTGAACATGGGATGTACACAGGGGAAGTTGGTTGTGGGTTTCAGCTCTTTGATCCACTCAGGTTCACATGCTACCTCCCTCTCCATAATAGAGACCATTAGACGGGACAGGTCACGTCTAAATATCATGTCATCTCTTTGCCTGGTCAAGGCTTAAAGCATCCATTTCTTCATTCTTTTTTTCTCCCAAAACACTTTTAACACAAAAAAAATTTAATTGCTTACTTATGTTCCAGGCCACTGAGTCAATGAGAGGGGTTTCTGATCCACCCAATCATTCAGAACCCCAGGCTCCTTTCATCCTGAGATGCTATGATCATCAACACTGGTCTCCAAAGTTGCCACAGCAGGGGAAAAGAAAATGAAGATCTTATGTGGAGATATCTGTGGTCTAGATCTTCATTTAGAGCATGTCATTTCCATCAGTGTTTTATTGACTGGAAACTGGCCAAGTTATTTGGCCCCAGTGTAGAGGAGCTGGAAACTATAGTCTTGTTGTGTGCCTAAGAGGAAAATCAAATAGGTTTAGCAAACACATCAACTGTCTCTGCCGGGGTCTGCCTCTTGGTCATCAAATATATTTTTTATTGTTCTTCCCATATATAATATATACCCATCCCAAGGAAGACAAGTCAAATCTTACCATTCACTCATTGTATCCAGACTAAAGTCCATGGTCTCCAGGCAATATCTGGTTCTTCCAGATATTAGGTTTGGGTGTGGCTTCATCTGGCCAGTAATTTGGGAACCAGAACTCCCTTTTCCTAAGTATTTAAAAAGTAAACAAACCCAATATTTCATTTCTTTATAGTTTGGTGATTTTACTCATTTCCATCACTGCCTAACATGTATGATATCCAAGATCCTCGTTAGCTTTGGCCGATCAGTCTGCCTAGTTGTGGTTTCATTGTGGTTCTGTGCTCTCTTTCTGTGCCTCAACTCTGCGATACCCAGCAGATGTCCTGGAGAACATGATGGAGCCACCGCAGCGAGATTCCAGCGCACCGGGGAGGTTCCACGTAGGCAGTGCAGAATCCATGCTACATGTCCGACCTGGGGGATACACACCGCAGCGGGCACTGATCAACCCCTTTGCTCCCTCTCGAATGCCCATGAAGCTCACATCAAACAGAAGGCGCTGGATGCACACTTTTCCTGTGGGTAAGTTGATGGTTCAGGAAAGGGCCCTGGACATGAAGCTCCTAGTCCTTGTCTTCAGCACTGATCAACCACATGGTCTTGGTCAAATATCTAAACTTCGCTGCACCTCTGCTGCCCTGCCTGTGAGATGGGGGTAGTAACCGTGACCATTTTGCCTACCGAGGAGTTCTTACTAGGATCTGGTGGACACACTTGGGAATGGGCTTTATAACTACAATTAGCTGTATCAACCTGAGGGCTTCTGTTTTTCTATTTGAAAGAGACTATGCTTTGCTACCTGCTTTATTTTCTAAAACTAACATCTGTCATTCTTGGCTCTGTCTAGATATTGCTGTTTTGATTACACAGTTACATTCCTTTGTTTTCTCTCAGGGGTCTCTAATAACTGAAAAAAAATTTTTTCCCTCCAAATTAACTGTTTTTCATAGTTCATCCTTTTTGATCTATATTCTGTCCTAAAGATGACAGTAGGGTTTTATAAAGAGGTGGCTAAAATTAAACTTCAACTTAATGGGCTCTTACTGGGCTGGGAAGGAATAGATGCAGTAAACTCCAGGGTTTTTTCATGGAAGCCATCTGCTGCGTGCCTGGAAATGTTTAGTCGTTGTTGTTTGTACTTGCTTATAATATTAAAAGTTAAATAAGTGAGCAATGAATCTGGTTTTATTGGCTGTATTTGGGGATAATTTTCCAAAACCTCCTTTTTCCCCTTATTTCTGTCATAATCAGTCATACGACTTGTTTCTTTCTAGTGTCTCTTTGGTGTCATTTTTCTATTTTTATCCCCACTGGCTGGCTCCCTTTGAGTTCTTGTACAAGAACTATTGATGTTTCTTTCTCAACTCCTATTGCTTTTGTGCTTTTTCTTCTTTTACTAAAACAGCATTCTCCAAACCCGCATCCTCTTACCCACCTGGCCCTCTAATTGCTGAGGCCCTACTTGCCAGGTTCCCCAATGTTCTGTCTTCTCATTCCCATCCTCAGAGGTTCTTTTCTTTCCCAAGCTAATCTGGTGGTCTCTGGCATATGTCTTACCTCTTCTGTGTTTGGGGTTTCACACAGATTGTTCCTTTTACCCAGATGCCATCTTCTTGAGCCCCTCTAACTTTATTTAACACTCAGCTCTGAAACTTCTTTTTCCCTAGGAAGCATTTTTTTGGTAGACTTATTCTGATTTATCTCCTACTCAGTGTCTTTTTTGCACTTACATATTCTCTGCTTCTTAGAGTCACAGTTGTTGCTCTTTTATGTATTAGCAAGAATCATTGGTGTTTCATTTGCGTGTTCCTTTTTATTTAATCTTTGTTAACTCTTCCAGGAAGGGCCCTTGCCTCCTGTACTTATGTATTTCTCTATGGCATCTCAGTTAACATGCCTGAGACAGAGGCTCTTAAATGTTCTTCGGCTGAACAGGATGACAAACATGAGGCCTCACAGGAGGATTAAGTCCTGCCCAGAAGAGAAGGTTTCCCGTGTGGGAGCCAGAGGGTCATGTGTATAATGTTCTTCTGTGTATGTAGTCTGTGATGTGCTTTTTCAACCTCTCCAGCACCTGTTATCTCAGCAGCTAGAAAGCAGGGAGATGGAACTAAGTGCACAGCACTAGCTGTCGGGTGGGAATGATGCTCAGTGGATCTTCATCTGGGTAGGACCATCCGGAGAGGCCATCCAGATCCATCACCAGACCCGACAGAATATGGCGGAGCTACAGGGCAGTGGGCAGAGGGATCCAACTCACTCCTCTGCAGAGCTGCTGGAGTTAGCATATCATGAAGCTGCTGGAAGGTGAGACTGTGCACAGGGCTCTGGTTGATACTTTGAGAACATTCTCTGACACCCAGGACAATGTGCAGAACAGACTGCTGACAAAATGTCATGTTTACAAGACTTGAAGCGACAGTACGAGATCAGGGTCTTCCTTTGTCAGTCAGTGTCATTCCCTCACGGGGCCAAGTACAAAGCAAACAGCCTGACATTTTTCCCAGAGATGTTACTTTGGCCCTGCTTTAGCTTTAGGTTTAATTCAAAGCATGCTTTGTAAACTTCAGACCTGAATATTTTCTAATCCTCAGTCAAGGGTGAAAACAGGGACTGAGATAGGTGATTCATGCTGTGTGTTTTGTGTAGTCAGTCTATGACTTTATCATTTTGGTCACTGAGAAATTCCACTGTTGAGTTTAGAAGAAGTTAATGCTAAAAGCAATGAAAATCAAGGCCTGTGTTTATGGAAACAATGCTTTTTGAACCAGAGTTCTGAATGTGTTACAAGGCATCCAAAGAGAGTCTGTGTAGGAAGAAGGTCATTTAATCCTTGACAAGCATGAGCCCAGGTTACACCTGGACTTAGTGTAGTGCTTTAGGAAATACTTTGCGAAGGCCAGTCTTTGCCCCCTTTTTCACTTACCTCCGTGTCCAGTGGCATGGATGAGAGATACAGACAGGTCATGACCATCTTTACCAGACTAACTTGGTACCTTATTCATGTACCTCATATCCTCCTGTTGGTGTTAGCAGGAGGAGGCTTAGGACAAGAAGGGTAGGTGGTCTAGTGTGGCAATGGAAGCTAAGGTGCCAGGGTATGAGGAGCCTGTCACAGGAGGCCAGAACTAGCCCACAAACCAAGCACTGCAGCCTAGATGCCTGTGATATGGATCCCAGTGGTTGCTAGTCTATTTGGCTAAGTATTCATGCCTGTTTTTGATAAAAACCCCTGGTATACAGAGTGAGCAGGATAAAAGAGGTGATGCTGTGCATTAAGCCAGGTGGCTGGGCTCTGTTCTCTGCAGGCACAGCACTTCCCGCCAGCCTGGTGACAGCATGTCCTCCTTGAACTTCAGCGGATCTGAAGAGCTTTCTGTCAACCTGCTTAGCAACAGTGGTTCAGGTAACCAACCCAAGAGATAACAGAGTTGAGATGCTCAGAGCAGACTCACATCTAGAAACGACACCGAGACTAGAAAAGCAGGGCTGTGTCTATTTTGGAATCATTTCAGCCACAATTTTGGGTGACCTATTTAGAAGCAATGCTTTATAATGCATGGAATTATAAATGGGCCGCACAGTACATTTTTAGCCAAGAACATGTTGGTCAAGCCACATTTATCATCAGTCTATCAATGAGTCGTGATTGAGGGAGGCTTACAAGTTTGGTGTTGAGGGCAGGGCTGGGGCCAGAGGAGGAGTGGTCTCTGCTCTAGAACATTCAATTGTGTTGGGGTGGGGGGGCAAACCCATAAAAATAATCAGGAGAAGGGAACAGCATAGTTTTTGTCTTATTATTTCTTTGCATAGACTATTCCTCTGTATGGAATATGTTTTTATCTTATCTTTGCCCCCTGATTCTTCCTGGGAAATGTCAGTTCAGTCTTTATGAATTAGCTCCAACAATACCTCTGTTTTGAAACCCTCCCTGGTGCTTCTTGCTTCTCCTCAGGAGATGTTGGGTGTGTTTCCACACAGTTTCACATGCATAACCCAACTGTACTGCATGGTACATCATGATCCCGCTGTTTGTTTCTATGTTTGTGTGTCTGCTAGACTGAAAGAGCTTATCTTTAATCATTTCCACAGCAAAAAAAAATGACACATGAACTTATACCTCCAAGACCAAGCTGCCATATATGAGAAGCATTTAATGATTCACAAAATTAGTCTAATTGGTATATAAGTGTTCAATTAAATATGTTCTAGAATGTTTAGCTTCTTAGAGGTGTGGGCACCTTGAGTTGTTTTTCTAGTCAGAGTGATACAGTGGAATAGGGTCATCCTCACTCTTGCCCAGTCTCTTTATGACAGGTAGCATGTGTTTTCAGAAGGGCCAGAGGTCATCAGGAAGGGAGTCTGTACATGGGAGTTGAACTCCCATCTTTGATCTTGTTCTTCCTGATCGATTATGTTAGCTAGCCACAGAGAAATTAGATGGAATCATTCTGATTTTTACTGCCATGTAGAATACCCAGCTAATGTCAGATTTACCTTCAGGATATATGTCCAGAATCTTACCATATCTTGTTACCTCTGCCAGTCCTAGCCTGGTCCAAGAATCCATCATCTTTCACCTGGACTGTCTCAGTAGCCTACTAACTGGCCTTTTTATTTGCATGTTTTTCTTTTGCTGCACCAAAGACATTCATTTTTTAATTTTTAGCACAGCAATTCAGAGTGACCCCTCAAAAATAGAATTTAAATCATGAAACATTTGCACAAAACCCTCTGAGTATCCCGCCACCCACCCCCCGCCCTCCGCCCATGCACTAGGAATAACAAGCCAAAGG
This sequence comes from Macroglossus sobrinus, assembly GCA_004027375.1. Classification (NCBI taxonomy): domain Eukaryota; kingdom Metazoa; phylum Chordata; class Mammalia; order Chiroptera; family Pteropodidae; genus Macroglossus; species Macroglossus sobrinus. The sequence continues at coordinate 320,220 of PVKZ01001260.1, forward strand.
CATTGCAGTAGCCAGCAGAGCCCCCTGCATCATGTGGCCCCTGGTCACTCTGAGACCTCATCTGCTTTCCCCTCTCACTTCACTCTAGTGGTTCCCCAGATATATCAGGCACATCTGAGTCTCAGGTCCTTTCTCTTGCTTTCTCCTCTGCTATGCCCTTATACTAGAGAGCTTCATGGCTGAGGTTCATATGGCTGAGTTTGCTCAAGACAGTCCTGGTTTGAATTCATTGTCCTATATGGTTATTACTAACATCCTCTTTCACTCTCAAAGGTATCCTGGGTTGGAGGATACCTTTGGGCCACTGTACCCACAGCTTTCTCTCTTCTTTCAGGTCTTCCCTGAATTGCCATTCTTTATCCTGGCACTCCCCACCCATCTTTTCTGCCTAATATTTCTCCATACTATCACCTGCCATAGTAGATATATTTTTTATTATAAGCTCCATGAGTATAAGGATTTTTTTTGTTCATGGCAGTATCTCCAGAGCTTAAAACAGTTCCTGGCACATATCAGGTAGTTGAATGAATGCTAAAAGCCTTCTGAGGTTACCTTTCTCTCTACTGAATAATATTTTTCTTTTATCTTATAACCTTATTGAACAGTTACCTGGATTCCTTTCCTCAAAGAATCGGGCAATCTTTACCTGCCTTGCTTGGTTTTGAATTAACTTTCCTTTCAAGCCAGTCTCAATCCTCATGGAATATGGTTTGCTTTCTTTATACTTATTAAACTCTGACCCATTCCAGAAATGTTTCTTGAACTCTAGGCACTGTGCTACAGCCTGAAAAGAAACAAAATGGTTAAGATACCGATTCTCACTTCAGAGAGCTCTGGCTTGTCATTCACTTGAGATCCTATTTGAAGCGATTGCATGTAGGGTAACAACTATAAAAGGAAAGCTTCTCACAGGGACTTGCACTGTGAGCGGTTACAGTAATGCTGCGGGGTTCAAACATGGGAACTAAATTATGATGTGGTAGATGAGAGAGCATGCTATGAGGGAAGCGACCAGAACAAAGTACCAGCCCCACATTTGGAGTTTAGTCTTCAGCCTTTGCTAAGCTCAGATTCTTCATCTGTATAACTGGCATAAAGATCTTCACTTGCCTGTGTTCCTCACAGAGTTGTCAGTAAGGATCAGAAATAGATTGAGTTCCTTAAAGGCAACATGTCATATTGGGTCCTTGTTTTTGGATAGGGTAGGATCTAAACAAACAACTAGGTAACATTTCATTCATTAAAAAAATAGAAAAGAAACAAGAAGAACTCATCCATGACTCTACCTTCACCTCCTGGGCTTGACAGTTTGCACCATCTGCAGGCATTCAGGCATGACTCAGATTTTCTCCTGCATTTGGACTTGATTTGTATGTGAGTCACGATTCTCAGGAGTGGTGTCTCTGGGTTTCCCTCTTGGCCCTCCTATCGAGTTTCATTTTGAGCATTGTTGGCTGGGGCCTGGCGCCTGTACTATTCACTTGTTTTTCACATGCTGCCCAGCAGGGACCAGGTAGTTGCTAGGACTGGGCAAATAGTTTTTATCCCTGTTTCTTTAACTAGGCCCCAGTTTATAAGACTTTTTAGTCATATCATTTCCTTCCTTGGGGGTAAGTGCTCTAGAGAATTTTGAAAAAGAAAATAAGTGCTGCTAAGTTTTCTTTCTCTTTGGTACTGAGGCTCACAATCTACCTTGGTCTGTGTGTTGTGTATTAGGCCATGGGGCAGATTTAGCTTGAGAGCTAAAGGAAAAGTAAGTCATAGCCTTAGAATCACTTATTCAGGCCAGGTTGGGCTTTTTATGGATAAATGCTTTCTTTATATCCCAGAGAGGAGAAATGACTTGACTTGCCTAGGCACAGGCTTGTAGTTGTCCTCTGGAACCAGCCCCAAAGGCCTCACACTAATTACCCTTTTTTGGCCTAAAATTAACAACCAGAGACGATGGTCAGACTTCTCAATTCTGAACAGATGTCAAAAGAGCCAGAACTGAGATGACCTTCTCAGCTTTGGCTCCCCAAGTTGTGTGTCTGGATTTGAACTTTGAGAGTGCGATTCATTCCCAAATGTTAGGTTAGAGCAAAGCTGACTGGAAGGTCTCACCTCTGTTCTCTCAGGTTGTTGGGGATTTTCACATGCCAATAGCAATTCCGTTTGCCTCAAAGGCAGGGCTAGTGGGAGAGGCAGTGAATTGAGCTTGAAATGCCAATGTGTAAGCTTGGTAGAAGTCCTTAAAATATTTATTTCTTTAAACTTTTTTCAATAGTATTTTTTAAAATAAAATTAGTTATGTTCATGTATATGTGTGTGTGTGTGTGTGTGTGTGTGTGTACACATATGTAGCATCAGAAACTGGTGGCCTTGAATGTGTTTGTATAAGTTAGAAATGGTACAAGTCTACTTTTAGCCTACAAGCCAAAACTGCTCCAAGAACCCTTTTATTGGTTATCTCTTTAAACAAATGCATGAGCAATTGTAAGTTGAACTGTTTTTATTAGTGTAAGAATTTCAGTTCTTATAGACCAAGTCTGGATTGGGTTTTCTTCCAAAAAAAAAAAAAAAAGAAAGAAAGAAAGAAAGAAAAAGTGATTGAATGATTATACTTAGCATCCAAACTTGTGTGGTGATGTATTTAATAATTCTTCTATTGCTCAGAATGTTTTGAGAATGCCAATTTTATAATTCCTGTTATTCCCGTTCTTAGGCTAAATAAGAAAATCCACCTCTTTGCTTCTTTATAGTCATGCTTTGTGTTTTCATGAAAATGGATGTAATCAGCCAAAACATATTTTTCAGAAAATTTAGCTCCAAATGGCTTTTAGCTGTTGACAAAGAGCAGATAACATTTTCAATAGCTGAAAACTGGTACTCCAGATGGTTAGTCAGGAAATAGAGCTTCTGTAGAGTTGAGCAGAAGTATAAACACAGGTTTTACCTACTTACTGTGTGATTTTCAGTAAATTGCTTAATTTCTCTGAACTTTAGGTTTTTTTATCTGTAGAAAAGGAATAATACCTACCTCCTATCTGCCTCATAGTGTGGGTTTGAATAAAATAAAGCACGATATTTTTTTGACTTAATAAATTGTATCTTATTATGATGACTAGTAATTTTTAGAAATCTACTGGAGGCAGTTCCAAAAAAGAAGTTCTAAAACTGTTTTGTCCAAGTGACATCAACTTTTTAAATTAAAAAAATATATTAATTTTTAAATTTACATACAGTAAAATTCATTGTTTAGTGTACAGTTCTATGAGATTGACAAATTCATAGAGCCGTAACTACCAACATACCTACCAAGATACAGAATATATCCATTCTCCCAGGTTCCTTTGTGCTGCCCCTTGTACTCAACCCCACTCCCACCCCCTGGCAACCACTGATACTGTTTTCTCTCCCTTTAGTTTTTGCATTTCCCAACATGTCATCCACATGGAACCATACAATATGTAGCTATTTGAGTCTGGCTTCTTTCACTCAGCATAATGCTTGTAAGATTCATCTGTTGTTGCATACATCAATAGTAATGTTCATTACTTTTTATTGCCCAGTTGTATTTCATTGTATGGATGTACTAGTTTGTCTACCCCTTCACCTGTTGAAAGACATTTGGGTTTTTTCCAGGTTTCGGCAACTGTGAATAAAGCCACTTTAAACATTTACATAACAGTTTCTATGTGAACATAAATTTTCATTTCTCTTTGGTAAATTCCTAGAAGTGGATTTGCTAAGTCAAATGATAAATATATGTTTAACTTTTTAAAAAACTGCAAAACTTCTTTCTAAAAATGGTGTAGCATTTTGCATTTCTATTTTCAATGGATAAGGGTTCCTGTTACTCGACACCCTTGTTAGCACTTGGTGTGACCTTTCATTTTAGCCATTCAAAGGGTTCTCAGGAGGTATGTCTCTGTACTTTTAATGTGCCATTTCTCTAATGATTAATGATGAACATTGTCTCCTGTGCTTATTTGCCTTCTGTATATGTTGTTGGTGAAAATGTCGGTTCAAGTCTTTTGCTCATTTTCTAATCAGGTTGTTTGTTTTCTTGCTCCTGAGTTTTCAGAGTTCTTTGTATGTTCTGGATATAAGTCCTTTGCCAGATCTGTGGTTAGCAAATGCTTTCTCCCAGGTAATAGCTTGTCTTCTCAAAGATTTTATAAGGAATTTAAAAATATTTGTTCTTGTTATAAAAATTCAGATGACACAAAGTAAAGTAAAAAGCACAAGTTCTCATTTACCTTCTGCCACCTCCTCCAGCTTTGTTCTCAGAGATAGCCACTGTTGACAGTGTGGTGAGGATCTTTCCAATCTTTTTTATAGTATCATAATTTTCTAGTAAATATATGTTTTGAAAGGGACATTTTAATATCAATATGTGTGTTTTAAAATTAGTTCTATTACTTTTCAGTCAATAAGTTGCATTTCAAAGAATCTTTTTGTTTTCCTTGCAGCCTAGTAGGTAAAATCTTTTTTTTTTCTCTCTTAAAGTAGTGAGTTTTGATGTCATACTTCAAAAAGCCATGATTTGGGGAAGAGAATTCTAGAAGATAACTGTTGAGTGAGCTGAATTCAAATAGGTTATTTTATATTTGCTAAAGATTGTGTTAATTGGTTGAAATGACTTTGAAATATGTCTCTTTTCTTACTATAAGTGGTAAACTGCTTTTTGCTGTGCCTGTTTGTATACATGTGCAGGTGTGAGCATACTAACGGCCTCATTGGGCAAAGAATAGTATTGATAACCTCAGAGTAAAATTCTGGCTCATTCCCAAATTTAGACTGCTCATTTTTCCCCATTGATTCTTTTGTCCTGTTGGAAATATTCAGCACGGATTTTATCCTTGGTTCACATTTTTATTTTTAACTATAGTTTTGGACTTTTTTTAACCACAACTGGTCAGAACTTTTTTGAAGAATGAGCCTCGTTAAAGCAAGTTCTTTTCATCTTCCCACAGGTCTGAATCCTAGGACCCAGAATAAGGATTCTCTAGAGGACAGTGTTTCTACTTCTCCAGACCCAAGTAAGAGGGGACGGCTGACTGGGTGGGTGGGGAGTGGAAAGGAGGTGGGATTGTGGGGTGGTCTGAGCATGAGGAAGCAAGAGGGAGCCCTGTGGGAACAGAATGGTCTAGAAGTCCACACGGCTCTGGGCTACCAGAGGAAGGACTCTCCGGCCTCTCTAGGGGAAAGTGAGAGGGGAGGGGCCAAGTGACCTGTTCTGGAATGTGATTCAGAGGAACACAGGAAGGGCAACAGTTTTCCCATGGTGCCTTTGTGCCAGTCCAGAGCTGGTCTTAGTCCTTACATGCTTAATGATGGCTTTGAAAATTCAGGAAGAAGTAATAAGAAAAACTGGAACTGTTTATATATCTGTAGCTGAAAATGTTTGGCTGGGTTTCATTTGTTTGATTATCCTTGTCTATTGAAATTGCAGAACATCTAAATACAGCTGACTCTTGAAAATGTGGGGATTGGGGGCGAAAATCTGCATATAACTTGTGACACCCTCAAAACAACTACCGATAGCCTACTGTTGAGCAGAAGCTTTAGTGGTTACATTAACAGTCAATTAACACATATTTTGTATGCTATATGTATTACATACTGTGTTCTTACAATAAGGTAAGCTAGATAAAATAAAATGTAATTAAGAAAATCATAAGGAAAATACATTTATAGTATTTATTGAAAAACATCCACATACAAGTGGACCCCCACAATTCAAACCTGTGTTGTTCAAGCGTCACTGTATTTAATAGAACATCTAATTGTCTACAGCAAAATACCAGAAAAAAAAAATCCTGCTACCTGATAGACTTTATTTTACTTAGCTGTGACCGATGAGTATACATCACTGAATCTTTTTGTTCCCACTTATGGTTAACTTAATGATCTTTTCACTACTTCTTCAGGTCTCTCATATTAGTCATTTTTATGGCAGTATCAAAGAATTTTAGTTCGAGTAATCATTTCTTACTGGTGTCTATTTGGGTGGTTTCTAGTTTTTTTTTGTGATAGCTTATAATGCAGATACAATGCATTGTGTGGTTGGCATATTTTTTGGGGGGGTTCAGATTCTTGGAACATATACCCAAAAGTATAGTTGGCAGATTATATTCTGGAAAGCTGCTAGCAATGAATAGATGAACGTTTTTCTTCTATACAACCCCAGCACTGGATTTTGTCATCTGTGTTTATCATTGTTTAATGGTTCTGAAGTAGAACCTCATCGGAGGTCTTTGTAGAGCTAAAGATACTGGAATTAGAAAAGAGGCCACACTCTTTTCTCAGTGAAAGAGCATCATTAAATTGAGAATTTGGGACTTTTCTCACCATGGGATTTTGGATCAGGCATGTAAATTCTCTGTATTTGGTACACGCCAGCAGAAAACTTGTCTGACATGTTTTTACAATCCCAATTCAAGGATCTGATGAGGACCAGAATGATGTAAGAAGACATAAAGATATAACTATCTTCTGTTTCTAGCTTTCCTACTGTGGCTTTAGTCAGGTGTCTTTCTTCTGGTGCTGATTCTAACCAGGAAGTAGGAGTAAGCTTACCCCTTTGTTTACCACATAGAGAAATTGGGTTAGTTAATTAGGCTATTCTGGGCTATGTTTTGATCTTGAAGTTTTAATGAGTTAACAAGACTTGTGCAAAGTCAAACTCATAGAATCAGAGAGTGGAATAGTAGTTGCTAAGAGCTTGGAGAGAGGTGGAATTAGAGTGTTACTAACCAATAGTCGTAAAGTTTCAGTTATACAAGATGGGTAAGTTCTAGAGATTCGCTATGCACCATTTTGGCAAAGTTAATAATACTGTATTGTACACCAAAAAATTTGTTAAGAAGGTAGATCTCATGTTAAATATTCTTACCACAATAAAATAAAATTCAAACAAACTAAAAATCACCCCAAGACCTGTATAAACCATGGAGTTAGGCATGTCTCAGGTCAGATCTTCTCTAAGGCAATGGTGCTGTATGGGACATACTTCCTGCTGTGACTTAGCACACAAGTCCTCTTCTTGTCCTTTAACTCCTGGTTCAGTGGGACTCTGTTGTACTGGATAGCAACTATTATTATATGGTAGAAAGATTCATGAACAGAGAGACTTCTGTTCCTGTCACCTCTGGGAGGTTCAGCTCGGCCAAGTGTTTAAAGGGGTTGATGATGCCACTACACCTGCTCCAAAGAGGCGATGTGCGGGCGGATGAGTTGACAGAGGTACGCCACTATGAAAGCCACACAGCATTGTGCAAAGATAAGGTGTATGAGGATCTCACTTGGGACTCAGAGGCTAAGGCATGGAGTGTTTCTGCTTCATATTGTTCCCTCATATAGAGATTTGAAAAATATTCTTCACTAAAATAACTTAAAAGAGATAACTGACCTTATTACTTTAACTCTCAACTGGAGATGATTTTATCCCCTACAAGACATGTGGCAATGTTTGCAGACATTTTTGGTTTTCATAACCAGGAGATGCCACTGGCATCTTGTGAGTAGAGTCCAGGGATGCTGCTCAACATCCTGTAATGCACAGGACAACTCCCCACAAAGAATTATGGCTCCTTTAAAGCTCCTCTGGCCAGAGGATCAGAGAAGCATGGTCTCGTTAGAGCGAGCTTAGTGGTCATCAGTTCCAGGCCCCATTGTTTACATGAAGCTTTGGACTTCCTCTGGATTTTCTTTGAAAAACCATTATGAAGAATTATCTAGTCTAAAATCTCACTAGCGCCGAGATTGGAGAAAGCCTGCTTTTAACTAAGAGCAGGCAATTTTGGGCAAAGCCGTGTGATCAGGCCCACTCTACCAATTGAAGCTTTTATTTCTGGATTGTTTCTTAAAGTTCTGGCTTTGTGACTTTCCCAAACATCCTTGATTTTTTTTCCTCAAACCCTTTTGGATGTATGACTTATTTTTGCAGTTCTGAAAGTATTTCTGAATTCTGCTACCTTGTGCTGTTTGCTCCAAAATCTGGCTAAGCTCTCTCTCCCTTTCCCTACCTACCTAGCCACTCTGCAGCCCTCAGGAGAGGCTCTGGCTTGAGCTCTCTTCTGTTTTTGGAATGTTAATTTGCTTCAGTGTGTAATTCTGCCTGCCTTGCCCTGCAGTAACCTCCCTGGCATTGCAGCTTGAAGCTCTCAATCAGCAGAAAATGAAAAGTATCAGCTGTGAATCCCATTTGCATGATGGGATTGGATAAGCACGCGCACCGCATTGTCTAACAAACTGTTTCTCTCTTTCTCTCTCCCCATTCCCCTTGCCTGGTAATTTTATTACCTTTCACCATGAACATTTTTCCCTACCCTCCCTTTTTACTTCTCCCCTTATCCCTCACTTCCCACACCCGTCTCATGCCATCTGTGGTGACCACACGTACCTCTTCCCTGTTTACACGAGGCAGTTCTGACACTGTCTGCTCCCCCTGTAGTGCCAGGCTTCTGTTGCACAGTTGGAGTGGACTGGAAGTCTCTCACTACTCCGGCGTGCCTCCCCCTCACCACCGACTACTTCCCTGACCGCCAGGGCCTGCAGAACGACTACACAGAGGGCTGCTATGACCTCCTTCCAGAAGCAGACATGGACAGGTAGGTGTTAAAGGAAGGGCTTTGTTTGTGGGGGGTTCTGGGTATGGCCGGGTGTGTGTCAAAACACTGAATTTTCAAACCTGTGTCCTCTTACATTTAGGAAATTTTATGAGGCAAGAGCTGTTAGTTTTTTCTTTTGAATTCTATTGACTTGCCTCCTTTAACCATTTCTCTTCATTGATCCTTTCTTATATTTTCTATTCCAGTTGTTCTGGGCACACTAAATCTGATCTTCTTTTCTAAGATTACCCATGTGGACATCAGATTACCTGCTTTATTTTTTCACCTCTTGAACTGATCATTTTTCCAAAAACTAGGTTACAAATTATTAGTTTTATAAACCATCATAGAATAGTTATCAGGGCTGGTTTGTGGGATTGAAGCAAAGGAGAGGATAGGACTGTGGACTCTTGAGTATTACTCTGCCCTTAGTCAAGGATATTCATGTGGACCATTGTTTGTTTTTTCAGGAGGGATGAGGAGGGTGTGCAGATGACGGCCCAGCAGGTGTTTGAAGAGTTCATTTGCCAGCGTCTCATGCAGGGCTACCAAATCATAGTGCAGCCCAAGGCACAGAAACCCAACCCTGTTGTCCCGCCCCCACTGAGCAGCAGTCCCCTCTATAGTAGAGGTGAGTTTTTCAGTTTTCCTTTTCTACTAAATTTGCATAAGTAAGCTCTCAAGATATAGGGAATAAATTTAGGGGTAATTATTTTTCAACACAAAATTTTTATAAATTTTACCTTACGTGAGGAATAAAACCTTAAAGTCTTAAACTCTGTTTCATCTTTAACTCTCCTTTCAAGGAAGAGGATATGACCAGGTTCAGGAATGTTACATCCTGGCTTGGGCAGCACTTAGGAGTATAATGCAGCTGAGCTAGGACTGAGATATCAAAGATCATAGAGAATATTCTAGACCCAGAAACCTATATTTATTTATAGTACAGTATCTGACACATACTAGGTTCTCAGATATTTATAAACCTGAAGTGTATACTTGTTCTTTTTTTCCTATACTGGATTTATTTTCTCTTGTTTGTTACTGAGGCTTAGTGACTTGAAGCAAGAATGGATCGTTTGTGAGTGATAGAGGCTAATAAGTGACAGAGACTCAGTGATGTCAATTGAGTTGACTCCAGAGAGCTCTTCTAAAATAAGCCAAGCAGAGAAATTTAAGTGTAGGCACCCATAATCAGAAAGCAGCAATCACTTCCTGGAATAATCATGAGCAACCATCAGTCTCTTGCTTTCTTCTTGCAGCTACCCTAACCACCCAGCCCCAAACCTTGGATCATCTTTGACTCTTGTTAAAGTTCCTCTGACCAGAGGATCAGAGACACGTGGTCCTGTTAGAGGGAACTTAGTGGTCGTCAGGTCCAGGCCCCCATCGTTTGTGATGAAGCTGTAGACTCCGTCTAGATTTTCTTCGAGAGCCCCTTGTGTTACTTCTCACACGTTGCCTCACTTTCATTTTCTAGACTCTGCTAAATAGTGCCCTTTCTGAATGCCAGGACTATTTAGCTTCAACTTTTTATCCTCTAAAATGGAAATCACTATGCCTGGCATACAACATTATGAGTTGATAAATATAAGAATTCATTTATTCATTCATTCAACAGTATTTTTGAACTTTCTATTCTGTGGGGAATTTTTGGTCTAGTGGAAGAAAATAACATTAGTCAAACTATGAAATGTAATTCCTTGTTGTGATAAAGACTGTGAGGAAAAAGTCAAGGGACCTGATCTGGTCTTGAGGGTCAAGGATGATTTCCTTGAGAAGGTGATATTTGAGCTGAGACGTGAAATATGTGCAGGAGTTATTAGAGAAGCAGTTTGAGGTGGAGAGAAGGAGTAGGTAAGAAGAGCATGCCAGGCAGAGGGATTACTATGTGCAAAAGCCCTGAGGCAGGAGGGATTGTGACACTTTCTGGGCCCCTAAAAATGTAAGCCAGAGATGTGGCCAGAAATGTCCTGAGACTCAGGCCTCACAGGACCATGTGAAGGATTTTGTTCTTTATTCTAAGAGTAGTGAAATGAATTTGTATTTAGCGTCAATGGCCCCATCCAGGCTGCCTATTTACTCTTCTCTGGAATAGTTGCTCAGTGTCTCTTAATTGGTGGTCTGTAATTCCTCTAGTATTCAGTTCTGTTCCAGCTGATTCATGAGCCTCATGTCATGGCTGGTTGTCTAGAGGCTACTCAACTGACTGTATCCTTTCTGGCTATTTTTCTCCTTTCATAAATTTAATCCTTTTTATTTCTATAGTAACAGAAATGGTACCTTTGTTATTACAGTTACTGGAAAAGTGACCATCATATGTGAGCCTGTGCTACTCACTGATTGCAGATTTATTGAATACCAATTGTGAGCGGGACCATGTTCTAGTAGTAAATAGAATAGCATTAGCCCTTTCCTTGGAGTTTACAGTCTGCTGGTGGAGACAGATGTTAAACTAATGAACCACAAGTATATTTGATTACAGATTGTGAAGAGTGCTCTGCAGGATTTAAACAGAAATAACTGTGGTGCGCCTACTTTAGAACGGTGTTTAGGTGACGTGTAGGTGCTCATGAATGTTATCCCATGACATTGTCTTGACAACTAGTAAAGAGCTTGTTGCATGAATGAAAGAATGCTAGGATGGGGACAAGCCCTCTTTCTAGTTTTAGTAAGTGAAACTCAAGAAATTTGGTACCCAAGATCACACACCTGGCAGGTGAAAGTGCTGGGGTTTAACCTGGGTTTCCTTGAACCTCTTTTATCTGTAATCTGCCTGCCTCTCTCCTTTGCCATTATTTGGAAAATTCCCAGATTGCAGAGTGCAGATCTTTTCAGCCTCTACTGTCCTCTCTTCTGACAACTGCTGTGCTGCCATGCTGTGTTTCATTTCTTTCTAGATCATGGAAATCCTGTCTTGCTTCAGTTGATCATTAAGGCACTATTGAATGCTTATAGTTTTCTTGATTCTTCATTATTTTCCTCTTTCCAATGTTTAACTCAATTTAGCCAACATTTGTTGAATGCCCATTGTGAACATATGGTGCCTTATCAGGTACTAGTGAAAATATAAAGACTTGGGCCCTGGCCACCTGGCTCTTTAGTTTGTAAGTGTGTGAGGCACACACATAGGAGCTATGTTCAGACTGCTGATGGGGTCTCATAGCTTTCTGCAGGAAGTAGCATGGGTTTTGATGGTGGCCCAGGAAGAGAAGGCAAAAGAAACAGCAGAAGCAAATGTTTGGAGGTGGAAATTACAACAAATAAATAAGTATTTCTTTAAGACTAAATGTGATATGTCAATGAGGGAGTCGTGGGAGCTCAGGCCTGAAAGACAGGTTGGCTGCCACCCTGGGGTGAAGACTGTAAATGCCAGAGTGGCAGCTTGTACTTAAATGGAGTTCCACAGTCATCTCAGCCTGTGAACATCTGTAGAACTTTCTGGAATGGCATCAGGCTGTTCAGCTTTGACTGTGACATCTGGGTGTTATCAGAATCCCCAAGCCCTAATCTGCTGTTGGTTCAGTAACAGAAAAATCTGCCCAAATCTACCCACTTTGGGACTTTTTTTTTAAACCAAGGATAATTTTTTTTTCATGAAACTACCCCTCAAAAGAAAGTGTTGCCTCTTTTGTTTCCTTTTTCTGAATCTGTATGGAATAGAAGTAATTGCCTATTAATAAAATGATCCTCAACTATATAGAAGAAATGATTTTTTTTTTAGGCCTTGTATCCCGAAACCGCCCTGAGGAGGAAGACCAGTACTGGCTGAGTATGGGCAGAACTTTTCACAAAGTGACACTGAAGGATAAGATGATCACAGTGACACGATATCTTCCCAAGTGAGTTCTTGGATATTTAAAGTTTTCAGCTGCTATTGTGAATTGTGTCTATATACTACCCACGTACAGAATTATGTGTATCACATGTAATTCAAACCGGAGAGGTCGAGTGATTGTTTTTTTTTTTCTGGAGTTATTATTTTTTTTCCCCTAGTATTATTTTATGGCTATAGTTCTCCTACTTTCAAAAGGGATTTAATTCAGCTTATGATATTTAGCCTGATTCTTAACAAGCCAAGTAAAAATAAAGAATGTAAGGAGAGAAGAATGAGAAAGTTAGGAAGATCCAAGAAATCTCTATTACCATTCTCCAGGAATGAGTTGTTTACTGCAGTCAAGGGTTGAATGCCAAGGATGATGCTAATATCGAGATGGAAAAGGTAGAGAAGGATTGAGAAGGATTCTCTTTTGGACTTCTCTACATCCCCCCTTTTTTTTTCAGGTACCCTTATGAGTCTGCCCAGATCCACTACACCTACAGCCTCTGCCCTTCTCACTCAGACTCTGAGTTCGTCTCCTGCTGGGTAGAATTCTCCCACGAACGGCTGGAGGAGTACAAGTGGAATTACTTAGATCAGTATATCTGTTCTGCCGGTTCTGAGGACTTCAGGTCAGAGAATGTGCTTTGCTTTTCTATCTTGGCTGCCTTGGGCGTGTTCATATTTTAACAGGTTCAGCCTTTTTTTCTGATTACAAAATGATCTCCGTTTTAGAAAATAAAGGAAAAACAAAAGCATGTCTTTACTGGATTAAAAACTCAGTGATTAGATGGATGGTGATGATGGTTTACAACAGTGCGAATATACTTAATGCCATTGAAATGTACACTTAAAGATTGTTAAAGTGGTAAACTTCATTATGTATATTTTATCATATAAAAACAACAAACTCAGTGATGATATTCTCTTTGATGGAATGTCAGTGCAAATCATGTTCTTAACATTTTCCTGACTACTTGTGGTGTTGTGTTTTGAATTTTTATGCATGATTTCTGATTATGATGATACAAAGACACAACTTCACTGGGCCTGGGTATACAGAATCTTCTGACATCTCTGGGATATAAAGTAAACACAACCTTTAAGTTCTTTCTTCTGAACTTGTGTTTTTCTTGTTTTTGTTTTTTCCCATTTAAAAAATTATTTTTTAATTATAAGTGACATACAGTACAATGAGCTTGTGTTATTATCTGCTTCTTCTCACAACCACTCCCTTTTTCTCCTTTGGCCCTCCATAGTTTAATTGAGTCTCTGAAGTTCTGGAGAACCCGCTTCCTGCTGCTGCCAGCCTGTGTCACGGCCACCAAGCGCATCACGGAGGGAGAAGCCCATTGCGACATCTACGGGGACAGGCCCCGGGCAGATGAGGAGGAATGGCAACTCCTGGATGGTTTTATCCGCTTTGTGGAAGGCTTGAACCGGATCCGCAGGCGCCATCGTTCAGATCGCATGATGCGAGTGAGGGCTCTGTGTGGACCGTGCTTGGTCTGGGATGCAGCAACTGTCTCCTATCTCATGGGCCTCTCACTGGCCAGTTTATTTATTCCACAATTGTCCAGCATTTATTATAAATCCAAAACAGTGTGTTCTTCTCCATGGCAAGGCAAAGGAGGAGGGAGGATTGGGTACAGACAGATCCTGGGCAGTGTTCTGTGGCACAGGGCAACCTGAGGACACAGCTTCTTGTGCTTCTCAAGTTGGACCTGGTGTCAGTCACAGCTGCTTTTGTGATGTGCTGAATTGTTGAGTAGAAGCTCTCAAGAAGCAATATCACTTATATCACATTTAGATTTTCCAGCACCGTTGGGCATTCATTCAACCACACACTCCCTGATGGGGACCCTGGGGCTTATGGGGGTTAAGTGATATGTCTTAGGACACCCAGCTCTGTGTGTGTGTGTGTGTGTGTGTGTGTGTGTGTGTGTGTGTGTATGCACACTGTACACAGATCTATGAGTTTTACAAATATACAGATTCATGTAACCACCACCATCACAAGCAGAATATGGAATAGTTGCCATCACACCAAAAAAACTCCCTCTAGCTACCCGTTATGGCCATACTCTATCCCTATGTCGCACTCCTGGTCTGTTCTCCATCACTAAATTTTTGTCTTTTCCAAACATCATGCAAATATGTATGGAATCATGCAATATGTAATCTTCTGGTGAGGGCTTCTTTCACTCAGCTTCCTGCCTTTGGGATTCATCCAAGTTGTCACTTGCATCAACCATTTGTTCCTTTTCGTTGCTGAGTAGTGCTTCATCATTGGTGTGTTTTTATTTTTTATTTTTAATCTCAAGTTCAATGTTCTTTAACCCACCCAACTGCCCTCTGTACACAGCATCACTTATGATTATACACAACATCATTTCCAGGAGAACTTGCTTATGTAGGAGAAAGAACCTTAGTTTTGAAGTCAGGTAACTAGTTTGAATTCCAGTTCTAGTGGGATTTGAGATAAGTTAATTAACTTCTCTGAGACTCAGTTGTTTTATAACGTTATTTACTCCCTTGAGTTGTGATGGGAATAAAATAATATGCATAAACCACCTCAAAGAGGCAGTTTGTTTTGAGTCAGTAGGCATTAGAGACCTTCAGTTTAAGTGAAAAGCAGTTTTCTGGCATTTACCGAATACTGAGAACCCACGTTCCTCAGTTAGCTGGACTCCCAGAGTCTGCAGCAGGACAGATGCAGCTGCATATGCTGGGGTGTGAGTGGCACCTATTGAAGGGTCCACTCGGGCTGATGGCCTTGTCTCCTCTTCTTTGCTTTAGAAAGGGACAGCCATGAAAGGCTTGCAGATGACCGGACCCATCTCTACACATTCCCTCGAGTCATCTGGCCCCCCAGTTGGGAAGAAGGGAACCTCAGCTCTGTCTGCCCTGTTGGAGATGGAGGCCAGTCAGAAGTAAGTGTCTTGTTGGAAGAGAGACTTGTCCCCACCCTACACTCCCTGAGAGTTTTCAGTGCCCCATTATTGTGAGTGGGGTAAAATGATTTTTGTCTGCAAAGAGCCTATAATTTACATAAAGACACATACACGAAAAGAAAACTGGGTTAATACCTGGTATTAATAACACAAAATAGTCCAGAAGTTACAAGTTTGCAGCCTGGGCCTTAATTCAAACTACAGATACATTTAATTTGGCCCACAAAGTGATTATTTTTGTTAGTTTTGTTTTTCCAATAGACTTTATAGAGTAGTTTTAGATTCAAAGCAAAATTGAGTGGAAGGTACAGAGATTTACCATACACACTCTATCTCCACATATGCATAGCTTCCCCTATTATCACTGTCCCCCACCAGAATGGTGCATTTGTTACAATTGTGGAACTTAATTAATACATCCTAACCACCCAAAATCCTTGTGCATCAGACTTTATGCTTAGTGGCATACATTTTGTGTGTTTAGACAAATTTATAATGACATATAGCCACCATTAACAGAGTAGCTTCACTGCCCTAAAGACAAAATATTTTTTAAATATTTGAGCCAAAATTTTTTGTTTGAAGATTTTATATAAAAATGTGGACTTTATATGAATTCTTATTTGAAAGAATATTAGCATACATAACATGTTGCATAGTTGTATTATATAACATTAAGAGAATATATTATAGATAATATAAAATTATAGGTAACATATAAAATTCAGCCTTGCTTGATGTAGTACAGGCTCAGTTAACACTGAGTCCACAGTCATACCCAGGTGCCTTAGGCTGGCACTTGTGCCCTCTGGTTTGCAATAGAACCAGCACACCCTCCAGTTTTGGACTTGTCTTACACCCTCGGTCATGCTACATGACCACTATGTGACCTTCTCTAGGAATTTGAGTGTGTGGTCCCTTTATAAACAGTAAGTGCTATAGCTCTCAGGTTGCTGGTGGGACCACATCTTACTTGGGAGGGCAGGGACACATTGCAGGAGGTAGAATTTAAGTTGGCCTTGTAGGGAGGGAAGCATTTACACAGAGGAAAGGTGGGACTTGAGGCAGGGGAGAAAACATTGCCATGAGCAGGTAGAACCTGCCCTGCGGTACATTCCATGCCCTCAACCTCCCAAACAGACCAGGTTCCCTCTGTGCTTTCCAGCATCCTTGGCCTATGTCTGTCTGAGCACTTACCAGTATCCTTCTGAGGGCTGTAACCAGTTTACTCATCTTTCCCCCGACTTGTCTGCGCTTTGAGGGCAGAGGCTGTGTGCTGTGCCTGCTATATAGTATGTGCACAATAGATGAGAATGATGGAGAAAGGGATGCGGTAGGTCCCTGTATAAGGTGTTAGAGGAGACTGGACCTTGTCTGTCTAGTGTGAGAGTCTTTGTTGCGCTCAGCGGGAGCCTGCATCCATTTGGCTTTCAGAAAGTGACATGGAATAAGCATGAGGCATAGTGGGAGTTATAATTACAAAGGCCGCGTGGGAAGTTGGATTCAGGCTGTCCTTACACATTCTCATAGCAAGAATGATCCTTTGAAAGTTTATTTTAATGGGAAATTTCAAACATAAAAAGGTAGATGCACTAGTACAATAAATACCTGTTTACCCATCACCCAGCTTCAGTAATTATCCTCGTGACCAATAATGTTTCACTTATGTCCCACTTGTTCTCATTTTCTTTTTATTTCTTATTAAATCCCAGACATTATATCCCTTCATCTGTAATATTTCAGTGTGTATCTTTGAAAGATAAGTACTCTTAAAAAAAAAAACAAAAAAACATAATACCATAATTTCCCTAAAAAGGTACAGCAATTCCTTAACATCACGAAATAACCATTCAGTGTCTTTACCAGAAATGGTGTTTTCAGAAATGAGCCCCATGTATAGGTGGGCCCAGTGGGTGGGCTCCAGGAGGCAGAGACCCATTGGTGGGCTCTCACTATCAGGCTGGATAGAGGGTAATGATGACATGGAAAGGAAAGGATGCAGGGAGAAAAGTGAAGAATATAGTGAAGTGACTGGGGGCTAGGGGAAGGTGGGCTCATTACTGAGAGCACTGGGTCCTCTTTAGAAAATATCTTCATCTCCCCAAGGAAAGACCCCATAACTCTGCCTGGCAGGTTCTCCCTAAAACTAACTAATCACAGACCTTTCCTGCTGAAAAAAAGAACAAGGAACATATGTTACTGGGAGGGGCGTGAAGCTGGGGGTGAGGGAATCTTATTTTAATTTGTCAGTGAGTCACCATTTAGTACGCTCCAAGGAGCATGTATGTTTCTGCTCAGGTTGGAAGAGGAAAGATAGCTTGGGGTGGTGGTATCCTTGTGTAAGGGATGAGAATCTCAGCTAACCCCATAGCAGGAGGCAGGACAGAGTCTAAGCTTTATTCCTTCCCCGGGATCCCTGCTCCTGGGTGACGTGGTACATTTTCTCAGTGCTAGAGGTAGAGAAAAGGGAGCCAGACTTTTATATGATGTTTGCTCACATGGCATTTTTTACTTATGTGCTTTTCTTTTTCTTTTGTTGCACAAGCAGAGTCAATTGTATTTATTATGAAAACAATATGATAACAACAGGAAAACGAATTTAAATGTCACCTGTAGTCCTGCCATCTTACGATAACTATTTCTTCTACTTCCCTTCCAGTCTTTCTCTGTAGGCATATACATTTAGTCAGGCTCTCATGGAAGAAAGAGACCCCTGGAATTTTGGCCTTGTGCCGAATAACTGCGGTCATGAGCAGTTGGGCAGCAGGTGCCGGTCAGGGGCCTTTGCTGCTCCTGTTAGCTGGGGATAACCTGATGACAGCCAAGTTGGAGCAGAAGAGACCTCCACATGGCAGTTGTCACTGCCTCTGTGGAAGCTTGACTAGTAACCCCTTTCCAGCAAAAGGCAGTGTGCCCTCATATATATTCTCACACATATACAATACATATAACTGGTCATTTCATGACAGTACCCCCCCCCCCCTGAGCTATTAGGCAATGATCCTTCAAAGGCAAGAACAGGGTCTTCCTCATCTCTGAATCCCTAATTCCACAGCTCAGCATGTAGTGGGCAACTCAATGAGTTATCACATATATCAGACAAGGCATCTGTAACCAAGGCTTCCTGCTACTGCTGTCCCAGTAATGGCCTGCCGCTGTAGTCTTCAGGAAGTATAAGAGCTTGTCGCAGTGTGCGTTTGTGAATGAGGCTCAGAGGAAAACACAGTGTGATGTGGTAGAGAGGGAGACAGGAGAAGGAATCCAGCATTTATTCTGCTTTGCTATGTGAATTATACCTCAGAGTAACCAAGTAATTTGTGTAGGGAAGTTACTGGGGGTTTTTTGTTGTTGTTGTTTGTTTGTTTGTTTTCAGTATTCTAGCTAATAGGTACAAAAGGAATAATAGAATAGTACCATGTGTGGTTTTTAATGAACTTAATGGGTCCAGCAGAGATCATCAGTGGCAACTGATATCACCAGAGAGAGACCACTAGACATTGTGGGCCTCTAGACAAAGTACATGACACACTTAGGAAGAATTCTTGCATCAGATTGAACCTAAATCTGCTCAGACTTTTAGATTAATTTTTGATTGTCAGGAAGTGCATGGCACAGAGGAACATGATAAACAATAAAGAGACATAATCAGCTCATCCAGACTAAATTTACAGGATGAACCAGCTACTTTCTTCAACAAATAAATTGCAAGCTTGGGGAAAGATGAAAAGGAGTTTATATCTTAAAAGAGACATAAGAAACACAACTTATTATAATGTAGGAGTCTTAGCTGAATCCTGTTTTGAACAAACTGTAAAGGAATTTTTGGAGATAATTAGAGAAATATTTATTAGAAAATTTAAAAAAGTTTCGAGTCTAGTGATGAAATTGTGATTATATATTTTTAATTTATTTTCTTTTAGAGATACAGTATATACTGCAGTGTTTATGGATGAAATAATATCATGTGTGAGTTTTGCTTCAAAATAGGGTGGATAGGTAGGATGTATAGATGAGACAGGATTAACTCTAAATAAATAATTTTGGGGTCTGGGTAGGTATGTTTGAAATGTTTCCATAATAAAAACTAAAAAAGAATGTAACAGGTTACTATGGAAACTGATTTTTAATCTCTGGTATAAGATTACTTCACAAACATGTCAGAAATTAAGACTAGAGTAGTGTCACAGGTTGGGTTCCTGGGGAAGCAGACTGAGATGGAGTTTAACATGTAGGATTTTTTTTAAAATCTTAGACTCAACACCTGGGGAGGGGAGAAGAAGGGAGAAGTAGAAGTGGACAAAGGGAGAAGCCGAGAAGACCCAGTGACATCCTCAAGCCACCTCACTCTTGCTCTGGAACTAGAACAGCCTTCAGAGATGAGCTGGGTTGAACCAACATAGCCAGGCCTTTCCACCCCCTCACTGATAATTCATTGTCTGTGTGCAGCCTGGGGAGAGGCGAGAGCTTGCACGAGGCTGCTCTGCAGCTGGGGCTGTCCCTGAAGAAGCTGACAGCTGAGCCCACTGGACAACACGTCCAGCTACTATGGCAACAAGGCCACAGCAGAGGGATCTGGGTGGCACTTTGTAGTGTCCACCACAAGAAGTATATGTTGCAATAATAATGAAGTGTTTAAGACTATAATGAGAGCCTTCTGAAACCAAATAAAACTTCAGTGATATTTTAAAACTAATTTGGGGGAGCATTTAAGTTATAATAGTTTATAGTTAATTTTAGTATGGAAAAAATTAGGAAAATAATAGGTACATCAGACCAGGATGAGATGAGATGTTATAAGAAAATCACGATTATCTTCTGTTATGAGATCATGTCTGTTAGATATGTCTAGGTTTTTTTGTGGGGGGAAGAGAAGGGATGTAAGTATGTATGTCTGCAATATTAACATTTAAACCTTCAAAGTGTGTAGAGAGTCAACACATTTCTCCCTGTTAAGTTTATGCCACATGTTAATGCAGCCCTAATTTCAGAATGTGCTTTTTTCTCAGAAGATTAAAAAAATTGATGTTCATGGATGGAGTCACTCACACCATGTCACTTGCCTTTTCAGAGTTATATGTAAGCAGGTGCTGCCAAGATGCTTTTAAAATTGGGCTGTTTTCTGATTTACTGTGGAGGGTTGGCGATTGTTCAGGCAATGAATGAAATTAAGGGTGTCATGTAGGGCCTGAAGGAGAAACAAAGCAGAAGTGTTGACAGCAGCAGACCTGTCTTCATTTTATCTTAGCTAACAGGGGTTCTTCACCAGGAGACTCCGAGCAAGCCACAGTTGTGTGTGTTTCCTTCTTTCAGGTGCCTGGGAGAACAGCAGGCAGCTGTGCATGGTGGCAAGAGCTCGGCCCAGCCAGGCGAGAGCAGCAGCGTTACCATGACTCCCACCTACGTGGACAGCCCACGAAAGGTAAAGGAGGCCACTCCAGCAGGGAACATATTCTGAGACCCAGTGTGGAGGGTAGAATGGATAGCCTCGAATGTACTGAAGATTTGGGTGAATTCTACCCTGAGCCCTTTTAAGCATTCCTATTGTTACTGAGGAACTTGCCTACTCACAGTTGTAAGGAAACAAACTGTTAGATAAGTGCAGATATACAGCAGTCAGGCTAAACAGTATTGATCAAGGCCCAGGATCTGGCTTGAGCTTTGAAATTGGCCATCTGGTTTTCTTTAGTTGCATCTTTGGCTCTCCCAGGAAAGGTGGGGGCTGGGGGGAGGTAGAAAGCTACTGAAGCAGCTTTCATGAGAGCCTGCTTTTCTTTTTCCTTTTTTTAAATTCCTACAAAGTTCCAGAACCAGAGAGCTCACTCTTTGGTAATGCTTAGACTCCTGAGAAATATAGTCAAATAAGATCATCCTGTGGGAAAAAAACAAAACTTGAATTTTTGAGC
The DNA here is from genome assembly GCA_004027375.1 of Macroglossus sobrinus. Taxonomy (NCBI): domain Eukaryota; kingdom Metazoa; phylum Chordata; class Mammalia; order Chiroptera; family Pteropodidae; genus Macroglossus; species Macroglossus sobrinus. Next base: position 341,494 of record PVKZ01001260.1, read on the forward strand.
CTCTAAATGAAATAGCAAGTAGAGCAAGTAGAGGGGCTGAAAACTCCATAGGTCAGGTTTTTGTATCTTTTAAGACCCATAGCCTTGGCTCTATCAACTATTTCTGGGAAATTCAGAATCTGAGATCATTCTGATATGATAGGATGAGCAGACAGTATGTTCTTTCATCTGGTCCCTATCACTAGGAAATGAAGGAAATTTAAAAGATATATTTTCTTTTCAGAATTGTGGCCAAATTGTATATCTACCCATGTGTTTATTTTACTTCCATATCATGAACATTTCCCCATGATGTCATTAAATATTTTTCAAAAGCATGATTTTAAAAATTAAATTATATAGTATTGTATCATGTGAAAAGACTATAACTCACAAATTTTTTTTGTTCAAAATGTAGGTAATGTATGATTTTTAAAAATAATTTTTGGTAATCCATAAGTTATTATAATTATGCTATAATTGTCAATTATAAATAATACTGCAAAAAACATCTTTGCATATAATTATTTGACCACATCTCTGATTATTTCTTTAGGGTAAATTACTAGAATTAGACAACTAGGATGGAGGGATTAAAATCTGAGAAAAAGTGTAACAGGCTACAGGCAGCTTATATAATATAGAGATCAAAGGTTGGCAAACCTTGATAAATATGGGCTTTGTGGGCCAAGAGGCAAGATCAAGGCTTTTGTGTAGGTACTTCCATAACCGTTAAAAAATTTAAAAACTACTCTTATCTCACAGGCTATAATAAACCAGTGGCTGGATTTGGCCATTAAGCTGTAGTTCACTGACCCAGCTTCAGGCAGTGACTTTAGGTGCAGTCCCAAGGATAGTCTATGCACAAGGAATGATCTGTTAGTCATGGAAGAGGCTTCTCACCTGTCCTTCCTCATGCATACATAAATCTCAGCAGCATTAGCACCTTCACTCCTATATGTTCTGGCAAAGAAAGGACATAGATGGAACAATGAGAACGCATAAGTACCTTGTGTGCTGTTCATTAGCTTTGCCCTCTGCCTATTGCCATCTTTTAGGATTAGCTACAGTACTAGGGACAGAACTGAAAAGTAGAGAAATTTTAGAGCCACAAGCATTAGATTAAGATGTGCCAACAACCAAATATTAGATTACTGTTTAGAACACTCTCCTAATCTTCCAACTGAAACTGAACACTAAAATCTACATGGATGGCCATCGGTCATGCTGGATGTAGATTTTGTGTAGTCAAGTAGAAGCAAAGGTGTTACGAGATGGCCAAAGTGAAGAGCCCCGGCTGACATACTCAGAAATGCCCCACAATGTCTCTAGTCAGATTCTTGTGTTGGGACGCGTGGAGGGGTACCTGAATTTGCATCTCTACCGCCACAGTTCTGTGGTTTGTTACTTGAGTTCTTAGTGGCTTGTGGAAAATAGCAGCAGTATTGATTTAAGTGAACAGCCAAATATTTTAGTGATTCTAATTTTAGAATTGAAGAAAGGTTGTAGGAAAACAGAGACCTTCAGATTTATCAAGTGCTTTTTCTGAATTTCAGTGGTAATGCATAAAAAGTAAAAGGGTTTTGAAGGGACAAGAGGACACTTGACCTTAAGAAAGAGGGAAGGAAGGGTCTTTGGAAATGTTTTCTATGTCATTTTTGTTTTAAATTCATGGCATCTTGAGCTCCACAACAACAGGGTGGGGAGGGAAAGATAGCTTCAGGGAGCCCACTCACCCCAGTGAGTACATATGTATCTGACATCGCAGCTTCTCGGTGATTTTGTTATACAACCAGTGGAGGAGAAGGTATTGCTGCTTTTGAGCCCCTGTTTACTTAGAAAATTAAGCAAGAAGTTTTCTTGCATTGAATCCTTTTCCCATCTGGCTTCCTTGTTTAGTAACAGACAGAATTGAGAACTTTAAGCCTCTGTGTGTCTCTCCAAGTGGGCTGCTGGTAACCCAGCTGACCACTGAAGCCTGTCACCTGCAACTTCCTGCATGCTGCCCCTTTGGCCTTTTCTCTCCTTCTTGGCATAGATCTGAAGGAAGTTCAGAGCTATGTGGAAGGGTTCATGCATCCAGGACAGGCTCTGAGGAGACCTGAGGGAGCTTAGATGTCCCTTCTAACCCAGGTACTTGCTCCCACATGGATGGGATATTCTGCCCAAGAAGGTGTGAGTTCCTGCTAATGCTCTGCATTTGGATTTTGTCTTCCTGGGTGGATCTCTCTTGCTCTCTGCACCCATTCCCTTCATATTCCCTTGTTTCTCTCCTTCCCTCCTTGTTTTTATTTTTATTTTTTTCTTTCATACCCCTCTCCTTCCCCCTTTGGTTCACCACTGGTCCACATTCCGTTCCTTCACTCCCTTGATCCTGCTGCTGCTGCCGCTGTGTCCTCCTCTGACTTCAGGATGGGGCCTTTTTTACGGAGTTTGTCCGCAGCCCGCGCACAGCGTCATCTGCCTTCTACCCTCAGGTCAGTTAAACTCTGCAGCCCATGCATTCCTGTCCTGTCAGCAGAAGCCTTCTGCTCAGCTCTGAACAGATGGAGTTGGACTGCAGCTGAGTTTCAAGGGCAGGTGAAACTGAATTTGGTCCCAGAAGTGTACATTCCCATTCATAGAATTGGCGGCTTCAGAGGAAATGATTAATGTCAGGGAACAAATGATCTCACCAAAGTTGACTCAGTGTTTCCTATCTCTGCCTGTTCATTTTGCGTATTGCCACTGATTCTCTGCCATGTGGGAGCATCTTCCCTTTTAGGTGTTTTTGTCCATGTCATATAAGCAACATGAAATATGCTTGCTTAATGAATGAATGCTTAGTTTTTTCCTCTCAGTACAAACAAGATAAATTTTTAACAGTGTGGCAAAAGTGGTGAAAAACAGAGCAAACAAAACATGCACTGTGTCAGAGGCTAGTGGTGTGTGACCCTGGGCAGCTCATCCAGCCTCTGGACTTCCCTTAAGTCATCTGTCAAATAAAAGGGTTTTAACATTCTTCAGTTACTCTCTGCCAAGCATATAATATTATCTCATTTCATCCTCACAGCATAACCTCTGAGTTAAGTAGTTTTATTGCAGTTTTACAAATGGAAAAATTGAGGGACAAAGAAGGTGTATTGGGTTAATCTAGGACCAACAGGCTTAACTCATAACCCCCCTCCTCCCCACTCTGTAATTACCATTATGATAGGTCCTAGGTGAAGAGAAACTGGGCTCCCTGCCCTTTATCATGACCCTTAAGTATATGAAATTGGCTTAGTTGCAGAGATTTGAAAGTGTTACGAGGGTTCGTACAGAGCAAGGCAGGCTAAGGGGAATGGGACTTGGAGGTTCAAGGGCAAAGGTTAAAGAATCCTTATTTGATGGAAGTCAGAAAACCAACATTACCTGAGTACCTACTCCACCAGCTGCTGTGCAATGGTCTCTGCAAACATAACCTGCACAAAAGTGTATGAGAGGCGGTATTATCACCCCAATTTCCAGATAAAGAAACTGAGGCTTAAAGGTGTTACCTGGTCAAAATAACGAGTGAGTGGCTGCACTCACTCGCTATACCCTCCTGCCCACCGTGCTGAAAAGGGGAAGGGGTCAGTTAACATTGGAGTCTTCTCTTCCTTTGGGGTGCAAAAGGTGCCATACCTGTATGTGCAGGTCTTCAGAAATCTGCACCTGCCTTTTGAAGTGAGGTGTGTGACCCCAGGCAAATCACTGTCGGGACCTCTGAGTCCTGTTCCAAGAATCTCTAATCTCTGAGTGTGGGAGGCACACTGCATTTTTGGTTTAGAACAAACTCGGTCAGATTTTTTAAACTTTTACTTTCTAACAAGAGACCCCTATTGTGACAAGTTTTGGATTTAGATTAGAATTTAACATAAGAAAAATCAACAGAGCTGGAAGACAAGAATTGTTTCATAAATCCTAAAATAGTCTACATAGTTTCACATGGTGAATTTGCCAGTGTAACAAAAGTGGATGAGTTAGTGCAATTGGAAATAGCAAATAGAGATGGATGTAAGGAGAGGCATGTGAATAAAGTTAATATTACCCACCAGGTGCATTGTTAAGAAGATAATTAAAATTATCTATACTCAGATATAGTAAGGGAGCTCTCTATACTTACACAAAATTAAATTATGCTTTGTTTATTTTTGTTTTATTTATTGTGTTAAAATATACATAACATAACATTTGCTTTTTTTGCTTTCTAACACAACTTGGAGAATGAAGGGGGTCAGCTCCTTTCAGATCTTGACTTGAGCACCATAGCAGGGAGCTGCTTTAGGCATGTTAATTAATCTCATGAACCTCAGTTTTCTCTTTTGTAAAAGGAAATAAAAATAATTTCCTTGTAGGGTTATTTGAGGATTAGAAATATCTGTTTCTCAACAAATTTCAAGGGAATGAAATCACATAGAACATATGTACAATTAGGTTATGTGTCAGTGATACAAAGATAACTAGAAAAACCCCATATATTTAGAAAGTAAGTAAAACACTTCTAGTAATGCATGAGGCATGAATGATATATGTAAGGCTGCTGGCATGGTATGTGGTATGTGTTGGCCACACAGTGCAATACTAGTTTGGATGAGGATTACTGCAATGCCAGATTTCAGGGTCCATTTTGCACATCTGTTTATTAGTGCCTATTCCCTATTCCTGCTCTACTCTCCACCCCAAAAAGCGAAGAGTGTTCAGTGGGCTCCTTAAGAGAATGGGGCTACTTGTTAAGACTGTCCATGCAGGCTCTGGCTTCAAGCTGCCTGCGACTCCACAGACTGGCTGTGAGCCTTTTAGCAACTGCACTAACCTCTCTGTACCTTGGGATTCTCTTATGTACAGCGCGACTAATAAATGTGTTCTCCTTATGCAGAGTTGCTGTGAGAGCAAAAGGGGACAAGGCCTCTTTGTGGCTAGCTCAGGGACACTGACATAAAGTAGATTCTCCATACATGTATCTGCATGTGGGAGAGAGAGAAAAAAAAGGTGAGGGGAGAAAGGAAGGAAAGATTAGGCAGGGTACAAACGAGTGAATAAGCTTGAGTGAGCCAGGCAGCTCTTCTCTTCAGTGTGTATGTAAAAATGCTCTTAGGCTGGGTGACCTCTCCTACACCTTTTATCTATGAAATTCTGGGATGACCCTATTGGACCTTGGAGAGTATGTCCTCCAGCTCTGGCTGAGTCACAAAGGTGTAGCCTGTGGTTTCTGCCCCTCAGTGCAGCTCTCTGCTAAGAAGGAGTTCCTGTTGGCCAAGGGAAGGGAGGCATCACCCCAGACTTTGATTCTGCTAAGGAAAGGAAGTTCCTGTAAAATTAAAACAGACAGCATTGCACAGAGATGGTATCAGACAGCAGTGCACAGAGCTGGTTCTTTGTGCTACCAATTCATCATTCTAATGATAACGTGTCACTCTCTGATAACCAGAGTTACGTAGTTTTCCTCTCCATTGATTTTTATCATCACAGACTTACAAAAGAATTTGGAGGGCATGAAAAACAGTTACGGGATTTTCCTCAGAAGTCAGCCTCGTGATGTCTTTTGTCTGCATTTTGGAGCCTGAAGGAACATTGTGGTCAGGGAGACAGGCTCCTGTTCCGTGAAGCCTGAGCCAGTGTTAGGGTCTCTTCCCTCCCCTATCCCCTGACACCCAAGTGACTCTCTCAAGGAGGCTTTACTTTCAGCAGCTCAGCCCAGCATGTCTCCTTGGTAAATGTGTCTGGAGTCATCTACTTCTCTCCATCATGTCTGTCACCACCACCCCCTCACCCGCCCCATACCCCCAGTACAAGTGACCATTTCTCACCCTGATCCTGCAGCAGCCTCTGGCGCGGTCTCCCTGCTTCCATCCTGGCCCTTTCCAGTCTGTTTCCTAGCCTGCCTTTAGGATTTACCTTTTGAAATGAAAATCTGATTGTGTCAGCCCTGATTAAACCTTTCCATGGTATATTAATTAACTTGGGGTGCTACAGCAAAATACCATAAACTGGCTGGCTTAAAGAACACATGACTTCTCACAGTTCTGGAGGCTGAGATGTCCAAGATCAAGGTGCCAGCACATTCAGATCCTGGTGAGAGCCCTCTTCTGGCTTGCAGATGGCCACCTTCCCCCTATATCCTCCCATGGCAGAGAGAGAGAGTGTGCGCATAAGCAAGCTCTGGTCTCTCTTCCTACAAGGGCACTCATCATCATGGTGGCTTCATCTTCATGACCTCATCTGGACCTAACAACCTCCTGAAGGTTTCACCTCCAAATACCGTCACGCTAGGGGGTTAGGACATCAACATAGGAATTTGGGGGGCATACATTCAGTCCATGGCACATGGCTTTCTCTCCTTATGATAAAGGCCAAAGTCCTTATGATGGCCTAAAAGTCCTACATGATCAAGGCCCTGCTTCCATTTCCAGCCTCATCTCCCACCATCCTTGTCCTCACTCTTGTACTCCAGCGACACAGGCCTTTCTCTCGACCACTGTAGACACCAGGTTTCCTGTTGCCATACCTTGCCACATGCTGTTCCCCTGATTGTGCCTAGTTAATTCCTACTCATCTAGTCAGATATCACTTCTTGAACTCATGTAGCACCAGTGCTTGTCCTTTCAGCATGTCTCATTGTCCTGCTTTTGTGTTTGTATGACTGGGGTTAATGCTCATCTTCTCCATGTGACTATAAGTGCTGAGAGGGCAGCTGCTGTGTGTGTTGCTCACTGTTGATTCTTCAGCATCTAGCAGTCACTTAAGAGAGACTCGATAAATACTGCCTTGGAGATGCCAGTGCAGGAGATGGACATAAAAAGTTTGTTTAAGCAGGAGAACCCTTTCTTTGATAATTTACACAAAACCCTGAGCTACATACCCAATAAACATGGAACCATTTGGCTTAAGTTTGTAGGGAGATGGGTGAAAAAGGCTCACAGGACCCAGCACTCATACCCTGTGATGGCCCCAGATATGCTACCACAGACCCCCAGCATTCTGCAGAATGCACTTTGGGGCCATGGCTGATAGGGCAGCAGTTTTCAGCATCCTCATGGGAACACAGAGGGAATTTTCTGGGGGAGTCGGAGGTGATGTGACCCAAAGTGGACTTTTCACCCTTTGATCTGTTTTCTCTTTTCAGAGACATGAATTGAAAGGCTCATGTTTCTAGGGGCTCAGTCCCCGCAGCGGACCCCAGGGGCATACTAATCAACCTTTGCCCTAATCTAAACCCTACCCCATCAGTCATGTACTTATCAGAGGTGTCTATATGCAAGACTTCCTCAAGGAGCATGAGGTTCCTCAGGTTCACCTAAAGACTGATCACCCCATTCCCAACTCCTGAAACCATGTTTGGTCTTGCTGTGTTTTTAAATTTTTTGAATGAGTTGGAAATATTTAAAAGTCAGGAGATTTTGTACAAAAATCCAGATTTCTGTCTTGTATTGTAAAATAAGTTAAACATCAGGCCTAGGTTCCTTCCCCATGACCGCAAAGCAGCTTGTGGCCTTTCCTTTTATATTTTTAATACTTAGCCAGCTGTGCCAATATATACCTCCGGCCCTGTACACACGTTTTGTTTGCAGCCTTTGCTTGTAGAACTGTGTCATCCAGTTGAACTTTCTGCCAAGGTGGAAATGTTCTCTATTTGCACTGTCCAACACTTTCACCATAAGCCACACATGGTCAGTGAGCATTTGTCAAGTAGCTGACGCACTGAGGAACTGAATTTTACATTTTATTTTAATTATAGTTAAGTTACCACATACAGCTAGTAGCTACTGTATTGGATGGCACAGCTTTAGACATCTCAAATGTTCTTGTTAGAGTACTTATTTAGACTTTAGAATTTCACACTTTTCCTAAGCGTTTTTCCTCTCTTTTTTTCACTTTTTCTACCCTTGTTTACTGGATTTTCTTGTGTACTTATTTTATCTCATTATTTTTTTATTTATTGATAGCTTCATCTTTTTTTGGAGTGATGCGAGATAGAAATATACGAGTAACCCATTCAGAATAAGGAGTTAGGATGGACAGGAGAAGGAAGGCTGTACTTGGGGAGAAAATTCAGTTCAATTGAGATCGCACATACTGAGCACCTGCTGACTGTAGGGCTGTGCCAAGCACCTAGGGAGATAAGGGATGAATATACTTTATGGGCATTACTTATTTAATATCTCCTTTCCCTCTCCACCTCCAAATGGTAAGCTCCATGAGGGCAGTGGAGAGGGCTTTGATTTGGAATGATATTCTCTCCTTCTCTGATATTATAAACCTTGGAAAACATCCTGGCTACCTGGCTGGGAGTTATTCTCAAGCTCTTCAGCTCTAAATGGTATATGGGATTCTGTCACAAGGCCTTTTACCATTTACCTGTGAGCCTCAGTGCACAATGAGAGAGCTGGGCTGGCAGATCTGGCTTTCTGGTGGTTGATTGTCCTCCAGCATGACAGGTTGGAGGCCTGTGGGGGCGCCTATTATGGTTGGTGCTAATCTCAGAGGCATCCCTGGCGGAGCTTCCTCCCTCACTGTCTCCCACAGCTTTGGATGTGTGGGAAGGTGGGAGGAGACTGGTGATTGGTGTTGCTGGTGAGAGTTTGTTTGTTTAACTAAAAGCCAGGCTTTGTTTGAATTTTACCAGTTTTCCTGTTAATGTACATTTTCTGTTCCAGAATCCAATCTGGGGCCCCACGTTGCATTTAGTGGTCATGTCTTTCTAGTCTCTTCTTGTCTGTGACAGTTTCTCAGTCTTTCCTCATTCTTTTATAGCCTTGGCCAAATATACCATAGAATGTCTCTAAATCTATGTTAGTCTGATGTTTTTCTTATGTTTAAACTGGAGTTATGGGTTTTTGAAAAGAATACCACAGAAGTGAAGTATGCTTCTCATCACTTCATATCGGGATACACGAGATTTGCATTTCACCAGTGACATAAATCTTCATCACTTAGTGATGTAGTATTTGCCAGCTGTCTCCACCATGAAGTTATTATTTTTCCCTTTCTATATTCTATTCTTTGGAAGCAGGTCACTAAATATAGCCCACTCAAAAGAGGAGAGAGAGATTAAATTCCACTTCCTGGAAGCCGGGAGTTTCTACTTAGATTAAATGGAATCCTCTCTGAGGAAGATTTTGGATGAAGTTCCTAAAATGAAATGCATTCTAGCCAAGCACCTCCCTCCGCTTGGCTCTTTCCAGGCCTCTGTGTGAGAAGACTACCATTCTGTCTATCCAGCCTTCATTGTCTTTTTGCTTTTTACTGGTCTTATTCCAAAAAGTTATTTCAGGTGGATTATGGAAGTGACTAGATTTTCACATTCAGGGGAAATATAAGAAATGAAAAAATAAGACATAATGTGAGGTCTTATGAAGTACCTAGATCGAAATTCTGCCCTGAACTTCTTGGTTTCCACAAAAAGTGGGAAACATCTGTTGCAGGATTCATAGTGGTCATAAGATAAAGATAAAGCAGTTGCTCAAGAGAAGCATCACTTTTCCTGGTATTAAAATCTGAGCAAAATGCCTTTCTGTGCAGCCTCTTAAAAGATGGACATTGTGTGATAGAGAGCAGGAGACTGGGGCAGATCTGGCCTACCACCTGCTTTTATAAATAAGGTTTTATCAGAGCATAGCCATGCCCATTCGTTTACATTGTCTATAGCTGCTTTTGTGCTTTTTCGTGCAGAGTTGAGTTGTTGCAACAGGCCTTCTGGCTCACAAAGCCTAAAATATTTACTATCTGCTCCTTTACAAAAAAATATTTGCAAAAAAAAAAAAAGTTTGCCAATTTCTGATTTAGAGAATAACTCCCTAACCACATCTCTAAGATAAAACAGCAGGAATCACATAACTTTTGGTAATATCCTGCAGTTTGGGGCAGCTTTCAGGGTGTAGTGGATGAAAGATAACTCCATTATAGGCATGTAGAAGGCAGCACATAAGAGCCACTCTTATGTCCCTAAGAGCTTAGAGTGTAGTACCTGTTCCTAAGTCTCACTGGTTGGAGGCAGATGGTGATTGGTAATTGCAAGCTGCCTCTTACCGCATTCCTCCATGTATTTATGGTGCTGGCAGAGTCTATGTAGTTCTTTTTTTGCGAATTATTGAGCCTGCTATAGTCAAAAGGGTTCCTTCAGAACCAGAGGCAATGTTGCCTCTCAAGGGATATTTGGTAATATCTTGAGACATTTTTATTTGTCACAACTGGGATGAGGGAGATAGTAAGGGGGCTATTACTGGCATCTGGTGTGTAGAAGCTAAGGGTGCTGCTCTATATCCTACACAAGATAGCGCCCTTCCCCACAACAGACTCATCTATCTCTAAATGGCAGTAGTGTCGAGGTTGAGACACCCTGTCTTAGAAGGAGTGATTGTTATATGATATAACAAAATATCTGATAAATAAGGCTCCATTCTGGAATACTCAAGTACTCCTAGTCCCATGTAAGAGAGACTAGGAGTCTTATGTTTTTCCAGAAATGCTCTGACAGTTTTATCATTCTTTCCAGATATTTGCTGTGGGGTATAGCCTTTCAAGGTGAGCAGGTCATAATCCTGCTCTCCAGGACATTTAAAGGGAATGAGACAGATATGACACCAAAATCCAGCAGCTACCAGGGGAAGGTCATAGAAGTCCAAAGTGGAGAGGAAAATGCCTTACATTTGGGCGTTAGGGCAGAGTGATTCAGGAAACATTTTACTGAGAGAGCAGGATTTGAAATGGCCCTTGGAAAATGATGGGTTTTTAGCCTGTGGTTGTGGGGAAGGGGATCTTAGGGTGGCCAGGCACATAGACTGAATTAAAGACGCATGGTTTGCTTTGGCTAGAACTATATACATAAGTGATAATGCAGTGGGATCACAATTTGGGGCTGTTTGTGTAGGACCGTTGTCATGGGGAGACTTGAAAGATTTCAGAGTAACAGTAATGGGATTGGAACTGTCCTTTGGGGGGATAAAAATGGAGGTAACTTTCAGGTAGGGTTTTTGGAGGAGAGGCTGTAGTCAGGGTAGTCAGGAGACTTGTATAGCCCTCTGGGTGTACAAATGGTAGAAAGGGCATGACTTGGAAAGACACGTGAGTTGGCAGAGGGGAGGCCACAGGATAGGGCTTCTCTTTGGAGTGAAGCTAGAGAAGGGAGCTATCCAGTGCCCCCTGAGGTTTGAGCCTGGGCATTTGAAAGGCTGATTATACTACTGACAGATGCAGGAAAGGAGATGGGGTCAGAAAGTATGAGCCAATGTAAGTGGAGGGTGCCTGCTGTAATACTCAACCATTTGTCTCCGTGTTTTCTCTCCCTCCTCCCAATCTCATCATAAGAAATTATTTTTGACTTCTTTACTTTCAATTGATGATTTTCTTTAGTATAAACCTTGTGGTTCAAGTTAGGAGCTGGCGCTGTTTCTCTAGTCCTGGAGATTTACTGTGAACAGTGGCCTCATGTTGCTCTGATAGAAGGCCATGCACACAAGGCTGTCAGTGGTCCCTAGACTCCTCTAGCTCTTCCACCAGGGGCCAGCGGGCCTGGGAGTGAGAGAAGATGGAAAGGACCACTAATGTAAATAGCCTTAAAAAATATGTGTGTGTACGTGTGTTAATTTTAAAATTTCCTACAGGTATCTGTGGACCAGACGGCCATCCCAGTGTTGGATGGCACCAGTTTGGGGGTAAACACAAGCCAATTTATGGATCGAGGCAACAGCCAGACCTTTGGGAACTCCCAGAACTCAGGGGAACAGGGCTTCACCTCTACAAACCCCAGTGACAGCAGGTGAGATTCAGAATCACCAATCTCGTGCTCCTGGGCAATGGGGATGGTCTAACCACAGAGGCTATGGAGGCCAAGAGTCCCAAGTTCATTATAACTGGGAGCCTGGGCCAGTCAGTCCTTACCAGGCCCTGTTTGATGGGGCTAAGGATCATTTCCCTGCCTTCCTTGCATGATAGCTAAGAATTTCCCACAGAAGCAAGAATACTATCAGTCACCATGCGGGGCTGGGCTCCAGACCAAATCCATCCTGTTCAATGTGGCACTCATGGCATGATGACTTATATATGGTAGCATGCAGTTAGTACATGCCACTTGAGGAAATGAACAAACAGTGAATAACGAGTCACTAATAGTGGCCAAACATGGCGATTCTGTTCCTATTCCTACATGCACAGAGGGAAAATAAGCTGCTTGGACCTCTTTTACTTGAGGAAGTACCCCAGTTTTTAATACTGTGGTCAAATCTGAGAAACTTATTTTTTTATTTCCTGATTGCTTTATAATGATCTGCCTAGTCTGTCCTTATTGCCTTGCCATATTGACTGAGCATACCTTGGCTAAGCACTCTGAGAAACTTGACTTTTGCGTCCCTTCACCTGAGAGCAGAGGGTCCTCTGGATCAGTCACTCAGTTTCTTCTACGTCATGCGTTCTGTGCTCGCTTTTCCCATGTCTCATACAGGTGTGACTTATTCAAACTGACCAGTAGAAGTGATGATCAGAGGCAGAGGAAGGCTTGGGCTTCTCTAGTCTCTGTCATCTCCCAGGCCCAAATTCCCACCAAGCCTGGCTGGCTTTTCAGCTCTGGCCATGGAGGGGATTGGAGGGGCTCTTGGTGCACTGGAAGGGAGTGCATTTCTCTGCTTCCTCATTGAGTACAGGGTAGAGTGGCAGCTTTTCTTCTGCTTTTTGGAGAAAAGAGGAACTGGAGATGTTTCAGCTAGAGATGAAGAGACCAAAAATGACACGAATCAGCATCAATGACTGAAAATTACAGAGAACAGATTCCCTTTCATGATAAAGAACTTGCTAGCAGTTGGTACTGCCACAGTGAAATGGACCCCCTTGGAGGAGCCTAGTTCTGTGCCCTTAAAGATGTTCACACAGATGGGACAACCTCCTGTCCAGACTCTTGTAGCAGGGGCTTGGGCATTCAAAGGAAATTTACTTTCAGGGTCCTTAAAGGCTTGTTTTAATCCTGAGATTCTGAAATGCTCTAGTGGGTCCTGGACCCTCCAAATAGGAAGAGGAAGTGGGGCTAAGGAAAGGGAAAAGTTTAAAGGACTTTGAGGAACTTCCAGGTAAACCCCAGATTTGGTATGGTAGGTGGTCATGTATGTCCCATGCCCAGTGATCCTGGTTCAGTTTCTGAGTATTAAGCATGTTTAAGGGACAATCGTAACACTGAGGAACAACTCAGACAGCAGAGGATAGAAAGATCTGGGCTCTAGAGTCTGACAGACCTGGATTCAAATCCCGACCGTGACACTTCTCAGCTCTTTGACCTTCACCAGCTCCTTTAATCTCTGAGTTTCAAAGGGTCGATGCTATTATGTTTAGTGTTATTAACCATCTTGGACTTTATAAGTGTCAATCCTAAGCTCAGTATTTTACACACATTAACTTCACAGTGACCTTGAAAAACAGGAATAGTATCATCTCTATTTTTCATATGAGAAAACTAAGGGAAGCTGCTACTGAGAGGTAATGATACTGGGATTCTGTCCCCTGTGCTCTTATGACATCACCTAGTGCTCTCTGGTGAGGTTAAGTGATTTGACTTGTGAAAGGCCTTAGAGGTAAAACCAGAGCAGTCCAGCTGTCCAGGAAGATTTTCTGGAAGTGCTCTGGCCTGAGGCAGATCAACAAAAGGTGGGGGCTTGGGAGATACCAGTTAAGGTTAAGCAGTCGTGGACACAAAACCACTTTGAATTTTTTTTTTCACTTTGGAACTGGAACCCCCATGAGATATCCTAGAACTAGCTATCCAGAATTTCCTGGAATGCCTTCAGTATCAATGTCATCCTAGTTTCCAGCTCTGTAAGTAGAATGAAGTTCCTAAGATTCGTGCTCTTGACCATGCATGTGCTCTCTTACTTGCTGACCAGATGCTCTGTGTTACAGCTCTCAGCAGCTAGTGGCAAGCTCCTTGACATCATCTTCCCCCCTGGCAGAGATCCTGGAAGCCATGAAGCACCCCTCGTAAGTGTGCTTTGCTGGATTCACACCTGACTCTACTGCTTGCCACCCATGAGACCTTGGGCAACTTACTTGTCTCTCTGAGCCTCTGTTACCTTGTTTGTAAAATAGGATGATAGTGGTTAAGATATAAGGTTGATATGAAGATTAAATGAAATAATTATGTAAATATCTAGTAGAATGTCTGGCAAGTATAGATATTATCTATGTCAGGTCCTTTTTCCTTCTCCTCTTTTCCCCTTATTACATAATTTTTTTGTTCCGTCATGGGGATTTCTCTGGGTCTAGAAATAGTGTAGAGAACGTGCACTATGGGAACCCTCACTTCAGATATTAAATGCTTTAGTGGTAGTCCCTTCTTTGTCACCTTCTCTTTCTGCTTTTTGCCACCTTGCACACTCATACCCTGCTCCCTGCCCACTACATTGGAAACCAGGACAGGAGTCCAGCTGCTCTCTGAGCAGAAGGGCCTCTCACCATGCTGCTTCATCAGTGCGGAGGTGGTGCACTGGATGGTGAACAACGTGGAGGGCATCCAGACGCCGACGATGGCCGTTGACATCATGCAGGTGAGACAGCAAGGGCAGGGCCCGCAGAGCCATCCACTTAGGCTCCCATGAAGCCAGTCTGTCTCTGAATCAGCCGCCCTTTTCAGTAACAAGGTCCGCAGGTCGGGGTGAGGATCTGTTTTTAATAAGTGTGAATCTCGTCTGGAATAGATGAAAGAACAAGTCTTGCTTTGAAAGATATGATACCGTGCCTTAAAAATCTGGTGGAATTTATTGTCTGCACTGAAAAATTCTGAAAGGAATTTGCGTTTTTGAACCTTGAAGGGATCTCTGTGAAAGATTCCCGGGGAATGTCCTCCCTCTGACCTTGAGCCCCTGTTTTCCCCTGCTCGCTCAGCCCTGGAAGTTGGAATCAAGCCTCTGCCTCAGGGACCTTCTGGCCCCTGTACTTCCTCTATCAGAGCACTTAACAGAAGGGAGTGAAGATTCTATCTATATCTCATTCATCTCCCACCTCAACCAGGCCCTGTACTTCCTCTATCAGAGCACTTAACAGAAGGGAGTGAAGATTCTGTCTATATCTCATTCATCTACCATCTCAACCAGGCCCTGTACTTCCTCTATCAGAGCACTTAACAGAAAGGAGTGAAGGTTCTATGTCTCATTCATCTCCCACCTCACCAGGCTCCTTGAGGGCAAGGCCACCTCTTGCTGTGCATTTTCCTGGCCCTGGCATGTGCCTGGCATGTTGTTTGGCACGTGACAGGTACTTAGCAAACAGTTGCTGCGTTTAATTATATTGTTCAGAGCTGGAATTAAACTGGAGAGTAGAGGAATGGAAAGATCAAGTTGGCTGAGGCATTTCACACCATCCTGTCTACACAGAGGCCCCCACTGGAAATCAGTACCATTTGCTGACCAGCTGGGTCGTCATCACTGAAATGTAAAATCAGCACATAATCCTCATTTGTCTTTTTGAGGGTCTCTCAATAGGTTGTTTGCATTGCCTTTGCCTGATTATATTCCCATTTCTTTGATAATTGTATTTCCTTGTTCATACAATGAATACTACTATCACAGTTAAAATGTACAAGCTGAAGGTATATTCATCAACATAGATAAATATCAGAAGCATGATGTTGAGTCAAAAAATCCAATTTACAAAATGATAATAGTATTACACCTTTATTTAGAATTTAAAATTTCTCAAACATATCTCCTTTTATCAGTATGTGTTTATATAATAAAATAATTTAAAACATGCATGAGAATAACATTACACTCATTTGTTTCTGGAGAGAGAGGAAAAAGACTGAGACTTTGGAGCGTCTATAGAGCTATATATTTTTTAATAAAAAGATTTTAAATCAGTGTAGCAAAATGTTAAATTTGCTGAAAGTACATGGTGACATACTTTGATTTTCTTTATGCTTTTCTGTGTGTTTGAAATATTCGATGATGTTGTAATATGCATTTGTACTCTATAAAATTGTTTATACCAGGCACAACATTTAACAAGCAATCATCGCCACTGTCGTTTTCTCAGAGTCCCTGTCATTCCCTTGACTCCAGCGCATAACCGAGGGCTGCACCCCTAAGGTGTCCCTGTGCAGGAATCTCAGAGTTTCAATGTCTCTCCCTCCAGAAAATGCTGGAAGAGCAGCTTATCACTCATGCATCTGGTGAAGTCTTGCGGACCTTTATCTACGGCTTCTACTTCTACAAGATAGTCATGGACAAAGAGCCCGACCGAGGTCAGAGATGAGGCGAATGCTGTTGCCCAGGGGGGCTGCTGTTTTGCCTGGCGACTTGCTCTTTCAAATGATGCTGCTTCTTGAACTCCTTGTGTCACTTTGTATTCTAAGTTGATAGATCTGTCAACTTTCTTGAGCATTTGTACTTAATTTAAGCATAACCAGAGTGACAAGGTTTTTTAAAGCTATGGTATGTTTTTACTGATAACAGTGTGAATGGAAGACAAACCTAAAAGAGGCCAAGGGACCTTGTGTGAGGAAATCCCCATGGGTCTTATTTTTCGGTGGCTCTTTTTAATTGGAGTGCCCCACACCCAGTGCGGGTGGTTCTGATTATGACGGGATGAGCTCTATTCTACAACTTCTAGCACTTTTTCCTTGCTAGGCCATCAAACTCCATTTCTTCCCCCAAGAATACTATCAAGTCCTAACAAGTCTTCTAAGATATACATTAAGTTTTTGTTTTTAATGAGAAGAAAATAACTCCCAAGAGGGGAGCAGTTTCCAGCATGGTCAGAGCTGGCTCGCATAGCTCTAGAGGCAACCAAGATTCAGACCAGCATCTCCAGTCCACCCAGAGCACATGGGGCCTTGGCTGGGAATGACTCCCATCCTGCAGACAATTGGCTTCTCAGCCTCTGGGTCTTAAAAATCATACATCAGATAAAGCAGCTAGTGCCATCACTGAGTTCTCTTTTCCAAGGATATGTCAGAAGTAGATCTGCATAGATTTTATTTTTTCCTTTTTAGCTACTGGTGTGTCCACTGTCACTTCTCCCCTTAAATTCTAAGTTTGACCAGTACATACCTATTTTACCTTCAGGTTGAAGAAATCCTGTTCGCCATTGCATGCTGTGAAATGAAAGGTCTGAAACCGAGGATAAATTTTTTTTTTAAATTGAAGTGAAGTTCACATAGCATAACATGAACCATTTTAAAGTGAACAGTTCAGGAGAATTTAGCACAGTCTCATGTTGGGCAACCACCACGTCTGTTTAGTTCCAGGTCGTTTCTATCACCCTGATAAGAAACCCTAATTACCCATCAGCAGTCACTCCCACACTGCTCCTTGCCCCATCTAATGGCTGTCACCAGTCTGCCTTCTGTCTTTAAAGATTGGCCTGTTCTTGACATTTCACTTAAGTGGCATCATATAATACGTGGCCTTTTGCGTCTGACTCCTTTTATGTTGCATAGTGTTTTCAAGATTCAGCCATATCGTAGCATGCATTAAGAAAATAGGCATTTGTGGTAAAGGTGCTTCCTCTCCCCTCTGCTTTCCCCAGTGGCCTTGCAGCAGCCCACCACCTGGCACACGACAGCAGTGGAAGACTTTGCCAGCTTCCAGCGCAAGTGGTTTGAGGTGGCCTTTGTGGCCGAAGAGCTCTTGCACTCTGAGATTCCTGCCTTCCTCCTGCCCTGGCTGCCCAGCCGACCGGCCTCCTATGCAAGCAGGCACAGCTCCTTCAGCCGCAGCTTTGGGGGACGGAGCCAGGCAGCTGCACTTTTAGGTAGGTGTTCGACTCACATCGGGGGGTGCACTGGTGGGTGGCTGAGGGACAGTGGCAGCCAGCCAAGGATACAGTGACATGGGGACCAGGACTAGAGCCACAGTGGCTGTCACACTGGACACTTTGTCAGCACTGTGGGCTCTTGTGCTAGTTTCTACTTGCTGAGTGGGTCGAGTTCATTATTCTTCCACCCAACCAACAGTGTTCGGCAGTTCTCAAATCAGGGCATGGCACTAAATCTGCACGGAGAAGAGAGAATAGACATTGTGGCCACTTTTCCCAAGAGGCTGTCAGGACTCAGGGCATAGGAGCTGGTGCTCACTGCTTGTTTACTTTTTGCAAGACACCTTCCCTAGGACTGTAGTGTCCTAGGACCTCAGAAGAGGAAGGGACTTCAGAGGTGGTCCCTTCCAAACACTCATGCTGAGCATTAATTTCCCTCTGCCCTTTTTCTCCAAATGTGTTTACCCCATCAAGGGATGTGAATGAACTGTGACTTGTCCTTTTTGCCCTTGGTTCCTACAGCTCTAAGATAAGGGTAAACACCTACTTATTGAATGACAGTGACCTCTGATAGGCAATGGGAACCTCTACTCTTGAGACGGAATGATGGGTTGAAATATGAGCATCTTTAGAAAATGCATCACCTAGCAAGGCATCATGAGATTTATCTCAAAGACAGGTTGGAGAGATTCTGGAAACCCTCTGGAATGAAGGAAGGAAGCAAAAGTTAAATAGATCAAACCCCAGTGAAAGCCTACCTTTTAGTTAGTTAGCCTACAATCGCCCAGGTAATTGGAATGCTCACCTCACTAGTAGAATGAAAACACTGAGTCAGATTTTTTTGGATCCAAGTGTGGCTTTGACCTTACCTTAGATCCTCACCCCAATATGTGCTGCACTGTATGTGAGAAGTGAAGGGGAGTGGAGAGGACAAAACCTTCTTTCCCACAGACAGTCACCACTTACCTTTCTTTCTTGTGTTGTGTTTCTAACTCTCCACCTCCTTGAACAAAGAGACCACATACTCTCTGTTAGCCTGGGATGCTCACCTCCAGCAGCCTGAACCACCCAGAGCACCACCAGGGCTTGATACCAAAGACCTTTGGGCACCTGAAAAAGCAAGCAGCAAGCTCATGCATCTTATACCACAGAAGGGCCTAGCAGCCCATTAGAAGCAGCAAATAAAAGGGCAGGTACATTGATGCTAGTGAGAGGCAATGAAGGTGGAGTCAGGGGAACCTATTACAAAATGTAACAAGCCCAAGAACTCATAAGTATAGCATTAGTCATTCATTTATAATGCTGGATTGCATATGGAATGCTCCTCAAGAAATTAAGTTCTATACCATCCCTCCTCCACCCCCCAATCAAGCTTATTTTTACTAGTCAACTTTTAAAGCCTACTTTTTCCTTACAGGTAAAAGTTGAGAATTTCCATCTTCTCCTGGGAGCAAGGACATAAGCCTGAAATTTAGGTGCTGTTAGACATATGCTGAAGAGAGTTGAAAAGTCATCATCCCATTCTCTTCAGGGTCACTTTCCGAGACAAAGACACAATGAGTTACTTTAAATAAATATCGAATAGTGTATGGTGATACTTTATTTACCTGAGAGCTGAAGGAAGCAAAAAATATTTCCAAAAAACCCAAATAAATGCCACAGCCGAAATGTCATCTCTTATAGTGAGAGTCCCTCCTAATAACACATAGAGCTGCTTGTTCTTTCTGGGTTCTTGCAAGTTTGGTTACAGGTCACTCAGTAACACCCCAGATTAGAAGCAGAGAATTAGAGGCACCTGATGACAGCACTTTTTAGAAAAAATGTGGATGTTTTGGACCGGATCATTCTGTGATGGGGGGCTGCCCTGTGCATTGCAGCATGCTTAGCAGTATCCCACATCTCTACCCACTGGATGCCAATAGCACCCTTACCACCACCCAGTAAGACAAAATGTCTCCGACATTACCCAGTGTCCCCAGGGGAGTCCAAAATTACCCCCACTTGAGAATCGCTGCCTTAGACTTGAAGGATTCCAGTAAGAAATCAAGATGGGAGAGCTGAGCGAAACCTGAGAGGTGCAGAAGCTAAGTCAGCAACTTCCATTAGCAGGTATCAGGCTGAGAAAGTGGGTGTTTTCAGAGCTGGGGATGGAAGGAATGATGTGAGGTAGAGCTGAGCTGAGTTAGAAGGATGCGTTGTTCTCTTGTCTGTCTTGGCCCTGGGCTCTTGTGCTCTCCACGGGGTGGTTTGCGGTTGCTTTAGCCCTGCCTAACGTACAGAGGTGATGACAACATTCATGCCGAGATTTCTAGATTACTTGTGTGTCAGGCATTGTACCAAGCAGAAAATTACCTCATTTACTTTTCATCTCTGTCCTGGGATTGATGTTATGATTTATGTTTTAGAGTTTATGAAATTGAGGCTTAAAGAGGTGAATTTGCCAAAGGCTTTGCTTCTACTAAGTGTTAGAACTGGAGCTTCTTCTCAGGACTACCTGGCATTGTAGCCTGAGCCCTTACCACCCTGCACTATGGCCTCAGGAAGACAAAAGTCAAAGCCTGTCAGGACTTCAGATGATTGGCATGATGGCCCAGGTCCAGGGGGCAACGGCTGCCCTACGTGATGAAGGACACTTATGCCCCAGCTCTTTACTACAAAACCACAGCTCTCTTAACAAAAGTGTGGCTTTTGTTTCCCTCTCTGCTACACCTCCTACTCTTTCCAGTACGCTTTCTCCTCTACCCACTTCAGCAACTTCGACCCTACCAGAACCTACAACCAATTGATCTTGCCGTCTTGCCAGTCTCCCCACCCACCTCCTGTCTTCACTTTTCTCATTACACAGCTCAGAGCCATCAAGCCTCTAGCCCCTGCTCCCCTTTCCCTCCCTCAGCATCCGAAGTAACTTCAGATTCCCACATGCCATATCCATAGCCATGTCTTTCCCCGTGGATGAGCTACCACTTTTCTTTATGGCCAGTGTTGCCACTTGTGCACAAGGCCTCACCCCTGCAGCACTCGGGGCAGGACTCCAACTGTCACCCTTCTCCCCAAACTGCCCCACCCCCAAAGCATCCCTACCACTCTAATTTGCTCTCTCATTGGCAAAAACAAAGCAAAACAAAACAAAAGCAAAAGAGAAAAAAATAAAAGCTCAAATCAGGTTTCTGTCCATCTTCTGCACTAGAATAGATGTTTGCATGGTTACCGGTCTTCCATGTTGCTCAGTCTAGTGATTGGTCCTCAGCCCTGGTCCCCCTTGCCCTGTCAGCAGCATTTGTCAGATACCCCCGAATCCTCTTCTAAGCACTTCTTCTACTAGGCTCTCAGACTGCCAGGCTTTTCTCCTCTCTTATCCGTCTCCTTTGCTGATTCCTCCTCAGCTCCCTGATTTTTTAACATTGCAGCACCCAAGCCTCCACCTGAGCCCCCTCCTCTGTGCCTATGGCACCTTATCCATTCTGCTAACTTTCATTACTCCTAGATCCGATCCAAATCTGTCTCTGTACCAGATTATGCCCTCCAGTTTGAGACTCATCCATCCATCTGCTTACTTGATATCTTCACTTAAAAGGTTGAATGTAAAGTGATCAAACAGAGCTCCTGCTGTCTGCTCTTCACCTCCCCACTCATACCTGCTTCTCCCTTAGTCTTCCCTTCTCATTCTAGTCCCTTAGGCCAGAAAATTCAGTCAGGTTCACACTCTTTTGCTCTCCCACCCTACATCCAGTCCAATAGAAAATTCTTTATTTCTTAAATCTAACTTCAGTGAGATCCAGAATTTGGCCTCTGGTCCATCTGCCTTATCACAGCTACCTCTGATGGGCCTTCAACTTCCACCCTTGCTCCTTATAATCCACTTTCCACAGGAGCCAGAGAGACCCTTTCAAATGTAGGTTGGATCGTGTTCCTGGCTCATGTCATGTCACGGCTCCCAACTTGGAATAGAAGCCAGAGTTTTAGCAGCCCACTGGCTGTCCATGATGTGGCCCACTCACTTTGCCTCCTGCTTGCTCTGCTTCACCACATGGGCGTCTGTGAACTTCTGCAAATGCACCAAGTACCCTCTGCTTTAGGTTCCTTCCTTTGGCCTGTGGCATTGTCCCTCCAGGTGCTCTGAGGGCTCCCTCCTCACTCACGCCAGGTCTCTGCTCCAATATCACCACGTAGATGAAGCCTTTCTTGAGCACCCCCAGCCTGCACTCTCTGGGCCCCTGACTCTGCTTCTTAGTCTCCTTTGCTCTTACCTCTGCCTACCCTTCTGTGTATTTGTACTGTTTGTGTTTTTCTGCTTTCACAAAGAACTCAGCTGCTGGGCAATGAATTCTGTTTCATTGCTAGCTGTCCCAGCACCTATAACAGTACTTGACACATACAGGGTTCCAATAAATGTTTGTTGAATGTATGAAAAAATACAAATGAATATAGTTTGTCAGAATTGGGGAAAGTTGAATTTTGGACATTTGATCTGGAGTGAGCAGAGCTTCTGACACTAAGCAATTAATTGTCAAATTGTCAGAAATACAGTCATTTTATCATTTATTCAGAAAACAGACAAGATCTGTATGGTTCCAAACCATTTGCTGCATTTATGCCTTGGTTAGAGTTACTGCTTCTGGAAAATGCTTCAAGAGCTGTCCCCTTTGCACCATCATTTTGGTTCTGGAGCCTGTCTTGCCAATTTCTGCATGCAGTCCTCGGTTCCAGAGTCGAGTCTTCTCCTCCAGCGGGCTGGGAGAACCCCCTCTTGACTGCCATAGTCCTAAGCTCAAGGTGAGATTCAGAGCACTTCAGTTTAGCTTTCGTTCTTCAGAAAATTTTACTTAAAGAGGAGCATATGGAAAAATAATTCATAGTTCCAAAAAAGAGGGATATTTATGTCTTCAGGAGATAGTTTATTAGCAAGCGTTCTTCACCTGGGTTTACACATGAGCATTAGGGGATAGGGGAGTCTGAAATTCGGCAGAATCTTGAGTGTGCACATGTTTTCTGGGAAAACATCCTTCTACTAGCTTTTCAATGGCTCTATGATTGTTAGATTGGAATTTCATTCCATCTCTTCCTTTCCAATCACCCCTCCCACAGGAAATGTGTTTCTTTTCCTTTTAAACCTGACATGACTCTTACAGCTAATTCTATCGAGTAACATCTCCCAGACCTTCATGTTAAGATATGAGATACTTCTTCCCGGCATTTTTTCAGATTAGAATATAGACTTTTACTGTGTCACTTACTTAAACGAGAAAGATCAGTCATCAAATTGGACTATCTTTGATGTTGTTTTTTTTCCACACAAAAAAAAATTTGCATGATTTGTAGAGGGAAGCAGACCCGTGTATCATTTATGACCTGCTACCTTTTTTAGTTTATTCATTTTGACAGCTACCCTTTTGAACATTTCTAATTCTCAGTTGGAGGCCAACAGTGGCAAGTTGTTTTGAAATGCATGACGGTGGCACAGGGTCCTATCTGGCTTCTCCCATGGTGGCTCCCACTTTCCTCCCACCCTTGTCATCCTGTGTTGCTGAGCTGTGAAGCTGCAGAGGCATCTGAGACTGAGGAAGCAACAGCACTGTATCCCTTAAGCCCTCTCACACACCTTTTACTTCTCAGCCTTTTCTTGACAACCCACTGGATCTCAGAGTCAGAAGGTAGAGCGCCTCAGTCCAAACCCTGGCACTTGAACATTTTCCATAACACTCCTGATAAGTGAGGAGCCAGCTGCTCTTTGAAAATTGCTGCCAACACAGCACTCACTCCTGAGACCACTTGTTCCATCACTGGACAGCTCTAGCTGTTACATTGAGCTTCAGTCCCCCTCCATGATTTTTTTTTTATTTCTCCAGTTACACTGATTCCCTTCCTGGCTCATTAATGGCCCCCTCTCTGTGACCCAGGTGAAGGATTCCCAGCCTGCTCCTCCTCTGGGTTCACATGTGTTTATTGGACTCGCTATATCTCCCCTGTCCCGGGATGAATAAATAGGTTCTCATGGGACTTAAGTAATGATTCAGAGAGCTCACTAAAAGCAACTCAGCTGGGCTTGCACCTTTTTTCAACATCATAAGCCTGCTGGCAGCATTTCTGCTGTCAGCTCTGATTCCTGAAGTAGGAAGCCAGTAGTATCTTAAGCACTTAGCTGAACAGTACACTTCCTTGGGCTTCTTCAGACCAGCCTGTTCTGAACTTGACATGCCAGATGAGAGGGAAGAGATGTATGAGGTCACTACTAGTATTTGTTGAGTGCCTTTTCTGTTGTGACAAGGGGCTTTTCACCTGTGGAAGAGTACACAGTGCTCCAGACCAGAGGGCAAAGCGTTCTTCTTAAGTACAGAGTTACTCTAGTAGTGTCATGAATCAGGAACACAAGCAGAAACTCATTTTATGAAACTTAGCATCGGAGCTACCAAGTTCTTTTAAGTATCACAGATAGCTAAGCAGTGTCCGTGGGAGTCATGGACAAGTCTCAGATTGACCATTGGTGAGCTCGTGGCTTCAACTGGGAGGGAGGAATAACAAGAACAGAAGGAAAGGAGGAGAGTCACAAGTGAGGGTGGCTAGAAGAGAAGGCAGGAGGGAAAGTCTGTGACTCTCATGCATGTTTTATCAGTTCTCACCCCTCCTCTGTGAAGTAGCTGATTGGCACCATCTCATCTTGCAAAAGAGGAATTAAACCAGGGGAGACGGGAAAACATTCTCAGGGCACATGGCCAGTAAATGATAGAGCTTAGATCTTCGACTCCAAACCGAGATGAGAATGCTTCCCATATTGCATGTTCTGGTTTTGGAAGAATGGTAAACCATACACTGGGCAGCTGTATATCTTCTGCCTGGGTGCTATTCTGTGTCCTAGCTATAGCTTCACTGCCTTCCAAGAGACGTTCATTAAAATTGCTGACTCAGGAGCCGTTTTATCCTTGTTAGTGATAAAGCCACTCAGGGCTTCTACCTACAGAACCCAGAACTAAGCTGACTCCTTCAGATAAAGAAATGCCATTGGACTCAATAGAGGCAGCAGAGAATGATGGGCTGATAATGGCTTATAGAAACCCAAGGTCTGGCATTACCCAGGCAGAGCAGAGCCCTGATCTTTTCTTTACTTCTGAGCCTGTTTCAAGCCTTGAGACTGGTCAGGAACTTGATCGTCTGACCCGTCTCTAAAACATCTCTCTCTTGGTTGCATAGGAGTCCCAGTTAGGATGAGCTAGTTTGGTGCTGACCTGGATTATTCTTACAACAGGCAGTTGATGGAACAGGGCGATAAGCTTCATTTTGAAGTTTAATTTCTTGAAGAAAGATTATAGAACTATTATCTTCCTAGGTTGAAACCAGAAAAACAAGACTTCCTCCTCTCTGTGGTCTGGGTTGCTGGTCCAATTGTGTCCCTTCATGGGTCTCTGGAATTAGAAGATCAGGGGTTCAGCCTGGCTGAGTTTCTGATTCTGTGATCTTGGCCAGTGCATTTCCCCCCTTGGGCTGCTGTTTCCTCTTCTGTAAATGAAGGCGTTAGGTTAGATCAGGGGCAGGCACACTGTGGTTTAACCGGCCAAATCTGGCCTACCATCTATCTGTTGGTTTGTTTTATAGGCAACTATATTTTTAGAGCACTGTTAGGTGATCTATTGAGCAAAGCTGAGCAGAAAGCATGGTTTCCATTTACTCCCTGCCCCAACACACACAGCCTCCCCTACTGTCTTGCAACAGAGTGAGACGTTTATTACAATTGATGAACCTACATTGACACATTGTAATCACCCAAAGTCCACGATTTACATTAGCTTTCACTCTTGGTGTTGTACATTTTATGGGTTTTAACCCATAATGACATGTATCCACCATTACGGTTTCACACGGAATAGTTTCACTGCCCTAAAAGTCCACCTTTTTTTGAAAATAAAGTTTTATTGGTTTTATTGGAACCTAACAGAGGCTATCCATTTACAATGTAATGTCTTGGCTGCTTTTACACTATAATGGCAGAGTTAAGCAGTTGAAACAGAGACTGCATAGCCTGCAAAACCTAAAATATTTATTACATGGACCTTTACAGAAAAAGTTTGCTGACCCCTGGACTAGATGGTTTCCAGAATGCTTCAGAATCTATAATTTTCTCTTAGGTGATTCTGCAGTTTCACATTTAGAGGCTTCATTGTCTGTTCTTCCTCCTCATCACACTCCTTCCTTTTCACTCTCTCCTGGGGGCCCTCCTATGTGCTGACATAGCTGCCACTGTCCCAGAACAGAGGACTGTGACCCTGGACGTGGATGTGAACAACCGCACAGACCGCCTGGAGTGGTGCAGCTGTTATTACCATGGCAACTTCTCCTTGAACGCAGCCTTCGAGATCAAGCTCCACTGGATGGCAGTGACCGCTGCAGTCCTCTTCGAGATGGTGAGAACCTCCTCTCATGAGGACCGGGCCTTGGCTCACCTTGCAGAGGGGGATAGTGGATGATTAATGTCACTTTGTTTTTTAGTTCATGTCACTTTGTTTTTAGTTCAGGCTTCTATTATTTTTCACTTGGATTATTGAAATAGCCTCTTTAAAAAATTAAACATTGGAAAAATTTCAAACAGTCAAAAAAGGGCGTAGATCAGAGTTTCACAACCTTGACACTACTGACATCTGCAACCAAATAATTTTCTGTCTTGGGGGCTGTCCTGTGCATTGTAGAATGTTGAGCAACACCCCCGGCTTCTACCCACTAAATGCCAGTAGTACAACCCACCTTGAGACAACCAAAAATGCCTCCAGATATTGCCACCTGTCCCCAAGGAAGAGGGAGTAATGTCCCCAGTTGAGAATCACTGAGTGAAAAGTAAGTCCCTTTCCCACCCTCACCCTGTTCCCTGGGGTTTTCATCTAAAAGCAACATTCCTACCACTTGGCTAAGTGAACTGCCAGACAGATTCTATGCATATACAAAACCATGTTACCTTTTTTTTTTTTTTTTAACACATTCAATCGCTTGGGATATATACTATTTATATTATTTTTTTTATTATTACCTATGTATTTTCCATGCCAGTATAAATAAGTTGGCTTCATTGTTGGTTTTGTTTTTGTTTTGCCTCATTGTTTTTAAGGGCTGCAGAATGTTCTACTATTTATTTTTATCACAGTGTACTTAACCAATCCCTAGTTAATGAACACCCCTGTTTTTAACTCCGGTTCTCATTTGGAGGGGTACAGGGTATGGTTTTGCCCCTATAGGGTCATTTGGAAATATCTGGAAACATTTTTACTTGCCACAAATAGTGAGGGAGAGCTCCTGGCATCTAGTGGATAGAAACCAGGAATGTTGATCAGCATTCTACAATGCATAGCATAGGACAGCCTCGACAACAAAGAATTAACTAGCCCAAAATGTCACAAGTGCCAAAGTTGAGAAGCCTTGTTTTAATTGGTTTTCTGCCTATCTTTTCTCTTTCTTTCTCTCTAATGAGGTCATTTATTGCTCCTGAACTAAGGAGCCACCCTGGCCAACACCTATCCCCAGTTCCAGTGTCTTACAAAATAAACACTCCTTAGCCAAGCTGCCAGGAGCCCTCTGTAACCATCTTCACAGTCTGCTACTCTTTATATACTTTATCTTTTGGCCAAAAAGACTATTTTTCTGTGGCTTCAACTGAATCCCACTTCCCTCCAGCAATGGCCCCAAGTATCTCAAATAAATAGCTGAAAGCAGCAGTAAAGTTCAGAAAGAACTATGAAAAGCTTAGGAAATGACCAAAGAAAAAGGAGCACAGACAGCATCAGCTGGCAATGTAGAGTCTTTCTGTCCAGTTTGTATAGGTCTGATTTTGTCGCTCAAGCCATGATATCTCGGGAAAGAGGTTTGTCCAGGTTTCTGTCTGCCCAGTCCCCGTCTGTCTCCACGTGGCATTAGCATTTTTGAGGACCCTGCCCTGGAGAGAGTGTCATCAGGGGAACATTCTTAAGGTCCAAATTTAAAAAGACGCCCAGCTCCCTGTCCTGCTCATCTTGCAGAGGACACAAGCTCTTCCCCAGCTGGTTGACACCAGGATGACCACTTCCTCCAGACGGAACTAACCCATGGACCCAGTAGGCTAAGCCTTTTCCTTGGAAGCCCTACCATGTTATCCTGTCTCAAAACATGACCATACTATTCACACACACGGGTAGTTACCATTTGGCCAGAAGAATATTTATTTCTTCAGGAGAATTTAGGAGCTGTCTTTTAAAAAGACATTTTTCACATCAATTTATGTAAAACCTACTGAAAGCTGCTAATGCATCTATCATTATTTTAAGTTTTTATAAATCTCTAGTGCGTGTCAATTATTATTTTAAGGCAATGTCTAAAATTATTATAAATGAGATTTTATTAGGATAAATATTACACAAAATAAAAAGGTCATTGACTAAGCCTAAATGATAATCTTGGTCAGAGAGCTCGGCTTTTGTTGTACTGTTGTTGTGAGCGTTCCTGGGAAACTAAGAGTGGTCCCCTTCAGTTTTTAAATAATCATATTTATCTAAGTCGAGATAGTGGCCCAAACTGTAGTTTTCTGAAATAGTATTTGATACAAATTTATCTGTATGCCAGAGCCACATGCATCAGCTTAAAATATATATAATATGAGATTTATTTTTTAAAAAGTATCTTAAAACCTAGAAAATTGGCACTCTTCTCTAAGAAAATGTTAGTAATGAGAAGCTTTGTTCTTATGCCCCAGCCCCTTTCATTCTGTCAGTCATCAGACGGGCAGCTTTTGGGAGTTTGCTGGAGAGCAGCTCTCATTCTGCCAGGTCAGGCCTTATTGCTTTTGGCCAGAGGCCACCACAGTCATCTTGCCATCCTCATCATGTCCCACTCAGCCAGCCTGAGTGGATCGTTTTTCTGTTCAATACTTTGGACTTAGTAAATTTTTTATAAAGGACAAAATTAGAAGGCCTTAACCTATATCCTGTGACCTTCCTCCAACATCCTATAGAATGAGAATGGTTTTTAGGAGGCAAGAAAAAGCTTTCTCCAGTCTCTTCCTCCCAGAAGAAACACTGAAGCTGCAGAAGCTTGGGCCAGGAAGAGGAACTATGTACTCAACTCAGTTTTTCAAGTATTCATCAGGAGGTTAGATTGTGTGTTTTCCTGCCCTGGACCGGTTTAGAGCTAGCAAACATTGATAAACATGGCAATCAATGTGCGAGACACTGCCCTGGCGGCTTCACTCCTTGGGCAGTATTTTCTCTTGTCTGAACAAACTTGAAAATGACACTTTTTTTCTGTGCTTTCCACCAGGTCCAGGGTTGGCATCGAAAAGCCACCTCCTGTGGCTTTTTGTTGGTCCCAGTTTTGGAGGGTCCCTTTGCTCTGCCCAGTTACCTGTATGGCGATCCGCTTCGAGCCCAGCTCTTCATCCCACTCAACATCAGCTGTCTGCTTAAGGAAGGCAGCGAGCACCTATTTGACAGTAAGAGATACTCCCCTCTCGGGATTCTGTCTCTATGAGTAAGATTCCCTCTTTCCCCCAAGGACGCCTATCTAGGTATCTGATCCACACAGGCCAGTGCATAGAGGAAGCCTTCAGACAAGGAGTGGAAAGAATCTGGGGTTTAATCCTCATTCTTCACTTAGTGGCTGGGCAATCCTAAACAAATCACTTAATGTCTCTGAGTCTCAGATTCCTTATTCCTAAACTGGGGGTGGCTTTGAGCTGCTCTGCAACTCAGGAAGACCTTCATAAGGCCTGGAGCGGAATGGTGGCTGGGAGAGGGTGTGATACTCTATAAATCATAAGTGACCCTGGTGTTCTTCTCACACTGTCCTGGTCTGTACTCCAACCTAACTGGTTTGGGCTGTGGGAATTTGAACCTCACAGGAGACTTGAATCTGCTGTTTCATGCAAAAAGGCTGAAAAGGGGAGGCAAGGAAAGCAAAAGAGGAAACAATGTCCTTTTGTCCTTTTGTGCAAAGCTGTGGTGTGTCAGCACCTGGAACATTGCACATGGTTTGGGTCCCGAATCTCAAGGAAGACAGAACAGGAAGAGGCTCATAGGAGGATATCAGGACTCACATGGAGCCCTTCCCTTAGAACAGGGTTGTCATTCTGAACGGGGAGCACAGGGGCCACTGACCCTGCCCTGCTGTCCCACCCAGGTCCACCAGAACTCTGAGAACAGGTGTAGGACAGCTCGAAGGATGCATCTTCACCTAGCCCAGAACTTTATATCACCAAGTGCTCATTGTGATGAACATGTAAATAGCTCCTCCAGAGCTTTTGATGAACTTGCAGATGAACTCTAAAAATGGAAAGCTAGAGTTGCTAATACATTAGGAGCCTCCTTAGTTTCTAGATACCGACATTATCAATGTGAAAGAAAAAGCTTTGGTTGTAAGGGAGACGCTTTCTTCCTGGGCCCTTGTAAGTCTGTGTTATGGTTGGTGGCAGAGGACTGGCTCAGAGGTCTTGCTGGGCTGGGGAGGCCAAGCTAAGTATTTCTGCGCTTTTCCTGAGACAGGCTGTCCCTGGGGTACAAATGGTTTTCATTCTAATGGGCCATCTGTATATTCTCTGTTTACATCTTGGAAGATGTTTTTGTATAGATGCAAGGTTTGAATGATAGTTGGGATTCCAGAGGAGCCCCACAGTGATCCTTAGAGTTACAAAGTGCTCTTCTCTCTCTCTCCCTCCACCTCACTTCCTCCCTTTCTCTTTCCCCTTCGTGCTCTCTCTCTCTCTCTATCACTCTCTCTCTCTCTATCTCTCTCCATCTTTCTCTCTCTCTCTTTCTCTCTCTCACACATACATACTTTCATGTGCCCTCACTGTGTGACTGAGACAGGACCATTTTTGCAGTTCTGAAATGCAAGATGATTATGTTCATATCTCACAATTTTAAGCCAGATACCACCTCATACTCCTGTTTTTAATATGTTGAGGGAACAAAAAAATTGTTCCCCACACCATCCAAAGACTTTTCTGGGGTTTTCCACCTTTATGGTAGCAGCACAGCATTGCTTCTGGGGCTGGCATGGGAGGACATCTTTATGTGAGCTGGTGGTATTCTCTGCCAGTTGTAACCTAGTCTTCAAGACCAGCATCCTCTGTTGGTTGCCATGGTTACAACTGAACGAAAGGAGCCCTAGCTTCAAGGAATAAGGACTTAAATCTAAAAATTGATTTTCTTGCTTCTGTGCTGCTTCTCTTCTTGTTATCACTCCTTCTGATAATAGTGAATTCAAAACCTTAAAAACCTGACAAGAATCTTCTGTTTGTGTTTTTTCCTATTAAAGCCAAAGTCTCTTTTCTCTCTTGCCCTTAGTTGCCCAGAATCTTCAAATCTATCCTAGATAGAAGATTTCAAATGTGGAAGGAGTAACAAGGCCACTGCAGGCACCCCTGATCTTTGGGATGTCATGTGCCATTGTTGCTCCAGGCCTCAGCATCTCAGTCCTGAGAGCAGCCCGCTCTTTGCCTGGTGCTGTGTGATAGGCTGCACAGCCCGCCCACCTCCTCCCTCTGTCCTCTCCAGCCCTACAGAAGGAGCAAGGCTAGAGCAATGAAGTGGGCAATGATGGAGGGCAGCGGTATGCATCCCTCCCCACTGAGATGATCACTTTTCCCCAAATCATTTTTTATATATTTGTTTCAATGTTCCCACCCCTAAAATCGAGCTTATTATATTGCCTTTCCTTATAGGGAAATGGAAGATCGGTAATAAAAAATTTAAAAATATTTTTTGTTCGCTCTTTAGAAGCAGATAACATGCATTTAAAGCTTATCCTTTGTCTGTACTTTAATATCATGCTGCTTTCCACTTTTGACATAGTAGGAAGTAATTGGCATGAGTCTTCTACCAAGTTCTGATAGCTCACATTGGTTACTGAGGACTCATAATTATCCTCTTTCTAGATCCTGATAGGACTTGGAGGAAAGGATGGTGAGAGTTCATGGGTGTCACTTTCTTTAGGGTGTCCCACCTTGGGACAGAGGCTGGTCTTTGCTAAAGTAGGCAGTGTGGAAAAGCAGAGCCTAGGCTCGAGGGGGAAGAATTGCCAAGAGTTGTGAGAAGGCCAGACCCAAGGAAAATTACAAACCTCGATGTCAGAACTCAGCATTTATTCTTTTCCTTTCAGGCTTTGAACCGGAGACATACTGGGATCGAATGCACCTTTTCCAGGAAGCCATTGCACACAGGTTTGTCCCTTAGCAAGAAAGAATAGTGGGAAGGCATCCTTGTTTGTCTTGAATAGCAGTTACCAAAGCAAAACTCAGCTTGTTTTATTTTGGGGAAAACAGATCTAATCCACCAATGACAAATTTGCTGCTTATCTCTGATAGGACCCTGGCTTTATTTTCAGAGATAAACACTACCTTGCCAGTTTCTGTAGCTGTTGTTTTTCAGACCTCAGACCTCCTTTCTTAGCTTCCAGAAAGACTCTGAGCCAAATTCTCCAGGAGATGACTTGAGATGAAAAACTGAAATTTGTCAAGAGCCCCTTGCCAACCAAAAGACAACCAATGGTTAAAAGGCTATAGATAAATCGATAGATATTTACTGACACTGAATGTGTGTTCCAGGGAAAGCCTTCCCTAGACTCAGCTGTCCACGCCTCAGGCCAGTCCAGCTTTGTCTCCAGTGTCAATTACTGCTTCTTGTTAATCATGGCATAAGCCAAAGCCTCTCATTCCTGCTTGAGTAATCATCTTGCTATACCTTCTTCAGTATCATATCTCCTTATTTAAGCATCTTCAGCTACTTGACATGTACACACCTGCCACCCCCCAGCCACAGGGTGAAATCCAGACTCTTCAGCCTCTCCTCACCCAAGTTGACCCTGGCCTTCCTTAGACCTTATGCTTCCCTTTTCTTCGTAGACCTAGCTCTGATGCTCAGTAAAGGCTGTGGAATGAATGCCAGCGCATCTGGTTTCCTCCTTTCAGTGGGAGGGGATGCTAATGTGGGACAGAGGGTAGGGAGTGCAGTGATTGGTGGGAAGGGCGTCAATGTGCTGCAAGCAGACAGGCCTGGTTCACCTCCGCCTCCACCAGCATCTGGCTGAGGAACCCTGAGTGAGTCCTGGAACTGCTTCACTTTCGTCTTCTCACTCCTCACAGGGTTGTCGGGAGGGTTCTCTGATGTTTCTGGCCCCTAGTAGGTCCTCAGTAGACAGCAGTTCCTATTAGGAAGACCCTAGGCAACTGACAAGTTGATCAGCAGATTTGATGCTGCTCAGCTCATATATCATCAGGCAGTCACTGCACCTTACTGGCTGGCTATCACTTGGGATGTGGCCTCTGTCAAATCTGCTTTCACAGCATCCTCCTCCAGATCTACTGTAGTCCAGATTCCAGTCATGACTTCTTTAAACTATTGCTGTAACCTCTTCAGCCTGCTTTTCTAGCCTTAGATTTCCTCATATATCTCTTGCCCAGTCCCCATGTATCACTGCTCGGGACTCTGCTGTGGGCCCCTTCAGCTAAACCTGCTTTCTTTTCACCTAAAACTGCTCCCCGTTCCTCCCCTAGACCCCTTCCCCCACCTTCCCACCTGAGCCCCATCCACTTCTATACCTTCCACTCTGAATCCCTCCTTCTCTTTTACCCAATACACTCTGTCCATCTATCATACTAATTTGGGGGGCCCTGGCGGTCAAGGGCATGCATTTTCCTCATTTTTGTTTCCTCCTACAAGGCCTAACAAAGTACCTTGCCCAAAAGTGTTGTTTAACATGTAGCTTTTTGCATAGAGTGGAACTCTAGGTGGGAATGTGGCTCTGAGAGCAAACAAAGGTCCATCTCAGAAAGAGCTAGAAAAATATCTGGCATTCCATCTCCTCCTTCATCTTTGGGCAGTGAGCATGAAATTAGTACAACCCTTTCCTAGGGACTGGATCCCCCTAGCCTCACTGAGATCCTGGCTCGTGTGCTCCCCAAGTGGTCAGTACAGGGGGCCCAGGACCATGTTGTTAAATTACCTTTTTTAAATTAAACATCCTTCCTAGTGACCCAAGGAAGAAATGAGGCAAGAATCTGGTCAGGCTGATGCATGCTGAATAAATAAATGGCCTCTATTGAAAGTAGAGGGGAAGAAAGGCAAAACCCAGGGTCATTTCCACATGTGATAGAATCAGTGCATGTTAGCCTATCTGTTTAATTTGCATATCTGACTTCATGTGTTCTTCAGCAAATAGTCATCAAATGCCAATATAAAGCCAGCAGCTTATATAGAGCTACAACACAGCACCTCCCTGAGGACCTCAGTCCATGAGAAGAGATATTTTACCTCCTTTAGGTCTGCCTACATCCTTGCCTTCATTACATAAACCCCTCAGACTCAGAGCAGGGCTACATCTATTAACACGTCCTTTATAGCACTTAGCAGGTAGAACTGTAATAAATGTGCTTTATGGAAATAGAAAAACCAGGAATAGAACAAGCCATAGATGAGAAATGGAATAGAACAGCTATAGATGAAAAATGGCCCCTCCTGCCTGTTTCCAGAACACAGTGAAGCAGACAGCACCAGATTGGTGTTTCTCAATTTTAAGAAAAAAATTTCAATTAAGATACTTTACTTTAATGCCTTTATTGAGAACCTAGTATGTGCTTAGTGTGGGAGACTTTGAGGACAGAGAGAGAGGTGTGGTAAGGTAAATAAAGATAGGACCATTTTCTGGAGAACCTGGCAGTCCCAAGGATGTGAATGGACACAGTGGGAAGGTCTAATGGGAAGACTGGGGGTGCACGGGAGGGAGGGGGTGCTGGACAGAGATGAAGGCTGTGTGAGAAAGAGTGTGGCAGGTGAGAGGGCTTTCACCACCACAGAGATGAAAAGAGGCTGAGTGGGAGGGGATCTGTTGAGGGGATCATTGAAGGGGCGGAGGTTGAGATGCGGTAAGGACAAAAATTAGCATCCTGAATGTTCTATTTTGAAAGAGATCTTTCCTTTAGCCCAGACTGCCAGAGAGTCCTATTAGCCACATTCTCTCCCCTGTCCCTTTAGCTAAGACAGCTAATCAGTGTGTTTTCCTGTCCTTCGCTTAGGTTTGGGTTTGTTCAAGATAAATATTCTGCCTCTGCTTTTAACTTTCCGGCTGAGAACAAGCCTCAGTACATCCATGTTACAGGTGAGGCACTCTGAGCAAAATGTGGGCAGGTGGGCCCCTGTGGCGGGAGTGTGAGCCCTGGGAGAGGCCTGGCCCCATGCTCCAGGGTTCTTCCCTCGCACCAATCCCGTGGCCACAGAAGCACCCCAGCCAAGTGTGGGCACCCCCTGCTGTGGCTGTGACACGGTTCCTCCTTTCCTGGCAGGAACAGTGTTCCTGCAGCTGCCCTACTCCAAGCGCAAGTTCTCCGGGCAGCAGCGGCGGCGGCGAAACTCCACCAGCTCCACCAACCAGAACATGTTCTGTGAGGAGCGAGTGGGCTACAACTGGGCCTACAACACCATGCTGACCAAGACGTGGCGCTCTAGTGCCACAGGCGATGAGAAGTTTGCCGATCGGCTGCTGAAGGACTTCACGGACTTCTGTATAAACCGCGACAACCGGCTGGTCACGTTCTGGACGAGTTGCCTGGAGAAGATGCATGCCAGTGCCCCGTGAAGCCAGGGTCAGAGGATGGCGAGGATTCCCATCTTGCTATTGATATTCAATAGAATCCGTCAGGCTCTGGGCTGCAGATGTCAGTTTGCCACTGTCGGCGAGTGGGGGCTGCTGCTGCTGCTGCTTCTGCACTGGTGTTCTTCCACTCTAGGAGAAAGATTTTGGAAGCAGCTAGCACCCAGAGCAGGTGGGAGGCCCAGATGGCCTGTGGGAAGGCTTCAGTACTGGGGAAGGGGGCAGACAGCCCCCATGAATGTCCTCTGAGCGTCCTTTTCCTCCACCATCCGTGGGCTGTTCAGAGCAGAATCTGCCACTTCCCGCCTAGAAGAATGCACAGGATGTAAGATAATTTTGTGAAATAATGTACCATAAGCTCACACCAACTGTATATACCTGTACATATCAGAAGCAGGAATAAAATGTCACGTGCGGCATCTCTGTCCCCAGCCTGATTTCTGGCTGCAGCAGTTCCATCCTCTGCTGGAAAGTCATGTCCTGTTGCCAGGACTGTAGTGGCCAACGAGGCAGTTGCAGACAGTGAGGAGGACTTTAGAATTCACTATCTTAGAGAGCCTGGCTGAGAGTTTACTAAAAGATGTCTTTCCACAGGCCTGTGGGCCAGAGTAAGGAAAGTTTCTATCAAGTCTAGAGAGCAGACAGTAAAATATACTAGGAAACTGCCGGTTTGTTCAGAGGTGTATCTTGCCAAGTAAATGAGCCCAGCTCTGGCTCGCAGACCTCAAGGCATTCTGAAACAAATCAAAGGAAATCCTCTCTCAGCTCTGACTGAGGTTTAGGATCTTTAGCACCCTGCCCTAACCTGCTGAGAGTGTGGGGGTTACTGTGGACCAGAGGGGTACATGACAGTTACTGCCGCTTCTTCCCCCTCCATCTTGCCACACCGAGTTCATCCCAAGCCCTGTTGATTTACCTCCTCAAGTGCTTGCAAATCCATCTACATCCTCCAAGGCCTTCTGCTGCCACTCTCAGCCCAGCCCTTTCTCATCTTCAGCTTCCTCGTGCATGGCCAGGAGGACCTCCTCGGTCGGCTCTGCTTTCACTCCGGGCCTTTCTCCTCTTGGCAGAGTCCTTTTTTAAAAACCACTCAAATGGTGTTCACCACTTATTTAGACTTCTGGTGACTTGAACCTCAAGAAATCTTAGATGCGGCCCTGCATGATCTGGTCCCAGGCTGTTTCTCCAGCCACCTGGAACATCGCAAACGCTTTAGTGGCTCAGCTCCTTGTACACACTGTCACATGTGCCTAGAACACTCCTCTCCACACCCAGTCACTCCTGGTCATCATGCATCAGCTCAGCTCATGTCACTAATCCCCCATGATGACTTCCCACAACTCCTTGTATTTATCCAATGCACGACACGTTGACACTCTAGCATGGCAGAAGCTTGCCTATTGCATTCATATATTTGTTCCTCAATGTGTGGCATAATAGTAGATGCTGGAGAAATGGTTGTTGGCTGAATGTGTGAACTCGGGGCTTGAGTGTTGGGCACAGGGTGTCATATCTGAATCACTCCCTCACTAGCTGGGTTCCTCAGTTACTTAGTGGAGGCCGTTTCTGCATCTGTAAAATGAGCTATAGATGCTGCATGTACAGACTTTGAGAGAATAGCTTTGTTAATGTATGTGAAAGAGCACTTGTTGATAACTAGCATGGTGCAGAATCTTGATAAAAATTCATTCTTTTTCTTTTTCACCTCTTTCCTCAGAGAAACCTTTGCTCCTTTCTAAGCATCAATATCCTTCAATTACTATATGGGAGACTGTCTCCCAGGATGGTTGGAGGATCAAAAGATAGCTGTATATGAAAGGATTTGCTAACCAGCAGGCAATAAGCAAACGTAGACTACTCTCACATTCCCAACTGGGAGCCCCCTTCATAGTCATCTGTGATCCTCAGAATCCTGCATGTAAGGCCGGCAATCGCCCCTGCCCTCTTCCCTCTTGCAAAGATGACCAGAGAGAAGAAGACCCAGAGAGTGATTTGGTGGAAGAAGAGACAGCTAAAAAGTTAGAATGCCAGGTCTCTATCCTTCAGAGTCAGGACTAAAATGCACATGCCTCAAGCCCCAGTTTCCCTACTAGGTGCTCCCCCTGCCTTCCTCCTCTCTGACCAGCACCCCCTTCCTCCCACTCGTCCAAGCCAGAATTCGGAAGTCACAATCCTCCTCCGTCATCATCCAGTCCTCCCACCTATTCCTACTGCCATCACTCAGACTCGCCCTCCTTCTTTCACCCCTGCCGCCCAGATACAGAGCCTGGCCCTTGGGGAGTGTGTGGTTTGGTTAGATAAAAGAGTATGTGTGTCTGCTGATTACAAGCCCACCACCAGATGATAGATACTAATAACCATTTCTTGGTAGAAGAGAGAAAAGCGATAGGCTTGGACCAAAGAGGACCTGGGTTTATATTCCAGCCCTGCCATTTCTTAGCTATGAAAATTAAGGATAGTTCTGTCTCTTGAGCCTATTTTCTCAGTTTCTTCACCTTTCTCCCCAATCATCATACACACACACACACACACACACACACCTGCACATACATACCTCTGAGTATTGCTCTTCCTCTTGTGCTGTGACACTGTACTTATTTGCTAACCTGTTTTAGCTCACTAGGCTGAGAAATGTTTCTGGCACACTCTGCAGTCAATAAGAGTTGAATGAGTGAGTTGGTGAGATGAGGGGAGCAGGTGGATTTGGTAGGGTCCTTCACAGAGCCCAGCCCTTAGGAGAGGACACATGAACTATGAGAAAGACCTGGACAGAATCACCTGATCTCACTCCCTAAATCATATTGAAGGCACTTATTCATGTTGAGAAATGAGGCCATTAAAGGCAAGACGTGTGTGACATGCCTTGGGTGACCCCAGTGTGGGTGAGGATGAGGGTGGTCCAGTAAGAGCTGTAGAGCAGAGGGATTCTT
The DNA here is from genome assembly GCA_004027375.1 of Macroglossus sobrinus. Taxonomy (NCBI): domain Eukaryota; kingdom Metazoa; phylum Chordata; class Mammalia; order Chiroptera; family Pteropodidae; genus Macroglossus; species Macroglossus sobrinus. The sequence continues at coordinate 379,725 of PVKZ01001260.1, forward strand.
AGAGATCTGGTCCAACCTCTTCATTTTCTCCCAGATAAACAGAGTGACCTGTCCCCGGCTCTAGATGGAACCAGCACAGGACCCGGGCTCCCAGCCAAGTGCCTTTCTAGGCATTTTTTTTTTTTTTTTTAGTTGGTAGTGTGGCAGTTCAGAGGGCAGGCTCAGGAGACAGATGACTGGATTCAGATTCCAGCAGCACCACTTGCCAGCACGTGACTCTGAGTAAGTCACTGCACCTCTCAGAGTTCCGGTTTTCTCATCAGTAAAATGAGACAACACCACCACTTCATGGAGCCAGGACAATCACATGAGAGAATATGGGTAAAATCCGGGACAATGCTTGGATTGTTGTGACCACCTCCCTAAACGTGAGCTGTTTTGATGATGACGATGATGACCCTAGGAGTTTAGAGAAGGGAATAACCACAGTGGGCTAGAGTGAACAAGGCCGTCTTTACCCCATTTCCTGTTTGCCCCGAGACTACTTGCCAGCAGTGCTTACGGCTTTAGTGTTTACCCTGAGGTAACTCACAGATTACAGTCCTAACCTCACCCCCAAAATTTGCCACGAAATGTCTCGCTCTCATTATTATTTTCGCATCACTCTAGTATATCGATAGTCTTTGGGAACAAATGACATGATTCTATTTATAGCATTCTGTTTTCACTTGTGGTATCTCCATTTGCAAAATATAGTAATTCTCAATCGCTAAAAATGTCAAATCCTAGAAAACGTAGCATTCCTACATGTGGTGTTAAATTAATGCTGGCAGGGAGCTGTGTTATTTTCTAAACTGGAGACGGGTTAAAGAGGAAGCAGCCTCCAGCCTTGTGGCATGTGGCAGAGTAGTCAAGAGGTAGGACTTCTTGTTCCGCCTTGGGCTGGACGGCTGCTCCCCTCTACCTACTGTGGTTGTTTTGCCTTGTCTGGGTTCTAAGAAATTCTGCTGGAAAGTTTTTTCTGTTGGCAAAGACGCCATGTTGCCAAGAGCAGGAAGAAGGGCCTCCTGACCACACTGCTTTCATGAGCAGGGTTTTTGCCCCAGGCAGACAGCTCTGAAGACATTTCTAAGTCTCATGGTTGTGCTTGGGGGTGCACACAGGCCCCCGTACACCTGGAGCAGCACGAGCTGGCCTCCCAGACTTTGTAATGAGTCAGGTGAGGAATCACACAGGGCATGAGATGCAGAAAAACATGATGGGAAAAGAAATGAGTAAAGGGTAACATGTCCCTTTACCAAAGGAATTAGAAAGAAAAACAAAAAGGCTTCAAAGCAGAAGTAGCTGTCTTAGTCCCCTACTTGTGGTTCTCCAATGCTACTGTGCAGAACATCTCGCTTAAATCACAGCTTCCACAGCCTTCTCCCGAGATTCAAATTCAGGAGGTCTGGGACTCTGCATGACACTCCAAGTGATCCTGCTATCACTGGTCCATGCGAGAAACCCCGCCCCAGACTCCCTCTGGCTTCCTCCTGCCTACTTTATACACAGTTCTAACCAGCCTGGAAATCTGATTCTCAGACCAAAGCAGATTAGAAGCTGTACATTACAGGCAATGTAGTAGAGGCAGAGGACTCAACAGCAGAGTGAAATGACAACTGACAGCTCAACGGATAGCTACAGGGACCGCCAAAGGTACAGGACCTCCAAAGGCTGAGAGTTGGGCCAGGAAGTGCCAAATCTTTTGTTGGATGGGCACTGAAGTCTGTATTCCCTTGGTAGGCAGTGACCTATCAAAACAATTAAAATGGAACCTATGGCTATTGTAAGGAAGAAATACAATTGACCCTTGAACAATGCAGGGGATAGGGGTGCTATCCCCCACACAGTCAAGAATTCACATATAATTTGTCAGGCCTCTGCATATGGAGATTCCCACCACAGTTGGTTGAATTCATGGAGGCAAAACCTAGGATATAGAGGGCCAACCGTATATTTATTGAAAAAAAAAAAATCCTTGTATAAATGGCCCCGTGCGGTTCAAACCTGTGTTATTGAAGGGCCAACTGTACATGAAATACACCTGAGACACGAAGGAAATCTGTGACATGAAGGAAATCTGTGAGGCTTTGGTAAAGTGGATGGAAATCGGGGGAATAGAAAGCTAAATAGGAGCCAACTGACAGGCCTCCTCAGTTACCAGAAAACTTCAGATACATGGAATAATGATGATCACTCCATTTCTTGAGCGCTTCCTGTGTTCTGGGCATGCAGTATGGAGCATACATGCCTTTTCATTGTGTACACTTATCATCATACCAGAGGCAGAGGGCCTCAGGAGGTGGGGCCTAAGACCCCATAGCCAACAGTGGGACCCCAGAGCCCAGTTCCCACTCCCTGTGCTGTTGCCCTCACCTTCTGAGAGTGCTGGGTCAGTGAGGCAGCGCCTGCCGCTCTCTGTGGCCTCTGTATTCTTCTCAGCAGACTATCCTGTGAGTGGTGCAGTCCTGCTCAGGTACAGATGCTGTGTAACATGCACATAACCTCACATACAGGCTCTCTGGTAGGGAAGAGTTACTGACTCTGAGTGGGGGCCTTTCTTCTCTCCTAGGCCCTTCTCTGGAAGGCACTTTCTGGCTCACAGCCCCTGACTTCAGCCTGCAAGCACTTCAGGCAGCTCCAGGCCTTCACACTTGCCCTAAGCCTTTTGCGGGGCAAAGCAGGTGCCAAGAACTCAGTCCTATCTGCCTTTAGATTTGACTTCTATCTGCTTCTCTCGCGGCAGCAAGATTCACCTATTTCTCAGTGAATTGGCACATACTCCTTCCATAAAGAAAATCTGGTCCCCATGAAGGTAAGGGGAAATGGAGAGTTGCTGTGTGATCCTCAGCAAGTTCTTTTCTCTCTGAGCCCTAACATTTTCATCTGAACTCAACTGGCAAAGAGACTGGGAGAAACCTTGTGTGTGTGTGTGTGTGTGTAGGGGAGGGGGGGCGTGGAGGTGGGGGCACAAGATTTCAGACCTTCTGTCTACTCAACTGAAAGGAGAATCCCTGTCAGTCTCAGGCAGCTCACTGCTATCGTGACTGGAACTGAGTCTGCCTCCTCTCTGTGAGCTTTGAATTGTACCAGATTGCTTATCCAGATTGAATTTCCCCTCCTCCTTTAATTCTCAAGTATCTCTTGAGACAGAAAATATAATTTTTAAGCCCATGGCATCCTGGGAAAGAAACATTTCCTGGCGCCTTTGATATTCATCCAACCCAAGTAGCTCACATCCTTCTCTCCACAGCCTGAGAACATCTGGTGGGCATGGCCAGGTGCTGTCTTGGGAATGGGGCCCCTTTTCAAGATGAAATATGCTGCCGCTGCTCAAGCCATGTGTCCTCAGAACCTTGAGCGACACAAGCTGAAGAGGTTGAGCAGGGCTCTTCCAGAAGCGACCCTGTGAAACTTTTATCCTGACACTTTCAAGACACGCCTCCCCTTGCCTTTTCCAGGCCCCTGCATACTGGAGGAGAACCAGGATCTGGCTTGGGGTTCTCAACTGGGGGGGGGGGGAGGATTTTGACCCCCATCTGAAAGACATTTGGCAACATCTAAAGTCACTTTGAGTTGTCACAACTGCAGGAGGTGCTACTGGCATCTAATGGGTGCTTCTAATCACCCTATGCTGCACAGGACGGCCTCTACAACACCCCCAAATGTCAGTAGTGCTGAGGTTGAAATACCTTGAACTAAATTCTGATCAGATAAGAAGTTTCCCTTCCTCCTGTGACTTTGGAGGAAGAAGGACTTGCCAGTAGCCCTTGACTGTGGAGCTCTAAACTCCTTGATGACAGCCCAACCCCCAATCTCCTGTACTGATTACTCTTGCTAGGTTCCGAGGTCAGTGTGGCTAAGAGATCTGCTTGGAGCCACACGGCAAGTTATGGGCAGAAGCAGGATTCGAATCCTGGCTGTGTTCAGCACTCACGTGCTATGGCATGGCTCTTGTGTTTCCTTCCTTTCCCATATAGCTTGCCTCTCCAATTGTATAGAAGCTCCTTGAGGGAAGAAAACACAGCTTGCTCATCCTTGTGTCCTCCACTGTAAGTGCCCATCACACACAGGTGCTCGTTTAGAATTGGTTGAATTCATTCAGCCAACATGTATGCAAAGCTGAACCAATGAGGGAGCTGCTCTCTTGGTGAAGGGTAACAGACATGCAGAGCTGCAACTATGGAGCTCTAGGAAAAGCCTGTGTAGAAAGCACTACAGAAATAGAGGCGGCGGCTTAATGCTGAACCAATGCGGGAGCTGGGGAAGACTGGAGAAAGGGGCATTTGGGTCGGGATTTGAAGTCTGTGTAAGAGTCCAGTTGATAAGGAGGAGGGGCTGGGGACGAAAATTCTGGAGGGATAAAGGGCTTTGGCATCAAACCAAACAAGAGAAGGTGACAGCCTGGAAACTGGAGAGAGATTTTCCCAAATCTCCCCAACCCAGCCTGCACTTTCAACAACTGATTTCCAGAGGGAGATGAGTATTGTCAAGTCCAGGGTTCAGAGTGACAAATGGGCCATTGTCTGGGAGCCCTTGATCCAGCCTGGGTCCTGGGGTCACAGGGGCCGGTGGGGGAGGAGAGAACCTTGCTCACTTGTCAGGCTTTGCTCTTCCTGGCTCCGGATCTGGGTAGAACACAAGTTTGAACAGTCCCAGTCTCCGAGGGGCTGGCCGCCATCTCGGCTGGGAATTATCCCCTTTCCTCATCCCCTTCGTCTTCACACAGCCAGAACCCTGCTCTCATTCACCTGCCACTTCTGCCCCATGAGGCCCTGCCCAGGCTCTGGAAACTACTGAGCCAGGTGATTGGCATGAGAACTGGAGAGATAAGGGCTTTGAAACGTTCTGAGAACTGAACCCCTGTGCAGTGTGAGGGGAGCCCCGCTGTTCCCTGCTATTCCTGTCTTACTTTGACACCAACTACCTATAGGATCCTGTGCAAGTCTGCTCACCTCATGGGTGGGACCTCACGTTTGGGAGTGAGGGATGACAGTTCCTTCTGTCTCCTTCAGGGGGTAATGGTGAGGATCTGATGACGTCAGCTTTGTATGGTGACTGGCTTCTGATGGGAGCCATCTGAACCTTCTGTTTTGAATACGCCTAGAAGTCCTCCGACACCACCAGCTAGTTTGAAGCTTGGAAAGGGTAGGAAAGAAAGCCAATTACATTTATATTAATTTTATATTGTAACCCAAGCACCTGTGAGCCCAGTGTCCTACTCAAGCCCAAGGACAGCCCAGAGGGAGATGGGTGGGTGATGGTACCTCTGCTTCTCAGAGGAGAATCTGAGTCTTAGAGGAGTAGAGAGATTTACCCAGGGTAACTGAGCACACATATGGCAGAGAAAGAATTGAACTCAGGGATTCTCTACCCCAGGGCTCTCCCCTTAGTGAGAAGGAGTTGGGGCATCAGAGAAATAAGCCCACTGCTAGTGGCTTCCACAGTGGGGCAGTCGCATCTGGGAAGGAGGGAGGGCAAGGCTTGGTTGGGGCCTGGGCTCTCTGCACAGCAATGAGAGCCATGTCTGCAGGACCTCCAGTGCCTGATCACCACGCTGGCCACCGTTGGTGGTTGGTTCAGGAGGACAGGATCACTCTCTGGATGGTCTGACACACAGGATGTGTCTCACCTCAAAGCAGAAGTGAAACAGGGCACACTTCCCCTTGCAAGACAGGAGGCAAGTCTGACCCCACCACTGTCTCCTGCGGGAACCAGGAAACTGGCTGCCACTGCTAGGGTCTGAGAGTGTGGGATGACACAGAGAAGCCAGCCTTGTCTGGGGACCTACTCCATGTCCACCTCCCACCACACACGCCTTGAGGCCTCTTCACACATGTTTCTTTGGGCATCATCCATTCAATTGAAAGATATTGTTTCTATCAGGTGTTATGATTTAGACTCTAAAGGAGATGGCCCTTTGTATAAGTCCCCTGTCACCCAGCAAAATTACAGCCAGTCCGTAACTACAAGAGGGAGATTCATTTATGGTTTATTCTCTCATTCATTGTTCTCCCATCAACAAATATATTGAGAAACATCCACATGCCAGGCATTGCGCAGATATAGAAGGATTAGAAACACAAAATTACATGGCTCACTATTGTTGTGGTTGTGAAATAATACCTATAGTTGTGAAAAGTACTCCAAAGGCCAAGCAGAGGTTGTTATGAGAGGTTTAATGGGACCTCCCAGTCTGGGACTCAGGGAATACTTCCTGGGCATTTCCATGGAGACCTGATGGATGGCAGGGCTTGCAAAGGGTAGAGATGGAGGAAGAAAGGTAGAGCTCCTGGCTCTGAAGACCCTGAGACCCTGAGATGGAAAGAAACTTGGTGGAACTGAGAGAGAAGGCGGAGGCTGGAGTAGCTGGAGAAGGAAGCAGAGACCAGATCACGCAGGACCATGCAGGCTATGTAAGGGGTTCCTCTGCCTATTGGATGCATCTTCAAGAGAGGGAATATCTTGAAGCCTGGGTGACCTTGGGCAAGGCTTTCTCTTCTCTCAGCCTCAATTTCCTCATCTTTTCAATAGGAACATATTCTCAGTCCTTGCAAGGTTGTTGAAGAGCACTTAGGTAAAACACTAGCACAGCAGCTGGCACAGTGGAGGTGCCCGAGAAGTGGAGCCATTAGTCTAATTTTTGTGACTGAGCCAGACCAGGAATCTGGGCTTCCTGCCCAGCCTCCCCTCCAGCGGCTGCGGCTGCAGTTCCTGCCTCCCCCCAGGGTTGCTTCTAGGAGACATGGAGCCAGGTGCCATCATCAGGGCTGAACACATGGGCCCCAGCTCCAACTTGCTCTCTACGGAAGTATTTCTCTGCTGTCATCACTGCCCTGTGCCAGGCAAGTTAATGCAGCCTGGGAAAGGCTCCAGTCTACAGCAGTGGTCAGCCCTAGAAGCTGATACACCACTTCCTCCTGCCAGCCCCCAAAGTGCCCCTGGCTTTGGCTAGATGACTTAGTCTTTACAGACTCCTGATTTCTTAATGGCAGCCATGTGCCATGCAGGTAAGGGGCAGGGTGGCACGGAACTGGCAGCCCTGGGGTTGACCAGCAGCAGGACTGCATTATGCTGAAAGGGTAGAGCCAACCTGGATTCTTCTGATTCAGGGGGAAAATCCTCCTACAGGAGAAAGATGCTGGCGTTGACCACGTGCATGTCTGGGGCTGTGCCAGGTGCTTTGTTTGCTACCTTGCTTTGTTCTAGCAACAACCCCTTGTAATGGGTATAATTGGCTGTCTCCCTACAGCTGGGTAACTGAGGATTGAGGTCACCAAAAGTCACCCAGTCGATAAGCAGCAGTCTGGATTCTATTCCAGGTTATCATCACATTGCCCTGACCCTCAGAGGGGGAACTTTGGATTATGCTTCGTTGTATTTTTGCATTTCATCCAGTGTTAGTTGAGAGTAGGAGACCTGGAAATGAAGTGGGCGAGCCTGAGCTTTGATTTCTTCATCTGGCAAGTCGCCTCAGGAGTGTCACAGGATGATCAAGCTGAGGCCACCTCAGCAATGGCAGGGTCAGCCCCACCATTTACAGAAAAAAAACTGAGGCCTCCAGAGGGGAAGCAACCTACCTGAGGTTACAAGGTTGGTCAGCGGAGTGCTTGGCCAGGCTGGACTCTCCTGTGGCCTCCTTTTTCTCACCCTCCCTGACCGGCCTCTATGCCTCTGTCCAGTCTTCACTCATTGGAGGATCCCAGCCTGTGGCCCCTGGATCTCTGCATCTCATTTCCCTGGCGACCCAGTGCTGTGTTTCTAATTACTACCTACATGCCTGTGAGTCTCCACCTGGGATCTCTAGTCCTGACCCTACCTCTGAACTCCAACCTGTCTGTCCAGCTGCCTTCTTGGCCTCTCCTTAGAAATCTAAGAAAATAACAAACTGGAGATGTCTAAAACATAACTCTTGATTCAGCTGTGTCCTCTTAGCTCCCACCCAAACCTGCTCCTCCCAGTCTTCCCCATTTTAGTCACAGTACCATCATCTACCTGGTTTTTCAGGCTGAAAATCTTGGAGTTATCCTACATTTCCTTCCCTCAACTCCCACATCTAATCCATTAGCAAAAATATGTTGTGAACTGACCCTTCTCCCCATTTCCACCCTCACCTGATACAGCAGCAACCTAGCTTGAAAGCTCTTTTGCCTTCACAAATTTATTCTCACAGCAACCAACAGGCTCTCTTTTAAACACAGAACATGTCGCATCGTTCCTCTGCTTGAAAGCCTTTCAGTCACTTCACATCAATTAAAGATGAAATCTCAGCTCCTTCCCAGGACCTGCAAGGGCTCGTGGGAGCCTCCATCTCCATTCTCATTCTCCTCCTGCTCACTCAGGATGTTGCAGCATCTCCTCTTTCTGTTCCATGGACACCGCCAAGGTTGCCCCTGCTTCGGGGCCTTTGCACAAGTCCTCCCTCTTCTTGGAACCCTCTTCCCAGGATCATGGCTTAGTGGTTTCCTCATTGCTGGTGTCACTAGTTTCTTCTCTGACCACCCCATCCTCTTCGCCTGTCACTGCCCATCGCTGTGCCCTGCTAGCTCTCCCTCACAACCTGTCACTACCTGAAACCATCTATATTATTTGCCCACTTGTCATTGTCTTTTCTTCTTACTGGAATGTAAGTTCTGGGACTGTTTTCTGTCCCTGCCATGTCCTCAATACTTATAACAGTGCCTAACATGGTAGATTCTCAATGTGTGCTTGCTCACAGTACCACCACACAGACCAAGGGCCTAGCTTACCTATCAAGTCCATTCCAGGTTGCTTGTCCTCAGATTCTCTTTTGTAGGATGGCATTTCCCCATCCTAAGACTTCTTTAAGACTAATTTCTTTAAGCCTCTGACCTGCCAGCTCTCTTACCTACACACTGTGTGACCTTAGACAAGTTACCTAATCTCTCTGGGCCTCAGTTTTGTCAGCTGTAAAATGGAGATGATAACAAGGCCCACCTTAGAGAGTGAATGTGAGGATTACATTAATTAATGGATAAAGAGCACTTAAAACAGTGAGTGGGAAATGGTCAGAGTTCAGTAATGTTAGCTCTATTACTATTTACATCATCATTGCCACCATAATCATGTTTTTTTTTAATTGAGATATACTTGAATATAACCTCATATTAGTTTCAAGTGCACAACATAATGATTCGATTGCAAAATTATCACCATGGTAAGGCTAGTTAACATCTGTCACCAGTCTGACTCTCGGAAGAGACAACTGTTATTTCTTCTCTGCTTTCAAGTAATAATACATCAGGCCACTTTGCCTGCTCAATACCCCTCAGAGGCTTCCTATGTCACTTAAGAAGACCGAGCCCCTTTAAGTAGCCTGTGAGGCCCACATCTACCTCTCCAGCCTCATCTTGCCTATCTTTCCCTATTGTTCAACCTGCTGCAGTCACACTGGCCTCACATCTGTTCTTCGTGTGATTTATGCTCATCCTATACCAGGCACTTTGCCTGAAATTTGCTTTGTTATATATGGATTTTTATGTGAGGGCTGATTGTAGTTATATATGGATTTTTGGTCAGTGCCTGCTCTTCGTCCCAATCTCAGCTTGGTCATTACTGTCTCAGCCTCCCATGACCACTGACTAGGGGACTTCCCTTATTTCATGCTCTCCAGACGTTGGCCTCGGCTGGAGCCCTTAGCACAGTCATTAAATTGCACTTATTGGTTCTACTTGGATTAACATCTGACTTTTCTCATAGACTCTCAGCTCCATGAGAATAGAGACCAAGTCATTCTTTGCTCACCTTTGTACTCGCAGTGCTTGCAGGGTGTTTGCACATAGGAAGTATTCAGTCAGTATTAAATGAATGAGGGAATGAATGAGGGTGAATTGGTGAGCAGCCCTTCAGATCCAGCAGAGAACGGCCCTAAGACAAATCTGCTGCCCCTGCCTACCTGACAGGCCTTCCTTGCTGGCCTCAGGCCATGGAGCCAGAACAGCCCTCCTGACTTCCTGCAGGTTCCACTTGCTAGCAACTTGGCCTGAGGCAGGCCCCGCCTGCCCTGCTGCTGTCACGGGGCGCCCACAGGTTACCCGAGTATGAAAAGGTTTTGCTTGTCTAAGCTGAGATAGAAACTGAAGCTGGGACACGTTGGAGAAGTCTGTCTAGCTTCCTGAGCTTTGTTGTCTCACTGCCAGACACTTTCAGCCTTTCCTTCCCTCTCGAAACAGGGACACTGCGGTGTCCCTGATGATGGAGTGCTCTGTTCTTGTTCTTCTAGCCAATGGTGTTTTCTATAATTGGTTGAAACAGAGTTCCTTGTAGGCTCAGACCTGGACCACCCCCCCTACAGTCTGCACCAGGACTCGGCAAAATGAGAGAAATTGGGACAATGTAGGGAGTGTTCAGAAAGCTCAATTAATTTTCAGATTGTCTGCCCTAATTTTGTGCATCAGGATGCCCTTTCTTTTATAAAACAAGGGTGGTGGTGATAGGGTTCTTTTTAATTTTTTCCTAATGTCCTTGCTTGTCAGATCACCTATTTATTTTCTTTTGCAATTTGCTAGTCTGGGGAAAGCAGCTGAGCCAGGATGAGAATCCGGGTTTTCTAGTGCCAGGTTAGTGCTCTCTCTCCCCACTCTGCAGCACTCCCTGGAGGGGATAACATGTAGGGGAGACATGAGAGCTGGTTGTAAATTATTGATAGGCTGCCATGTGGAAGAGGGGGTGTGCTTACTCTGGTTGCACCCAGGAGACAAAATTGGGGTCACTGTGTGGCAGCTTCAGACAGGCACATTTCAACTGGTTTAGAATAAAGTTTCTGACAGGCAGGTATTCAATAATAGATAGGCTGCCCCACCCCACAGCATTCAGACACAAATAGAACAGCTATATTCAGGGGTGGTGGGAAAACTATTGGGACCTGGGGTCCCCATGAAGGATTTTGGTCTTAGATTCAACCAGGTTTCAGCACCAGTTTCACCATTTACTATCTGTATGACCTTGGACAAATCAGTTTCCTCCTATGTAAAATGGGAGTCATCATGCCTCCCTCAGGGTCCTCTGAGGATTTAAAAAATGAAGTGTGTGTACAACGCCCAGCCCACAGACTGGTCTTGCATGAGACGTAACTCCTCAGGGAGTTTCCTTAGAGTCTGGTAAAGAGTGAGAGACTCACAGAGAAAGGATAACTGCAGCAATTTATGATCAAGGACCAGCAAGGTGGCCCGGACTTATGTGCTGGGACATTTCTGAAGATGGGAGATCAGGCATGGGTTGATCAGGGAAAATTCCCGGGGGAAGGGATACCTAAACACACTCTTAAGAGACACAGTTAAGCTCTGGATAAGTAGAGAGGAAGGCGTGGGAACTTGCCAGAAAAAGAGCATACAGTGGTCGCTGGCACATAGTACATTTTATCCTTTGAACAACACGGGTTTGACTGCACAGATCCACTTACACGTGGATTTTTTTTTCCCAAATGTCTGCAGTTTATTTGAGCTGAGCAGTTCAAACCCGCATTATTCAGGGGTCAACTCTGCTTGGGAGTCCATTTATGTGAGGGCTGATTGTAGTTATATATGGATTTTTGACTACATGGGAGGTCAGTCCCCCTAACCCCCATGTTGTTCAAGGGTCAACCATAGTAAGTATTAACTGGAAGTAGCTATTATTATTAAGTTTCAAGGGCATGGCAATTTCTCTTTCCTAAGGCTCCCACAGCACTGGGGGCACATTTCTGGCACATCAGAGAACCTTGGTGTGTGTTGAATGAACAGACAGACGATAAGCTAGGCACAGAATAGAGAAAAACATGATTAGATTTAAGTAAGCTGGGAAAAATGAGAGCATCCACCCACATATCCATATACCCATCCATCTATATAACTGTCTATCACCTAACATTACCCACATACATACATACACCTTCTCATCCATTTATCCATCCATCCATACACCTGTTCATCTATCCATCCACATACCTGTCCATCCATCCATCCATCTATCCATGCGTTCATACATATGTTTCAGGCAGAGAACGAGACAAAGTCACTGCCCTTATGAAACTTACATCAAGTGGGGCAGAGCTTATAGAAATGTATCAAATAAGTACATGAATAAGTGTAAAATTGCAACTGTGATAAGTGCCACATATGAAAGGGATACATGGTGCCAGGAGAACCTGAAACAGGGAGATTTGATCCATTCAAGGAGGCCAAGAAAAGCTTCCCAAGGAAGTGACCATTAACTGAGAGCTGAAGGGTGAGTAGGAGAAGCTGGAATAATTGAGGAGGAGAATGAAGAATGTTTTAAGCAGAGAGGGAAGGGCACAAGCAAGGACAAGATGAAGTTAAGGGTGTCAGCGTAATAACACAGGGCCTCCTGGGCTTGCTAACGTTTTTGATTTTTATCCTTAGAGATTCTAAGCAAGCATCAGGTGACATGATCAGATTTGTATTTTTAAAAAATTGGCTGTTGTTATAGAAAATCGAAGCAGGGGATAGGATGAGCAAGTGTAAAAGCAGGAAGCCTGTGAGAAGCCAGTGTGGTCGTCCATGAAATCCATGACAGAACCTCAGACTGGGGGAGTGGGGTTGGGGTGGGGGAAATGAATGACTTGAGGGCCATTTAGGAGATAAAATGGACATGACTGGGCAGTGGATTTGGTGAAAATAATGAGGGTGAGGGAGTTGCCTAGGATGACACCAAAGTTTCTGGGTAGAACTGTTGCCAGGCAACAGAGTGAAAGCCAAGAGAGAGTGGGGGGAAGGGGTGGGACATACTTTCTCTTGCAGTTGTTATTATGCTCATGTTTGCAAAGTAAGGGGTGTCCGGGATGTGAGCACAGCATCCTGATCTCCTGCCTGAGGGCGAGAAGGCTTTTGAAGGAGGTTGCACATATCAAGCTGGAGGGCTAGGCCTGGGAGCTGGGGCTTTCAGTCTTAGCTCTGCATCCATAACGCTGTGTGACCTTGAGGGGCCAGCTCACCCCTCTGGGTCTTGATTCTAGAATCCATGGCCCAGCTGGTCTGGCATTTCAAAGCCACAAAGAAATTGGTCTTATTTGCATCCATCAGCACTATTTACAGGGTTTCCTCTTAGAAAGTTATTTCTTTTAGATCCATTTTGTCCAGAGCCTGAAGGTTAAAACAGCATTAAGTCTAGGATGTGAAATCTAAAAGGAATCACAAAGCTCATTTGTGCTATCTTCTAATTGTACAGAAAGGGGCAACGCCTGTGTCTGACCCTTATCTTTATCCTCCAGTACTACCCTATAAGTAGACTAGAAGAGGTGGAATAGTTTGTGCAAAGCCACAAAGCTATAGGGTGGAAAAGCACTATTTGGGGGTGAGCTCCACAGTTATTTTCTTACTTTGGAGGTGGAGAATTTCCTGCAGCCTACAGCCTGTTCTTAGGAGAGATGGGACTGAGTAGAGCTATGGGGATGGACTAAGATAATAGACACAGGTGATGTTGAGTGTCACGGGGGTCGGAGGGCAAGGAAGAAATGATTAAGGGGACATTTGAAGCTGTACCCTGTGAAACTGGGGTCCTTTCTCACTCTTTGAAGATGCCTCTTATCATACACCCCTGCTGTGACTCCTAAATGTCCTCCCTGGGCTGCAAGACACTCTTCGCAAGAAAAAAAAAAAAAAAAAAGACTGCAGAAAACTCAGCATACCCCTGCAAACAACAAAAACCTGGTTGGAACTTCGAGCTGAGGTTTCCATGGTGGCTCCACTCTGCCACTCTTCCCATTGGCCAGGCATCTTGTTTTGGCTTTAGCAACAGAGGCTCAGAAATCCATCTCCTTCCTGATTGGCCAGGCTGTGCTGCAGCGCCATGGCAACAGGGGCAGAGAGGACCAGCTCTGCAGAATGACTTGAGTCACCATCTACCTGGGGTGGAGCTGAGAGCCAGATGCAAAGGGGAATAGGTAGCCCCCACCTCTGCTCACAGTCAGGTGGGGAATCCTCCTCCTTGGTTGAGCAGAGTTTTGGAAGGCTGGCAGGCATCTCCTCCTCATCTAGTTTATCTTATATCTTGCAGCATCTTCCCAGCCCTTCTCTTGCCCTAGAGTTTCTATCTCTGCAGAAGAAAAAACAGACCTCTGGCAATGCCAGAGGTTAATGTGTTTGCCCAAAGTCATGCACGTTGCAAGCCAGTATTTGAACCCAAATTGTGTTGCCTGACTTAAAGGCTTTAAGAGGGTCTTGCTAGAAAATCCAGATGTTCTTTTTTTTAATAGACATTTTTTTAGATCAGTTTTACAGGTTCACAGCAAAATTGAACAAGAGGTGGAGATTTCCAACTGATTGCTTTCAGTTTTAATAGCAATCACTCTTTATTCATCAAACAGCTAATGCTTTCCAAAGCACTCTCCCATAAGAATCATTATCTGATCCTCCCAACAACCCTGTGAGTTTGGTAAGTCAGGGATGAATGCCCCATTTTATAGATGAGGACACCAGAGCCCAGAGATGACAAGTGATTTGTTCCATGTCACACAGCATATTGCTGCCACAGCTGCACCACCTAGCCTGCTGAATTCTTGTCAGGGTTCTAACTCCAAATCATTGACTTGCCCATACCAGGGCTGCTCTGAGGGATTCTCTCATCTGTTTAGAGAACAATACCAAATGAAATCAGGCATTCTAATGTGGACCAAGGCTTTCACACTATAACTCTGGTCCCTGTCACACAACTCCTAAATGTGGCTCCGGTCCCTAGGAAGGGTCTGCTTTTCACTACACACCTTACTGTCCACGACCCCTTCTCATACCTCAACAGGTAAAGCAAAACTCATAAGCTTAATACCATCAGTTTAACTACATGCTTGAAGCTGTGCTGACCGTGAGGGACGGTCTTCATTGTCCACCATTGAAGGTGGCAGGCGAAGGTCACACAGATAGCAGTGTGGCCAGGATTCTAACGTGAGACTACCTGACTTGAAAGCAGACTGGTTTGAACAGCAGTGATGCATGCTCTGCTCCTGCAGAATGCAGAATGTACCTCAAAGAGGCATCTGAGAGCAGATTCTTTTGCTCTTGGGTACACATTTTGTCCTTAGTTGAGGCTGTGGCTAGACCTATTTATTTATTTATTTATTTATTTATTTATTTATTTATTTGGGCACTGGAACAAAGCAGGCTCAGAGGATCTGCTTTGTGTTAGGGATTTAGAAATTCCTGGCCCTCAGGAGTGACTCAGTGTCCCCAGCACTGTCTCCCATTGCCTAGTTTCTCATTCTCAGCTTTCTGGTCCTACAGGAGGGTGTGGCTGGGCTGCTGGTAATCGGCAGTCCTACAGGAGGGTGTGGCTGGGCTGCTGGTAATCGGCAATAGACGCGGAGGAGAGAAAACTCAGAGCTCTTCTTGCTTTGAATCTGAGCCCCTGCTGAAAATGAACATTTTGCCAGTTTCCTTTCCTTCCTGCTCAGCTTGGGCTCCCTGAAGTCTTGTCCCTGAAACAGGACCGAGCCACCTGGCTGGGTCTGCTCTCCCAAGGGCACTGGTTTTGGAAGACGTGACAGGGTGGACACTCACACTTGCCACTCTGCTCTCCTAAGTGCCACAGCAGCCAGGGGCAGGCACATAATTTTACCACCGCCACCATTTTGCAGCATCTTCCCCACGCCAGACACCACAAAGGCACTAGGGAGGAGGCAGGGAACAAACCATTAAGACCCCTGCCCTCACAGAACTCACTGCCTACTAGAGGAGATGGACAATAAGTCCACGAGTGAATAAATCATGATTTCACATAGCGATCAATGCCTGGGGAATAGAGAGAGGCTGGCGGTGGGGGCTGGGGTGTGTGCTATTTGAGCCAGGATGGTCAGGAAAGAGAGGACTCTCTGAGGAGGTAACATTTGAGCAGACACTGGACTGAGGAGGAGGCAGTTGTGACCGTGTAACAAACCAACCTTAGTTGCTTACAACCATCTATTGTTTCTTACCAATCTGTGGTTGGCCTGGGTGGTTTCTCCGCCCATTTCTCCTGGTTACACAGGTGGCTGCGTGCAGCTGAAGGCACAGCTGGACTGGAAGGTCCAAGGCCCCACTCTTGTATCTAGGAAATGGTACTGACTGTTGGCTGGGGCGCCTCAGCTCCCTGTCACAGGCCTCTCATCCTCCAGTCAGCTAGAACAGCTGCCTTACATGGCTGTCTGGGGACTGCATTCCAAGAAGGTGAAGGCAGAATCTCCAAGGCTCCTGAACTCATAAAAGATACTTCTGTTATATTCTGTTGTCAAAGTAAGTCACAGGGCCAGCCTGGATTCAAAGATTAGGGAAAGAGACACCCACTCTTGATGGGAGGAGTGGGACAAAGTATTTGTGGCTATCTTTAATCTGGTACCAACTCTATGGTAAGATCTTTTGGAAAGAGTATTCCAGGCAGAAGGAAGAGCAGGTGCAAAGGCCCCGAGGTAGGATGGGGTCCAGAGACCTGAGCTTTAACCAATAGGTTCTTCCACTTCCTTGGTTTTCTGTTCTGTCAGATGAGAACTAAGGATGCCTCCCTGTCTCCTTTGTAGGCACATAGGATATAGGAGGCATTGCTCCAAGTCAGGGTTAGGTTATTGGCTATTGAGTGTGAGGAGAATCAAACACAGGAACTCAGTCTGGCATTCTTCAAGCTCACTAGGGTATGTGAGCGACCATCTGGCAAGAAGGCACAGTGCTGGGCACTGCAGGAGAGTCTGAGAAGTAATGATTTTGCTGAGCTTATGGGCTGAAAAGATTGCTCACTGAGCAAGATGGTGACTGAGCTGGAAGGACTGCAGGCCCCAGGGAAGACCTAGAGGAGGTAGGATTCTAATAGGGCCTTGCAGGGCAATAGAATTTGTCTGAATGAGGGAAAACTGTTGATAGGGTAAGTGCAGGGGACTGTGAAATTTAGAGAATCAATGAAATAAATGTTTGCTGAACTCCTAAGTGACCAGGAGAGACAGAGGATGGCCAAAGGCAGATAGAAACCCAGAGGAAGCCACTCAGGCCTGCAGAGCCAGGAAGGCTTCCAGGAGGAAAAGGCAACACTTTTGGAGGCCTGAAGGATAAGTCAGGTCAAGCACAGTGGGGCAGAGGGAGGAGTAGGAGGTACCAAGAGTGTGCCAGCGGAAGGAACAGCATCTGCAAAGGCCATATGGGAGGGAGAGCTTGGGATTCTCATATAAAGGCAAAGAGTTGTATCTGAAGCAGAGTTCATGTGGAAGAGAGGGAGGGGATGAGCATGGGGCCCAATGAAAGTCTAATCTTTTTCTTGAAGGCAGTGTGCGTAGGATCGCCAGATTTAGCAAATACAAATACAGGTTGTCCTGTTAACTTTGAATTCCAGAAAAACAGCAAATAATATTTTTAGTATAATTATGTGCATGCGATATATGGAACATTCTTATACTAAGAAATTACTTGTTTATCTGAAATTCACTTTCGACTGGGCCTCCTGTGTTTTCTCTAGCAGCCCTAAGTGTGGGACCACAGAAGGGTTTTAAGCAGGGGGTGACATGGTTGGATTTACATTTTGAGAGGCTTCTAGAATTTGTGGGCAACACGCTGGAGGGAGAGAGGATGGGGTGGGTGAAAGATGAGGGTCCTGCTTTATCTGGGCCAGAGAAGCACAGGTCCCAGAGAATGGATACATCTCATCATGTCACCTGCTTCCCAGACTGGGCAGGCAACCTTAGGTAAACCCCTCAGCTGATGCAGTCTTGTGTGGGTGACTACAGACCAGGTCAGATGCCACCTCTGCTGTGTGAGCGTCTGGGCTAGTTTGTTCCCTCCTGAGAAGGCACTCAGCATTTGCTGAGGTCTTACTATGTGCTGAGCTAAGTCCTTTATATCAGGGGTCCCCAACCCCCAGGTCGCAGACCAGTACCTGTCCGTGGACTGTTAGGACCCGGGCCACACAGCAGGAGGTGAGTGGCGGGTGGGTGAAGCTTCATCTGTATTTGCAGCTGCTCCCCAGCCCTAGCGTCACCGCCTCAGCTCTACCTCAGATTATCAGGCATTAGATTCTCATAGGAGCATTGGTCCCTGGTGCCAAAAAGGTTGGAGATCACTGTTCTACATTACTTATCTCATTCAATCTTCACAACAGCCCTTCAAGGAAGGTGTTATGTCCATTTTTCAGATTAAAGAACTGAGGCTCGGTGGTACAGTTGCTGCCCACGTCACAAAACTGCACAATGCAAATCTGAAGTGGAGTCCAGGTCATGCTGGCGCCAGTGCTCTGCCCTCCCACTGTCTCCAGGAAGTGTCCCCTGGAAGCCCCTAATCCCCCATACATTTATCACTTGGGCTCAGTCAGCAGTCTCCTTGTCCCACGGTAGGCCCATGCTGCCCTGGCTTTTTCTGAGTTAAGCCAGGAGCTAAAATGGGCCAACGTAATGCTCATCTGCCGGGGGCTTTCCGGTTATGCAGCCCTTTCCCAGTGTGCCCTCCTCACGACCCCATGGAGACTGCAGGGCCCCCTCTTTCAGCCTGCAGCTCTGCCGCAGTGAAGGCCACATTAAATATTAACAGGACAGCTCCTGGCACCGCTGTGATGTCAATTACTGGGCTGCTTGATGAGGGCCTCAGCTGCCTTTTCAAGGTGAAGCAGTAACTGGAATTCGGCTGGCTCAAATGGCATCCCCGGGGGTGGACTGTCAGGACTCAGAGAAGATACTGCTAATGTAAGGCGGGGCAGGAGTTCTAAAGCTTTCCTCCCATCTCCCGGGCTCCCTCAGGGCCCGGTGGCTTCCTGATGCTGACACAATGCACTCAGTCACTTGGGAAGTATTTATTGAGCACCTACTGTATGCCAAAGCAAAGTGCTAGGTTCTGGAGATACAGTTGTGAGCGTGATAAGGTCTCCATATCATGGGACTCTCTGTCTGGTGGAGGAGATGAAGAAACAGTCTCAATGCAGAGGGCAAAAACCCAGCACTGTGCCTGCCCAGCCTGAGGTGGAGGGGTCCTTCAAAAGGAAGCAGCTCCAGTTAGGTATGGGAAGAACAGGGGGAAGTGTTTCAGGCAGAGGAAACAGGATCAGTGCTCAGATTGTGGTTCTACCCCTTTCTAACCATCAATCTGCAAATTGGGCCCCCACCTCCCCTCCCAGGGTTGCTATGAGGACTAAGTGAAGCCATGGCTAGTGAGCACACAGGGCTTGATGCACAGTGAGAGTAGGGTTTTGGGGGGAGCTGTTATGAAAAGAGCTCTGTGCTTTTACATAATTCCATTGCTCTGCCAGGAATTCCTCCCCTCACCCATCGCCGCCCAATCTGGTGAGCAGAGAAACCAAGGCTTATAGAGATGGCCTGACATGCCCAGTATTAAACTGTGCATTAGCCCCCAGGCTGGACTATGACCCCAGGCTCTGACTTGGGCTTTCAGTCCTTCTTCATCTATAGGCAACCCAAGCAGTTGTCTCAGCTCAGAGCGACACAGCCCAGTGCAAGGTCCTCAGGTGTCCAAGGGCAAGCCCGGGCCTTGGCTTTGGGAGGCCGAGGCATAGATCTGGTTTTGCAGCTAACCTGCTGTGTGACCGTGAGGGAATTACTTTCCCTCTCTCGGCCTCAGTACCCCATAGTTAATCCTAATACCAGCTGTCATTGCCTGAGTCTCTGATCCTCCCAATGGAGTTGTAGCAAAAGAACAATTTTATTTTTAATCTTCTCTTTTTATATATTTTCTTTTTAAAAAAAATTGTTAGACATTTACATAATTTATGAAGCAATCCCCCTGGTTACTCTAGCAAAAGAACAATTTTCGATTCCATATTGAAGATGAGGAACCAGGCTGAGAGGGGCAAAATGATATGCACAAACCTACACAGCAAGTGGGGGCAAAATTTGGAGCCAGGCCCAGCTGCCAGCAGAGCTGGCTATTGGTCCACCATGCTATGCCATCAGAATAGGAAAGCCAGGCTGAGTTGTCCCCAAGATCCTTATTATAAATCTGTGATTTTCTGAGTTCTCTGCTGCCCCCAGGCCTTCAAGATCCCGTGTTTTCAGGGGAAGGGCATTTCAGGTTGGGGTGATCCTCTAACTATCTCTATTAAGGGAGGTGACGGCACTGTCACAAGTACCCAGTAGGTAGCACCGAGGTTCTCCTTCAGCCACAACCTCACTCCTTCCTCCTGCAGCAGCCCAGGGGGTCTAGCGAGAACAGTAAGCGCTATTGCAATGTACCCATTTTATGGACGAGGATTTTATGGACGAGAAAATTGAAACTCAGAGAGGTTCAGTTACTTGCCCAGGCTTCCCCAGCTACCGTGGAAAAGCTGGGATTTGGAGAGGGTCTGAGCAAGGTGGCCAAATTCAACCTGGAGCCCTCCCTCTCCTTTTAGCCCCTCTCGGCTCCTGCAGTTTTGCCTTCCTTACCCTTGCTCCCTCGGTTGTCTCATTTGCCACTCTGCTGTCAATCAGTTAAATGTTGGCCAATTTAAAATGTTCCCCTGAGTCTACAGCCATGCCACCCCAAACTCATCTATTCTTGGAAGCTAAGCAGGGTTGGGCCTGGTTAGTACTTGGATGGGAGACCACCTAGGAAGACGGGATACTGCAGGTGTTTTAAAAAAATGTTCCCCTAAAAGACCTGGGCCACTCACAAAGAGGGTTCTAGTGATGACATTTCTGCAATATGCACAAGGTTGTGATCAGATACAATTTAGCATCCACAGAAAGGTGCCCTTGGGGGCTCGGATGATGAAGAAACACAGGCCTTATCCTGTGGTGTTCACATTCTACAAGGGAAATGGCAACTTTCTAAGGAAGTGGGAAGCAGGTGGTATAAGTGACAATGAGCATAAACTTTATAGTCAGAAAAACCTCGGTTCAAATTCTGGCTCTGCCTCTTCTTGCTTCATGACCTTGAGTAAGTGAGCTTTCATTTCCTCCTATGTTGAATGGGTATGAGAGGAATCCCTGCCTGATAGTGGTCATGAAGAGTAAATGAGATCATAGATTAGGTGAACTTGCATAGCATAGGCTTGATGCCTAGTAGCTGGCCAGTAAACACCAGTCCCACCAAAAGAACTCTATGCAGATGATGGATACGAGAGTCACAGTAGGAGTGGGCAGAAGAAGAGAGTGCTTCTTCATGGAGAACTGGAAAGGCTCCTTAGAGGAGGTAAAATTTCAGCTGGGCATTAAAGGACTTACAAAGCAGAGAAAGAGGTGGAGGAATCATTCTAGTTGGTAGAAACATGTGGGCAGTAACTGGGAAACTGGTAGGCCTAGGATGTGCACGGAGAGGGTGATGGGCTTGTAAAGGTGGGCCAGGTCAGGTTACAAAGGGTGAGGTGGAGGAACATGTATCTTTTAAGGGGGCAGGGGTCCTACCTATGACCCCAGCGGCAGCTCAGTGCTGTGTCTGCGGAGGCCAGCGCCCTGGAGTCAGCTGTGGCTTTGGTCCTCCCAGATCTCGTTGTTTCCAGAGCTGGGGCCAGCCTGCCACTGTTGTCTGGAAGACGGAAGGCTGAAACAATCTGCTTACCTCCTACTAACATACTGGGAGAAAGAGATGTTTTTTTCCACACAGTCGCCTGTCAGGGAACGATGAAAACTCAGCGACCCTCTCCCCTACTTCCCAGAGCAGTTTTTAAGCAGCAGGTGATGACAATTATGCTCACAGCCCAACAACCAAAAGAATGTTTCGGGCTCTCAGAAGGTCAGGGGCAGCAGTGGAAAGAATGATAAAGGTGGAGCAGGTCTGGATCCTGGTTCCTGCCCTCTGCTCTTTCTCTGCTGCAGTTGGGCAAGATTCTTCACCTCCCTGGGACTCAGTTTCCTAATCTGTGAAATTGGAACAACCACACTGACTGTACCTTAACCCAATGGGAGCGCACTGGCAAACTACTGCCCATGACTTGCTGTGCAGTTGGTACTTATTACCTTCCTCTACTCTGTACTGAAGTCGTCCAAACTCTGGTCCTGTGAAGCACTTCTGCTCACCCTCTTGAGTTTGCTGACCTGTCTAGGGTGTAATACCTTACACCTTCAGAGCTGGAAAAAAGAATGAACTCTGCCATCCACCTGTGCAGTCTCCCATGTCACGGATAAGAAACCTAAAGCTCAAAGAGAGGCAAGTCACGACACTCTCAGGCTCTGTCCTCTGGCTTTCTTGCATCACTCAGCCCCTCCCACCGAGGCCCACCTCCTGGGAACCACACGGAAGCTTGAGGCAATTATCCAGATGGTTTTAACCAAAGGATCTGGAAAATTCTGGCTAAGAAACACAAGCTCCTTGACCATCTGCAGAACTTAAAACAAAAGCCTTTTTCACCCACATTTTAACTTCGATTCCACAGCTTCGCCTTCTCCCCCAGAGCTGAGCTCCTCTGAAAAAGATTGAGGGGGATGGGGCGAGTGCTGAAAATGGGGCTCTGAGCTCCACCATCTCACAGATTGCAGCTACCAGGACATTTTCTCACTTCTTAATGTCAAAAGCTGCCTTGGGAGCTGGTCTGCTCCCCAAGTGGGCTTCAAAAGAATGGTGGAAGGTTCTGGATTATCCTGAAATCTGTTGTGCTCAGGCAGGAAGTAGGCATGAGTTGGGGGGCTGCGGGTGACTGTTTTGACCACTGAGCAAGCGCCTGACCCTTCTAGGTTTCATCTTCCTCATCCATATAATGAGGATAACAACCTCCTTCCAAGAGTTGTGAGGATTTGGTGAGATAATATCTGAGGGTAAAGTGTTTCTCAAGTCAGGCAGAGGGCCAGTGATTAATCAACTAGAGCTATTCTTGATGGTGGTATTGTCATTGGCTCAGGATCAGCAAGGTCACCTGGGCAGCAGGAGACCTGCATTTAGGAAAAAAAAATTAAAATCCTATCTGGGTGACACCAATCTATGGGCAAGTGGCCCCTCCTGCTTAAGATGGTAACCATGCCAACAGTGAGAATGCCATTTCTTCCAGAACAATACCAGGTCTTCTTTGTAATATGTCCCTTGATGTCCAGACTTCTCAGGGAGCTCAGCGTGTCCCAGAGTACCCGAGAGGAAAAACAGGACGTGCCTTTTCTGGGTCATCTATTCACTGAGCTCTGGGAGAGGGTTTTGGCGATGCTTTCTTTGGAAATCCAGTCCTGCTTGAGGAGCTGTCATTACCACTGGCTCAGGGTGGGACACAGCAAGGAGCTACTATATATCTGTGATGGCTGGTGCCTCCTGTGTGCTGGAACCATGCAGGTATGGTGCAAACATGCTCTTGCTGATCTCCAACCCTAGGAAACAGGTGTGGTTTGTCCTGTTTTACAAGTGGCTTGCCCAGAGGTACTGAGTTGGGAACTGGCAGAGCAGGTTTCGAACCCAAGTCCAGATCCTCCTCCCCCATCACACCACACACATGTCCTCAGGCAGCCAGGGGAGTTTGCTTTGTTCCCTGAGTGAAACCAGTACCTGGTGAAGACGCAAGAGACCTGGCCCCAGTGCTCGGGACCTGCTTGGAGCTCTGGGCCAACGCAGTGTGTTTGACCTTAATCATCAGCCCTTCACCTGGCTCAGGGGCTCTCTTTGAAGTTGTTCAAAGGCCATATTTTTAATTTTATTTTAATTTAATTTAATTAGTTTCAAGTATACAGTACATTGGTTAGATATTTATATAGTTTATAAAACGATCCCCCTAATTGCTCTCTCTCTCCTCTGGCTCTCCACCTAGCCATTACATTAATGCTAACTGCATTCCCTCTGCCACGCTCCCCAACCCCATGACCATCTATCAACTACTAATTTGTACTTCATTAAGCCTTCACCCCATTCTCCCAGCCCCTATATATTGTTTTCTATATTTGTGAGTCTGTTTTTTATTAGTTTGTTCTTTTTATTCCTTAAATCCCACATATAAGTGAAATCATATGATATTTATCTTTCTCTGACTTATTTCACTCAGCATAATAACCTCTAGGTCCGTCCATGTCATTGAAAATGATAGGATCTCATTTTTTTTAATGGCTGAGTAATATTCCATTGTATATATCAACCATAACTTTATCCAGTCATCTGTTGATGGGCGTTTAGGTTGCTTCCATATCTTGGCTATTGAAAATTGTGCTGTCATGAATATTGGGGTGCACAGAATTATTGTTTTGATTTTCCTTGGATAAATATCCAGAAGCACAATTGCTGGGTCAAAAGCTTTACCTATTTTTAAGTTTTTGAGAAACCTCCAGACTATTTTCCATAGTGGCTGTACCCATTTACAACACTGTATGAAAGTCCCCTTTTCTCCACATCCTCACCAACACTTGTTTTTTGATTTATGGATGCTAGCCATTCTGGCAGGTATGAGGTGACATCTCATTGTGGTTTTAATTTGCATTTCTCTGATGATTAGTGACCTTGAGCATCTTTCATATGTCTATTGGCCATCTGTATTTCCTTTTGGGAGAACTATCTGGGTCTTCTGCCCATTTTTTAATTGGATTATTTTTTGTTGTTGTTGTTGACAAAGGCCATGTTCTTGATAGGACTTAGAACCTTGGGAGTAGGTGACTTGTCCAATGTGGTTGTCCTGGTCTTCATCTATGAGGCTTTGGGGAGTTGACAGTTCTCTGCCAGCGGCGAAGATGGGTGCTGCTAGGAGTTTGTAGGCTGAAAGAGGGTAGGCTTGTGTGTGCTTCTCACAATTCGAATGCCCACCAAGAGGAGTCACACCTTGACCCCTTTTCAGTTAACATCGCAGGGCAGGATGGGGCCATCAGTTGTGGCCATCTGACAGACCCGAGTTTGAATCCTGGCACTATTGATTACCAGCTGTATGACTTTATTCAAGTCATGGAACATCTTCAAGCCAGTTTTCTCAACTGTGAGTTGGGAATGGAAAATACTTACCTTACAGGGGTATCTTGAGGGGAAAAAAATGCATTCATTTTTGCAAATCTTCTTGGAACATGATAGACATTCCCTTCCTCTCAAGAGTGGGGGTGGATAAGGTCACCCAGGATAGGGCAAGGAGAGAAGAGGGCCTGCAGCAGAGCCCCAAGGAACCCTTGCATTCAGGGTAGGATGAGAAGACAAACCCACATAGGAGACAGAAGAGGAGCAGCCAGAGCAGCAGAGGGAAGCCAGGAGAGTGCAGGGTCACGGAAGCTAAGAGGGGCAGGAAGGTGAGGACTACAAACTGACCTTGGATTTGACAGGAGGTGACTGGTGGCCACAGTGAGGGCCGTCAAGGTGAAGCAGTGGTGCAGAGCCAGAGTACACCGGGCTGAGGGGTGGGTGGAAGGTGAGGAAGTAGAGACAGTGAAGTTTGGTGAGAAGAAAAGAAAGCTTTGTGGGAGAACCAAATTGTCCCCCACTGGATGGGTCAAAATCAATTAGAATTGAATTTGATTAGAATACTCCATTCTACCTAATTTTCATTGTTTTGAAATCAGTCTTAGTCTAACATGATTAGAAAAGCTGGAAGGGCTCTAACTCCCCTAAACTGTGGAGGTCCCCCTGGCCCTTGGCTCTCCTTCCACTTCTCACTGGAACCCTATACTCATGGAGGGCAGGGTTGGTGTGTGACAGTTATTATTTATCAGGCTCTTTAAAGATACGAGGGGGAAACATCAGCCTGGTTTGTTAACCTCGATTCCATTTGTAGTTAGCAAAGGTGGCTCTTCAAAGCATGGTGAAGCCTGGGGTGGAGGCCTCCTCCCATATCTACACTCAGATCCTGTTTCGTGGGTCCTCATCTGAGCATCACAGTGGGGAGAAGGCCTGGGAGGCAGGAGACCTGGTATGGAGGTCTTAGCGCTGCTCACTTGCTGTGCAAACGGGGACCAGCCTCTCCTACTCCTCATATCTCAGTTTTCCCTTATGCAGGATAAAGGGTTAGACAGCCGTGACTTCTAAGGGTCCTGCCAGCTCTCACATTTTAGGATTTCTATTCTACAGTGCTTTTAACAGTTTTTCTAGTCCAATTTCCAGATGGTAAAACTAAGGTCCAGAAAAGACCCACTCTCCAGTTCCTCCCTTCTCCCTTCTAATATATCTTACTCACCAGAGCAAGATTCCTGACCTGAAATGTGGCTTCTACATCTCTGGTGGTTCCCTAATACCCAAGAACAATGCCTCAAATCTTCCTCCTGTCATTTAAAACACTCCATAATCTTGTTTTATCCAGCTCATTTCCTGCCACGCTTTTTGTCTCATCATTTTGTTTCTATCCTCACTGACAAGCTTTTGCCCATAACTGAATCCCAACTCAATACCTTTTCTCTGTCAAATCTTTCTAAGTCCAGCTTACCTGCTCTTGTGTATTTAAATCTCAGCTTCTGAGGCAGAGCGGTGTCTTATTCTGTTGCTACTCCTTCCCTCAGTGCTGAGCATACAGTAGGTGCACACTAAAATTCTCAACCTAAGGCCCCTCATCCTGTGCTTTCCTTGATATTTACTTAAGTCAGGGGCTGTTTTAATCATTGGGATTTTCCTAGCTTGTCTAGGGTCCAGCGCAGGACCTGCCACACGGTACCCACAGCATCAAATGCCAGGACTGAAATGGGCTTAGTGACCAGCGATTGGGTCCACCTCCCTTTTTTGGCACAGAAGGAAGTCCAGGCTGAGTTTGAATTCAAATCCTGGTCCCAAAACTTACAGACTGTGTAACCTTGAGCAAGTCACTAACCTGGCTTTGAAAAATGGGAAGACCAGCTCTGCCCACCTGCTGGGTGGATTGTGAGGATTAATTAGGATTATACCTGTACAAGGCGCAGATAGAACTGAGTCAGCTCCTAGTAGGTGTGTCATAAATGTTACTAGTTCCAGCCGGGCCACCCTCCCCAAGGCCACTTATCAGGGTGGGGCGATGAGGGAATATGTGTGTGTGTGTGTGTGTGTGTGAGAGAGAGAGAGAGAGAGCGAGAGAGAGAGAGAAAGAGAGAGAGAGAGAGACAGACAGACAGACAGACAGAGACAGAGAGAGAGAGAGAGAGAGTGAGTGAGAGAGTGTGAGAGTGAGAGAGTGTGGAGGGGGCGCTGTTTCCAACGGCCAGACCGAATCTCGCCGGGGCCAGGGCAGACCCAAGCGCAGGGTGTGGCCCAGCGGAGCCCATCGGTCGAGGTTGGGGTAAGAGGATCCGGGCGGGCGAAATGGCAGGGCGGGTTCGACCTGCTCCTCTGGGCAGGCGGCCTCCGGGATTTTCCAAGCACTAGGTTTATTTGCTTTTTGAGTCCTTCTCAAGCCAGATCTCTAACCTGGATTCAGAAGCGCTTTGCAGGGTTGGCCTGTGCCAATGCACTGCCTGCGAAGCCGCCATCCCTGCGCCCCCTCCTCTGGCCCGAGGTACCCACCGAGATCTCCCGTCTCCCACCTCTACCTATGCGGCGGTAAAATGCAGCACCCGCAGGGCGCCTGCGCGGCTCTGGGGCGGGGCAGCGGCGGCAGCTATTTATAGTAGGTGACGTCACCTTGAAATAGACCGTTAGGGCTGACCCGCCCTTCCCCCCCTTCCACTCCCGCCGCCAGGCCCTGCCGCTCCCATTGCGCAGGCGTCTTCCCGTCTTCCCATCCCCCCCCACGCGGCAGCCTCTCCTCCCTCCGCCGCGTCCGCGGCGCCAGCCACAGCGTGCGGGGCGAGCCAGCGACAGGGCGCGAGCGGCGGCGCTGCCTGCAGCCTGAGCCTCCGGCCGGCCGGCGAGCCAGTGCGCGTGCGCGGCGGCGGCCTCGGCGTCGACTCGAGAGCGGGCAGGCGGTGAACCAGCGAGCGGTGCGGGGCGCTAGGCAAAGCCGAGCCACGAGCGACATGGGCGACCGGGAGCAGCTGCTGCAGCGGGCGCGGCTGGCTGAGCAGGCGGAGCGCTACGACGACATGGCCTCTGCCATGAAGGCGGTGAGCGCGCCGGGAGCCCGGGCGGCCGGCCGGGGGGTCCGGCGTGGGGGAGGGATAGGCGGCCGCGCGACGTTTCCCTCCGGGCCCCGGGCGACCTCGCGACTGGGCTGGGCGCGGTCGCCAGCTCGCGCTTCCCGCGCCCGCCGCGCTCCCCGCCATTTCCTGCAGCCGGGTCCGGGTGGGGTCTCTGGGGGAGGGAGCTGTTCGGGGTCGCGCCTGCAGCCCTGCAGGGATGGGCGGTAACGGTGT
Source organism: Macroglossus sobrinus (assembly GCA_004027375.1). Lineage (NCBI taxonomy): Eukaryota > Metazoa > Chordata > Mammalia > Chiroptera > Pteropodidae > Macroglossus > Macroglossus sobrinus. The sequence continues at coordinate 407,719 of PVKZ01001260.1, forward strand.
CCCCCTGCGGCCGGGGGTCGCAGCATCCTAGCTCGGAGCCCTGCATCGGGGGCGGGGGGCGCCCGAGGAAACGCGGGGCAGCCACATTACTCCTCCTAGAGCGGTCTTCCAGACTTGGCTCCTCCGCCTCACCTTCCTCCACACCTTAACTTGTAATAAAGAATCACCTAGTGAGTGGCGCCCTGCCTCCTGGTTTTCGTTGCCACGATCTTCTGAAATCTATGTGATTACGATCTTATTTGCTGTGCTCGCCACAGTCATGCTAGTCCCATCTTCCCATGCCTCAGGGTCTGGCTTTGTGTGCGAAGAACCCCATCCCGCAGTCTAGGTGTGGGTGCGGGCGGCAGGGCGGTAGGCGTGGGGTTCCCCTCCTAGGTTTGATGCCTCGCCCATCTGCCTGGAGATTAAAATGAGGCGTGACTTCTAAGTGAAACGAACCTGTGTTCCTTTGCCTTCCCGAGACCCTCAGGGAACGATTCTGCAGCTTGATTTCCGGCGAAAGAGTGGCGAAAGAGTCGGGGCCAGCCACACCCAAGCAAATGCCATGGATTAGATACCACCTGCGTATTTGAGACTTAAGAGTTCCGGTTATCCGCTCACTTTCCCTGTCTCAACCTTATTTTATGTTTTCTCTAAATGAACCTTTTCTCTGCGTCAAGGTCACACAGTGATTGAGCTACAACTGCGGCCACCAACATTCTATATTATTCATCCCGTGTACACAGTCCTTAGACCTGGGAGGATGGGCCTGGGCTCCACCTTAGACATAAAGATTCTGAAACTGGGGGTGGGACTCTGAAATCTGCACTTTAACCAGCCCTCTTGGCAAATTTTAGTGGGCTTAAGTTCGAGAATTACTTCCCTGGGTTATAGCTTATTTGTCCTTTTGCTGGCCTTGTGAGGGGATTTCTTAGAGGAAAAATCTACAAATCCAGAGGTTCCATAAAATTTCATAATTGAAAAGCTTTTAAGGCTTTTGATATTAATATGTGAAGTATGTCGTGGAGGTCAGTATTTAGGATTATCCAGGTAAGAAACATACTTGAAGAGTTGTGTTTCCTGTGGTGGTGTCCTTATTAACACTTGAACTAGGTGTGTTCGGAAGCTGCCACCACCACCAGGGCCCATTTGTTGATTCAGTGGTGACATAGCATGATGTCATGGATTAGATAGGAGCTTAGCATACAAAGCAGGGACAATCTAGTTTTGGGACTGAAGTCGATAAAATTTTGAGGGTTCTCTTTAAGAGAACAAATGTAAAATATTAATTTTGGAAATTTTACAGAAACGGGACTGAATGTGAACTTATTTCCTTGGAAGGGGCCCTGAGCTTTAATCTCTTGAGATAAAAGTCACTTCTGTCCACATAGCAAGTCATACTTAAGTAACTGGTATTGGATTATGCAGACTGAGGCCTCTCTGGACTTTAGGAGCCTTTCGGGGAATAAAACAAGGTACATTATGGAGCTAAGGAAACCTGGGGCAACTTGGAATGGAAAGTAAGGGAAGAATGTAACCAGAAAAAAACATAGTTTGGGGAGGGAAAAAATTGGCTTTCTGGTCTTCAAAAGCAGGTTTGAAAAGATGTTTTCCTACAGCTACCTACTTGTGTTCACAGTTTTTCTCTGAGACTTTTTAAGGTGGCATTTTGCAAACTAATGGACCCCTCCGTGTATTGTGAATCTGTTATATCTGTATCTGAAATGTTTGATGGGTTGGCTAAGTCATCTGGCATTGAAAATTCAATCAAAGTTCTAATTATGTCATCTCAGAGTTGTGATAAACCATTTCCTCAGGGTAACTCCTATTAAACAATAACTTTGTTAATATGCCTGTTTTATTAATTTTTTTGTCATCTAAATTAATGGAATATATTTATTGAAAAGGACTTGGCAGGGTTCAGTGGGAAACAGTTTACGTTTTACTTGTTGATGTTTTGTATGTTGAATTCTTAATGTTATTAGAGAGACTCAGTCTCTATTTTATTAATATCACAGGCCTTAAGAGCTTTTGGAAAGTCTGAATTCTAGTAACCTGGGTTTATGTGGGCTTTCTTCAGGGCAGGTAAGTAGGCTGCTCTAGGGAGGACGGAGCAGTGCACCTGAGTGAGAGGATGTTCTCATGCTCTACTCTGTGACCTTGAAACTTACCTCTCTTGGCTTTGGGACCTCTGAAGTGTAAAACCTAGTAATGTTGGTGTTAACTATTAAGTCTCTTTTCAGTCTTCATTCTTCTAACTTTTATTTTTCCTTTATAATGTAAGTGGCCACTTAATAATGTTGCCTACTTGTAATGATTGATGTTTCTTATGCTACCAGTGTCACCTGGAGGATGCTGCCGGTAAGCTTTAAGAAAAATCTTTTGTATTGGAAACAATGGTGTTGCCTCACATGAGTTGAGAAGTGCAGTTCCTTTCCTTACCCCATAATTTGAAGAGGCAAGAAACATTTCTGAGGTGAGATAAAGGAGTGTCTTCACGCTCTCATCTCATACATAGTAGCTTTATATATAGAGTATGATGGAAGAAACATGAAAAATTCTAGAATTCCAGTCCTTTCTCAAGAATACCAATACACGGTTGATTACACAGTTGACATAGAGAGGATGAGAAATGCATTTGAAAGACTAAGAATATCTGGAAATCTTAAGTGTTTGAAGGAAAACTGTAGTTTAAGGAAACAAGTTGGAAAGGAAGAGTCACTTGGCCCAGCTGGTGGTAAAAGGCTCTTATTCCAACAGCTGTAAGATTAAGGAGAGGGGAAATGAGCAGGTGGTACATAAAAGGAGAGCATGCCTGCACAGCCTGGGGTGAGATGTTAAAACTTGATGATTTTGAGGTGTACCAAAATTGTAGTTGGTGTGAAACCTTCAAACCACGTTGATACTAGTCTGAAATACACATATACGTGTACACACACACGAGTGAGCTCTGTTCCCCACTAACTGGTATTTGAAATGTAGTTATTGCTTGTCTTCTGTTGGCTCAGGAAGGAAGAGGTTCTGGGTTCTTTTAACAATAGACTGAATTAAAAGACACTTCAAATGGTGAACAGTCTACATAACTTTGCTGCAATGAAGTAGGAGATGTGACCTCTGTCTTGTTTTGGGGTTTCTGAATTATCCCCAGAAAAGCTCCCACAGTCAAGGAGCCCACCACTCCCTTAAAGAAGCCAAAAATGGTGTTTTCTCATGTTTGGAATTTTGTATTAGTGGTAGACTGCAGTGAAATATGGTTTGGGTTGGGGGTACCCCAAATGTGTTTTTCATGATACAATTCATCAGGCTTATGGAATTTGTTTATCATTTTACTTATTAGGCACTCAGTAAATAGTAGGTAGTGTGTACATTCTCGTTTAATCTTTATAACAGCTCTGGGTGGGTACTATTAACTCTATCTTACAAATGAGATTTAAAGAGTTTAATTTTCTCGGTCAAGTTGTAAAGCCAAGATTTGAATTCAGGATTTGGAGCTCTCACTTTAACTACTGTGTGATAATGTTCCATGAGGCTAAGGGGTAATATTTCCAGTATATATTCTGATATATTAGTCATTGTTATGGATGACTAAAATCCAAGCCTTTTACACCAGTGGGTTTACTGAACACATAAGTTCTATCTGTTAGATAAAGGTTATTTTTACCAATTTTGCTTAGAAACCATCTACTAAGGGATCTTAGCTATCGCAGGGGAGCATAAAAGGCAGTCACACATCTGGATTTTACTTGTTCTCTTGAAGACCAGGTTTTTTTTTTAGATTATGAAACAAAATATTAATTGACTTTGAGTTCCTGCTATGAATTAAATGCAGGACTATGTTAAAGTGTACTTGCGTTATTTTTAAGAACCCGATATCCTTGGCATCAGTTTGTCCATATTGCCTTTAGTATATTTTATAAGCCCATAGGCTGCAAAATTTAATTCTCTAGGTTAGTGAAATTGATAGTGTCCAAATCAAGGCCATGTATCTTCTGCCCCTCTTCCTCGCTGCCATGGCATTCTCTTTGGTGGTGGGTGTTGGCACTTCCTGGGTCACCTTCAGAAGCCTTCATGCCTGGGTCCTGTAGGGAGCAGTAATGCCATTCAAATGGGGTTGTATGTAATCCCTGCCAGTGCCTACAAAAATGTTCAAGAGTAAGATACAAGCAGTCTCCTAATAATAAAAGGGTAGCTGTTTTGTTTGTTTGTTTTTTACTAATATTAAACTTAGAGTGGATATTAACTACCTGAACTCAGCTACTCTGAACTTGCAGTGGCCTTGCCTTGGTGAAGACAGGGTGTGGTCTTTCCAGGCCTGGGCAAGTGGCGACTGATGCTGGGTGCTCTGCCAGTTTGGGACCAAGCAGAATCCTTACTTTCAGGGCTTTGACTTTAGAAAGAGTCAGCCAAAAATGCTTTCATCCCTCTGGCTCAGTTTTTTAAAAATTTTTAAAGCATGTACAAGGTTCAGCCAAAGAAGCTTAAAGATTTTATGATGTGATTATGTTTTCCTAATTGTTCATGAGAATCATTTTCTTATGTTATAAACTCTAAATCAAAAGCAAGCTTGTCAGTAGTGTATGGGTAACTCTAAAAGATGGGAAGGTAGTGTGTGAGGGTAGCTATGAAGGATGGGAGCGCTGATCAGGAGAAGTAACAACCCCAGCTGTGGCCTGGCAGCTCAGGGGTGGCATTTTTGTTTGCAGTATTACTTTTGAGGCTGGATGTTTCCCAGATTAAGCACTTTAAGTTTTCCAAATAGTCCCTGTGCTATTTTTGGTAATGGATCTATTTTTACTCACATACGCATGTTTTTTGCCTTGTGAGTTACTGGGAGGAGGGCGGTCCTTCGGGATTTTTGAGTAAGCGAATGGTGTCATAGGAAGATAAATGAAATCATAGTAGACCAGAGTATTCATGACTTAGTAACGTTGTGTAGTGTTGAAGCAGAGAAAACAGGTGAAACTAATGCCCTGGGGTTGGGAGTTGGTGTAGCCAGATACCATGTGTTAAGGACACCAGTCGAATGGGTGACTGGGAGCCCAGTCCTTAAAATGGAGAGAAGAAGGGCCCATCAATGTAAGGTTTTCAGGAAGAGTGTGAGAAGTATTAAATTAGGTGAGGAGATTGGCAGGAGAACAAGAAGGCAGAGAGGCTGTGAGCAAAGGTGAGCCCCTTACAGATGGTGCTGCCTGGGGAAGACTTAGAGCCTGGAATGGCTGCATGAGGGCAGCTGATGGGGGCGGGGGGCAGGAATGAAAACGTTGAAACTAGCATTGGAATAGGAAGAAGGTTGAGAACTATTGTCTAGGTTACGTCAATTGAAGCTTCTGTGTCATCTTCGCTTCATGCTCCTAATTAGAAACTACCTGGAAACTTATGATTGTAGAGATGCAATAAATCATTTCCATAGAATCTTCAGATGATCGCCTTGCTGGTTTGTTTAGTGTCACTGGTTTAGACTAGTAATTAGTGCTTCCCTTTTCATTGCTCTTCATTGCCTCCCAGTGTCTGCTTCTCTTAGTGTTAGGACCAAGCCTTTCTTTAGACCTCCTGGCTCCAGTATTTTGGAAACTGAAGTGTTGGGAACTGGTGCTGATATTAATGAAGGTTGTTCACTGTAAGTATTACCAGTCAACACTTGCTGTAAATCTTTTTTGTTTTAATAGGCCATTTGATTTCCCTTCAGTCTATAATTTTCCAATCTGGGAGAATTCCCAGTGTTTTTCAGGTATTCAATCAAGTAATAAAACTATCTTCATTCCATAATTTCTCTTTGTTAACTGAATTGTAACCCAAGAGAATTAAAAAATACTATATTTAAACATATCCAGTTATTTCCTAGTTAGGCCCTGGCTGGGCTTCTAAGAACAATGCTGGCTTAGTAATGTTAGTCACTCTCAGCTGATGCTGATAGTGATTCATTCAGACTGGCAGGCAACCAGATGATTGTTACATAAACATGAATACTCCTAGTAAATGGTTTTACTTGTAGAGGTGTCACAGTATTGCCCAGCAGCCTTTTTGGGCAGTTATTCCTGATGGAGAAAGGGATATGCTGCGTAAATTCCTGAAACCCACAGATAAACCCAAATTTAATTTGTTAATAGAATAAATTTCATGCCTTAACCACACCTTTTATTGTTGCTCAGGAAAAATAGAATCCTAGAATTTTGGAGCTGAAAAAGTCCTTGGAGATCATTTAGTATGATTCCCCTCATTTTTTGATGCCCAGAAATGTTGTGATTCATTCAAGATCACACAACTATCTCAGGCTGAGCTCCAGATGTCTTAGGGTCCCCCCCCCCAGTAATGATAACTGCCTCTGGTACACAAACATCCTGTGTAATGTGTACATGGATTTCAGATATGCACTCATTTTTAATAATGTGTTCTGGGGAGTTATGGTGTATCTTTGCAGCAGTCTAGCACAAGCAGTTTTATTAGTCACAGGGTGAAGTAAGTATATGGTGGCTCTTTATGGATACATTTGCACTTTAACGTCAAGTGATCTTAGTCATATTTACTTAGATGCAAGACTTCAGGGCCTCTCCAAATTTTGTTCTTGTTTCATGTTTTGTATTATTGACTAATGGCTTAGAAAAGTGAGTCATCCTAGATAGAAGAATTAAGCATTGAGATTTATCAGTATTTGAGATACAATTTTGATTTAAAAAGGTTGATTTCTTAAAAACCCAAAATATCAAATATCTACTCATTTGCCACTAAACAAATGAGTGTTTAAAGGGACTCACTGGAAGAGAAAAATACTGGAGTTACATGTCTTCAACTGGATGAGAAGAGCATGGGTCATAGGTTGTAGAGAGGAGATTGGCAGAACATAGACCACAGATGTGGATTGGGTGAAACACTTGTGTCTGTGGGTGGGGGACAAGGAACCTAACTCACAGGCAGTTTGTAGCCAAAGACCACACTGAAGAATTGAGGTTGGACTGATTGAGTAGACAAAGGAGGGGAGAGAGTCCAGGGCTAAGGATGTAAGGCAAAAGAGTTAGGGGATTGTGGACAGGGAAATGGGGAAATTAGGAGAGGGAGGTAGTATTTTTGTCTGGGGTTTATTGCATTGGGTGGTGGTAGACAATAGCTTGTTTCACTTTTTAAGAACTTGGCACAGTTTCCTAATTTTACACATAATATTTATATTTGTTATATTTGTTATATTCTTGAACTACTAATTTTTCAAATAAACTTATTTTTAAAATTTAGGTTCTCCATTACTCAGTCTTCTCAATTCATGTTAGACATGTCTCTTTTTTATGCTCTTAATAACTTTCTCCATTAAACTTGACTTTTCCCCCTTCACTGGAGGAGGTTCTGCCCTATAGTTTAGTTTATAGTAATTCCTTTTTTTGTTGGGTGTTTTATGATTTTGTAAGTTTTTTTTTTTTTAATTAAAGACCTTTACCAGTATAATTAAAGAATCCCCCTACTTTATAGAAGATAACAGGCCAATTTAGCAGGTTATTGGCTTTACTGGGGTCCAGACCAAGGTTTTCTGATTCCAAGTCTTAATAGTTTCCTAGGGCTGCCCATAAAAGTGCCACAAACTGGGTGGTTTAGAACAACAGAAATATGTTTTATTACAATTTGGAAGGCTAGAAATTTTAAGATCAAGATGCTGGTAGGGCTGTGCTGTGAAGGCTCTAGAGACGAATGCTTCCTTCTCTCTTAGCTCTGGTATTCCTGAGCGTTCCTCGGCTTGTAGACACTTCACTTCAGTCTCTGCTTCCATCACATGGTGTTCTCCCTGTGTGTGTGTCTAGGTGTCTTCGAATCTCCTTATAAGGGCAGCAGTCATTGGGTTTAGGATCCACCCTAACAGATTTTGACTTCATTTAACTTGATTACATCTGCAGAAGCCCTATTTCCAAATAAGGTTGCATAAGCAGGTACTAAGGCTTAGGACTTCATTGTAACTTTGGGGGACACAGGTCAGCACAACAAAGTCCATTGCTGGCTCACTTGGAGGTAGCATCATGGAGAACTAACTTGTGAACTTTAACATTGCCAGTTAAAATAATTGGTGCTTCCATCCTTAATGGCCAGTCAGAGTTTCTTGTCAGGTAGTAGGTCAGAATAAAGCTTGCTGCTGAGTAGCTATGCTCCCTTTTAGCAGAGGCTGGGGGCACTTTATTGTCACTAATGTGTGTCTGTTTTGGCTTGGGGAGGGCTGGTGGACCAATGGGAGTCCTTATGTAACCACACAGGCTGAAACTCTGGCCTGGCTGCTAGATCTGTGTAGTCTTTGATCTTATCCGTGAAGCTCTTTTCTGTTAATAGGTATTTGAGGGAAGTGCGATTGGTTCTTTCTAGAATATGAAGCTGAAAGTAGAATCTAGAACAAACTTCTACTAGTCTTTAATTTTTTAACATTTGACAAAGGAATCTTATGACCTTACTGTTGAGTATCTTTTGCAGAATACCTGAATCTTGGGACTTTTTTACTCGCCATTATGTACCATCACCTCATCTTTCTTAAAGGCCTGAATTCTAAATTGCTCAAAGCCCTTATCAGTTAATATTTTGAGTGTCTTCTGTCAGACTACAGTCTTTCAAATAGGAGCCACATCTGATTGGGTTTTTCTCCAGTGTGGTTTCTCCATAATCCTGCTTTTGAGGGTTGTCAATTAGGTTAAAGGGCAGATTTCTTTTCAGGATTTTTGAACTTGGATCTCAGTGTTTATCTTTCTGGGATTTTGCAGGTGACAGAACTCAATGAACCTCTCTCCAATGAAGATCGAAACCTCCTCTCTGTTGCGTATAAGAATGTGGTTGGTGCCAGGCGGTCTTCCTGGAGAGTCATCAGCAGCATTGAGCAGAAAACCATGGCTGATGGAAATGAAAAGAAGTTGGAGAAGGTTAAAGCTTATCGGGAGAAGATTGAGAAGGAGCTGGAAACAGTATGCAACGATGTCCTGGCTCTGCTCGACAAGTTCCTCATCAAGAACTGCAATGATTTCCAGTACGAGAGCAAGGTATTTTATCTGAAAATGAAAGGCGATTACTACCGCTACTTGGCAGAGGTAGCTTCTGGGGAGAAGAAAAACAGTGTGGTCGAAGCTTCTGAGGCGGCCTACAAGGAAGCCTTTGAAATTAGCAAAGAGCACATGCAGCCAACGCACCCCATCCGGCTGGGCCTGGCCCTCAACTTCTCCGTGTTCTACTACGAGATCCAGAATGCACCCGAGCAGGCCTGCCTCTTAGCCAAACAAGCCTTCGATGATGCCATAGCCGAGCTGGACACACTAAATGAGGATTCCTATAAGGACTCCACGCTCATCATGCAGTTACTGCGAGACAACCTTACCCTCTGGACGAGCGACCAGCAGGATGAGGAAGCAGGAGAAGGCAACTGAAGAGCCTTTGGGTCCCTGGTCCTTCCTTCACCCACCACCCCCATCATCACCAATTCTTCCTTGCCACAATCACTAAATACCTAGTGCTAAACCTATCTGTATTGGCAGCACAGCTACTCAGATCTGCTCTCCTGCCCCTTGGGAAGCAGTTTCAGATATATCTTCATGGGCATTGCTGGATTGATAGTTGCTTTGAGCCCACAGGAGCTCCCTTTTCAAATTGTGCAGACAGGTGTGTTCTGAATGAGGCATCTTACCATGCCTGTTGATCTGTGTGAAATCCAGGCAAAAGCAATGGCGAAGTTTAGAAAGAATTAGCCAAAACAGGCTACAATGATATTTAAATGATCCATATAAAATGAGCTGATAGTGTTTTGTTAAGCAGTACATCTTGTGCATGCAAAAATAAATTCACCCCTCCCACCTCTTACTTCAGCTAATGGAAAACTGTTTAGGGAAGCTGATACAAAGAGACCAATTGCTCCTTTCCATCAGCTTTATAATAAACTGTTTAAAGTGAGGTTTCAGTAGCGCCTTGTTTTGCCTCTTTAAATTATGATGTGCCCAAATCTTTCAGTGCAATGCATCTAAAGTTTTGATACCTGTAACTTTTTTTTGGTTGGAATTGTTTTAAGAATCATGGATTTATTTTTTGTAACTTTTTGGCTATTGTCCTTGTGTATTCTGATAGCACCATGTATATCAGCCCATATCAATCAAGATGGGGATTATGAAATGCCAGACTTCTAAATTAAATGTTTTGGAATTCAGTGGGTAAATAAATGCTGCTTCGGGGATATTATCTCTATGTGTTTTGTCTTCATTTTTCCACTCTCAGTGGACTATATAACATCACCATTTTAAATCCTGGTTTGAGTCTCAAACATTGAAGTATATTACAGTAAGTTTTCTTGCCCTCTGATTCCATTACACATTTTATAATAGACAGAGACTCATGAAATTTAATTTTCTGTGAACCCAGCCAGCATACCCTCTCTCCTCCACTCTTCCTGATAATTGGTGCCTATACAGGAGCCAAGTGGATCAAAATGCTGTCTTCCATAGTACAGCACCTTTGTGAAAGGTCAGGTCTGTTTAACTTGGGAGGATGTTGCTTGACCCACTCTCCTCGAGTATTGGTAAATACTGAACTTACATGCATACTCAAATTTTCTTAATATTCTTTCCATGTTAGATGTAATAATTTAGGAGCACAACTCTGATCTCTGAAATAACCTTTACTGAGTATCCTTTAATACAGAAAAACAAACCGTGTTTCAAAAAGAAAAAGGCCTAACCCTTTAAGCACTCCCATCTACCTGCACCCCAAAGCTTCTCTTAAAACTCAGCATCACCAGTTAGGCTCTCCTCAGGTCATGTCGCCTCCAGCCCCCTGCAGTTCTTACCACCTCCAGCAGGGTGCCCAAGATCAAACATGCTTTGTAAGTGGGTTGTTTCAGTTACACAAAGATCTTAAACACCTTGTTCTTGACTAAAGCTTGACACTAGCCTGGTGAGAATGGCCATGACCCAGTTTCTGTCCTTGATCTTACATTATGGTGGAACAGAGAACTTTCAAGCATGGTTGTTTAACCTATTTTCTCATTCTGAAGTAGAGGTATGGCCCATGTGTTAAATATTCCTTAGGGAGCCTGTTTCAAGTTGACCTAATTGCCAAAATGGTTACTAATTTTCATTTCAATTAGTAGGTCAGGTATTTTAAAGCTATAGCTCTATGTGGCTAACTTGGCTTTGATAAACATGTAGACATTAAAACTTATTTGAAATCCCCTTCACAGGGAGTGCTTTAGGGAAAGCACATATTCAATTTACAACTGTCTTGGGAAAGGTTTTGTCCCCACTATATAAGGAAGCTGAGGAACAAGAGTTGTGGGCCTCTGGAATTCATGCAGTGTGAAAGCCACAGGATGGCCTCCTCCCAAGACTTCTAATTCAGAGTTGTGACCTCTCTCTTGGACTTGAGCAGTGCCATGCTGCCAACGCTCCAGGCAACCTTGACAAGCCACATAACCTTTGAGGCTCAGGTCCCTTGTTTTATAAGTGTAGGGTTTGGAATATAAGTTTTAATTCAAAGTGCGTGTAAGGCATCCTGTGGTCTGGGAAGGGGTGTAGGGAAGTATGTACAATGTGTGATAAAGGGGGTTCTCAGGACATAAGAGGGAGCTATAAGTTACATGTTGCATAAACCTGGGAGGCTTCTCTACACGTGATCTCAATGGTTTACTTCCAGTTCTGCACACTTTAATGTTTTAAAACTTGACAAGATAAAATTTATGGAATAAAATAGGTTCATCTCAGATTTACTGCAGGGGAAACAAGTCCAGAGAAATAAAATGCCTTTTCCAGATTAACACTGCAAAGACAGTGATACAACTTAGACTAACATTCAGTTCCCCTAAATCCTTGTTCATGGTCCTTTTCACTGTGCCACACTCTTGGGATTGAGATGGGAAAAAAAAACCATGGGACATATCTCATTCTGGGGACACTTTCAGTGCTTTTAATGTTTTTCACCTAGAGTTGAAAGATTATACTTGGAAAAGGATATTTAAATTGTGGGGGGTTATTGTTTCAGATTTTCAGTAAATTCTCACACCCTGTTCAAAAGTGTGCTTGTTTGAGTTGGAGGAAAGAGTTGGTAGGATCCTTGATAATGGTGCTATTGTCGGGTAAATAATTAGCCATCTTAAATCACTTGAGATGTGGGAACCCAGGATGCCTGTTGGCTCTTTAAACTAGTTCCAACTGTCAGGCCCAGCACACTCTCCTCTTAAATGCCCTTTGGGCTGTCTGCCATTCAGATTGAAGAGTCCTCCGTTCTCCGTTCTCTGTTCTCCATTCTCTGCAGATGCTCCAACTATCCGCCAAGCACAAACACCGATTCACAGCTAGATGGGAACTAACACATCTTCCATTATAAAATCCAATTAGGCTAATGAAAACCATTTCAAATACCTACTGTGTTCTGGGCACTTTAGGTGCATGATCTGAATCTTTACAGCAACCCTGGAAAGTAGGAATGAAAATCTTTTTAACAGATAAGGACATCAGGTATTAGGTAGGATGAGGCACAGCTAGTAAGAGGTAACACTGAGATCAAAACGAGCTGTCCCAATTCAAGGCTCTTTCCACTGCACCGTGGGTTTAATCCTCACCTGGAAAAAAGGAATCCTAGAAAAGTTATAACAACAGCTAGGCCCTCTCTGCCCATCTAGTCTCTATTCTTTCTTCTCCAACCTATAGGGCAGTCTACCCAAATCAAATCCTTCAAAGCCTAATGAAATGCTGTCTCTAATGAAACCTCTGATCTGGCTGGAAGCCACCTGCTGGCTGGGTGACTTTGGGTCAGTCTTTGTGTTGTTAATTCTAAGTTGCTGTGCACATCACTGGACCATAGGCCCCTATGGTACCTAGCAAAACAAAGGCTTCAAAAGGTTAGATGAGCTAAAGAATGAAGGAATCCATTGTAAAGTTCATTTCCCAAAATACAACTCCCATGCCATTCTGAAGGGCAGGGACTGTACCAGGAAGGGGAGGGGAAATAACATTTGCTGACCACCTTTTGTGGGTGACTTAGCAGTTACCCTGCAAAGTGGGGCTTTACATACAGTTTACAATTCAAAGAGGAAGGTTAGTTCCAATTGAGAGGCTCAGAGAGGAAAAGTGACTCTTGGTTGCACAGCTGGGAAGCGGCTCCAAGGTCCTTGTTTTCATGAACATGTTGCCTTCAGGGAGAGGCTGGAAGCCTGATGTTGCTGGTCGTCCGTGATGGGACCTCTTCTTTCCTCACCAGCTCAACTTCTCTCGGTTATCTTCTTCATGTCTGCCTCTTCAGCCAGATCAGTCTTTTTTGCTGCCCCACTCCTACCCTAGGCATATCCAGAACATGGACCTTTGTGTATTTCTTCCTCTTAATCCTTGGCTCTCTTCCTACCAGAAGGAAAATGCTACTGCTTATGGTAGTATGACTCGAGAGGTAGACTTAAGCACTGCCAGTTGAAATCTCTCTAGCTGGACCCAATTTGTTCAAGCCTGCTTTCTCACTTTGGCTCAAGCCATTACTTTTCCCTCTGGAATGGCTTTCTTCTGGGGGGTCTATTCAAATCCTAACTATGAAATCCCACCTTCTCCCTGCCGGCTACTGTGAGCCCCTCTCTGGGCTCCTGTACTGCGAGTCTGTACCACACAATGGCATTTACCACTTAGTCTTCACCCATTCAACAAACAAGCTGAGCTCCTACTATATGGTAGGCATGGGGCAAGTGCTTGGGGCTACCTTGGTGAGTTAACTTTCTTTGTGGGGCTAATACTCCAGTGGGGGAGCTGCAATAAATATTTAAAATAAAGTAACTATGAAAGTGTCACTTAGGTTCTCCAGGGCATAGCATGGAGCTCACAATAGAAATTTGTTGAATTTAAGAATAATTGATTGATTTGAGGCCAGAATTTCTTTAAAAGAAATGATCAAAAAGGAATCTTTTATTTCCCCACCCAAGTCTACTACTGGTAAGCTATATGAGAAGCTGAGGGTCATTAGGCCTTGGGCTTGGTTCTGACAACACTTGGAAACTGGTGGTGTGACCTTGAGCAAGTTCTACCCTCTCAGCAGCCTCTAAAAAGGAGGCAGGTCACTGGTCACCTCTCCATTTCTGATATTCTGTGATTCTGTTTTTTCAACTGTTCTGGGATGGTCCCCATCCCCTTCCTGGCCTTTTTTCCTGCACTCCCCCCTTTTCCTTCCGCCCTTCACATCTGTCCCTTCTGCATCCGCCCTCCACCCCCCTTCACTTTCCTGGCCACCCCCTAGTGCCACAGAGATGGTTACCATGGCAACCATCTCCTGGAAGTGATATCACTCATCTCCTAGGCAACCGTTTCCAGGGCAGTGACATCATTCGATCACCATGGCAACCCTCCAGGAGGACAGTTCTGCAGTGAAACGGGCAAAAATTCTTATGTATTTCTCTGGTTAGGGGCAATGTAGAGGGAATGTATAAAAGCAAATATCTCAGGAGCAAGAAGGAAAAGCTTTGGGCTTGTAGGGGAATAGTGGAAAGCCAATGTGGGGCTGGGAACGAGAAGCTCTTAGAGTGAACCCCTTCTCCTTTCCAATAATCAGGCTGACCATATATCACCAAACTAGGACACTTGAGAGTAAACCAGGGCACATTATTATTACATTGGGACAACAGGTGAAAACTGGGCCTCTCCAAGCAACCCAGGATATGGGGGCCCTGCCCATAATCGGATAAGTGCCTGGCCTTGCTCCCTCACCTATGACTCATCCAATAAGCATGGATTCAACTCTTCTATGTGTGGGCACCAGTATACCACAGTAAGCAAAACCTGCCTGGGTCTCTGTCCTAATGGAGCTCACAGTTGTTTATGGAGGGGCCAAAGGTAATTCTGCAGTTACCCAATGAATGCTGAGGGGGAGACTGTGTCCAGTGCTTGGAAGGGAAGGCACAGAATGCCAGGGGCTTGTTTAACAAAGACACCAGAATCAACCTGGGCAGGAGAGGAGTTAACTGAAGGGGGTGGGGTGGAGTGGAGTGGGAGAAGTCTGTTTTGACAGAGGGAACAGCATTTGCCAAGGGAGTATGCAGAGTACTGGGAGCTGAAATGAGGCTAAGTAGAGAGCAGGAGAAAGCCAGGTGTGAATGAAAGTGGAAAGGGTAGCAGGGTCTAAGTCTCACAGGGACTTAGCACTGGGACACACCATGGGAATGTTTTGAGCAGCGGGAGACATGATTCTGTTTGTATTTTAAAAAATTTGTCCTGGCTGTGGCATGTGGCAGAGTGGGAGACAGTTTGTCAGGAGAGAGAGTGGGTGGTGGGGACTTGGGTGGTGGCAATGAGATGGAAGGACATGGTGGATATATTTGGGAGGTGGAGCTGACAGGATTTGCTGGAGGACTAGATATGGGGTAAGGGTAAGGAAGAACTCAAGATGGCACTGGGGATGGCATGAGTGACTTGGGGTAGAGAAGCGACTGCTATTCTCTCAGATGAGGACTGGGACTAAAGGAGACAAGAGAGGTGCCCGAAATGCAACATTTAAGGAGGGATGCATTCTCCGAAAGTTGCATTTCAGGCACCTCTCTTGGGAGTTTTGTTTTGTTTTAGAGGTTGGGGTACTATGTCTATTGAACAGTAATAACGATGATCTCTTGTGTTTAAAACATGGGGGCTTCACTTTTGGCAACCCCCTAATGAAAGTGGAGAGAACAGGTGGCAGGCCTAAGCCCTCAGTACCAATACATGCCAGCTGCTTTCCTGGCCCCACAGGAGTTCTGTAAGGGAGCTCCTCATTGGCCCATGTAACAGATGAGGAAATGTAGGCTCAGAAAGGTTCTAGAACTTGCCAAAGGCCTTACAGTTTGCAAGTGGCCACACCAGGCCTCAGACATGGGTTTGCTGACTCCTGAGCCTACCCTCTTCTTACTGGATCATACTTTACCAGCCTCCCCAGTTTCCTGGTGAAAATGGGGAAGGGAAGCCTGGTGCTTTCAGGCCGGCCACCTCCTTGATCTTCATCATCACCATTTGTAAGGACCAAACAGAGGGGCCGAGGAGGGATACAACAGCTGTTCACAGCTGACTTTCAAGGTTCTGTCCCACCTTGTAGCAAGAGGAAGAACAGGTGGAAGGCTGAGAACACGCCACTGCACCTCAGCTTCCTCCTCTGTAAAATGGAGATAATGATAATATTAGCAGAATTCTGCCCTATAGGTTTGTGATGAGGTGAAATGAGATGAGTAAAATGTTTGGCATGGTGCTTCCATGCAGACTGTGATCAATGAATGTTAGGGACTGTTAGAATTAGGGTGGGAGGGCAGGAGGTGTAGGTGTGCACATGACACACACATAGCCTGTGGGATGGGGACGGGAGAGGCAGGGTACAGGGACATGTGGACCGGCTGGTTGCTGAAGGAGAAGCCGCCTCCTCACCAGCTGGCTCCTGGGGAGGCTGAATGGTATGTACTCCTCATTCCTGATCCTACACTTGCTGTAAGGGGAGGATGAGCCTGGCCTCCCTTGAGAAAAAGGGACTGTAGAGGAAGCCTGGAAACAAGCAGGTTGCTTCCGTGAGGCCTATGCCTAGGTGCAGGGATGGTGGAACGAACTAAGAGGCCTGCACCTAGGCCCTCTGCCCCCGTCTACCTCCTAGCCCTATTCTCAGCCCTACCCTCAATCATGGTTTTGCTATAAACTGTACTACAGGATCCTGAAAGGCACAAATCATCCTGAGCTTAAAAAGGAGTGCACAAGCACAAGAAGTGGGCCCTGGGATTCCAGGACGTGTGTGCACATTCATATACATACACACACTCACATCCTCTATGTATTTGTCAGGGTTCAACCAGAGTACCAGTAGGAGATGCACATTGAGGGTTTTTTCTTTTCTTTTCTTTGTTTGCAAGGAGTTGACTTGTGATTGTGGGGTTGGCTAAGCAAGTCTGAAATCATCAGGTGCAGGCTGGAACTCTTACCAAGGGACAGAGCTGCTGTCCACAGGCAGAATTTCTTTTTCCTAAGGGAAATCACATCTCTGATCTTAAGGTCTTCAACCTTGAATAGGGCCCAACCAGATTATCTAGGATAATCTCCCTTGAAGTCAATTTAAAAAAGACTAATTACATCTACAAAATATCACAAGCAATATCTAGATTAGTGTTTGATTGAATAACTGGGGACTGTAACTTAGCCAACTTGACAAGAGACCATCACACTCATAAAGCAGCCAGACATGGTTTTGGTGGCCTGTGGAACGTTGCTTTACATTTATTAATGTGGCTATTTACTGAGAGCACTTACTATGTGCCATGCATTGTACTAAGTGATTTCCATGCAGCATCTCAGCTAATCCTAAAAACAACTTCAAAACTAAAAAGAAGTAGGTGCCCTTCTACGGGTAAGGAGACTGAGCCTCAGAGGGGTGAGGAGACTCCCACTGTCACACGGTCTGGAAGGCAGGTCTGAGTCAATCTGTGCTCTGAACCGTCACTTCCTATGGTCTCTCCCTGTTAGCCTCTCCTCTGTCTGCCTTATCCCCTCTTTTCCTGCGGCAGAAAGTCAGAGTTTAAATCACTGCGTGATGTGAAAATGTTCCTGCCGCTCTGGACCTCAGTTCTCCACTTTTTGAGGTGGTTCTATCGTTTCCGGCCTTTCTGGCTTTAGGGCGGAAGGGAGGGTCCACTCTGGGATCACTTTCTTGGGCCTTTGCTGCCACCTAGGGGGCTCGCCAGTGTTCACCAAGCTCCAGACTGGTCCTCTGGAAGGCAGGTTAAGTTTGCAGGTGAGCAGCTGAGGTCCAGCTATGTGTGGGCGGGGGGCAAAGAGCATGTAGTGTGAGGGGGCAATTCTGGGCTCAGAAATACAAACAAATTCCAATGCAAATTCAACCGGCTCTTGTCCCCACCTGCTCATTCAGGCCCCCCAGACCCTTGTAGAGCCATCAAGTATTTCTGGGGTCCCGGGGTGGTGGACTTCCCACCTCTATCGTGCTCTGTCATCGACCCAGCCCCCGAAGGGTTCCGCTGTCTCTCGCTCCATCCGGATCTTGGAGCCGTCGGGCTGCCAGGCTGGCAGGAAGTTTAAGGGGAAGCGGGAACTTCTCTCACCCCATCAGTTCACTGAACAGGTCCCCAGTGCGGCTCGAGCTCCTGAGGGGAGCCACACACTCCGACTGGAGAGCAGGCGGAGGCTCAGGGGGCGAACAAAGGAGGCGGGAAAGAGTGGCGAAATTGGGAAAGGAGAGTACTGAAGAGCCCCGCCCACTACTTCCTTCCCCGCCCTGCCCCGCCCGACTCCGCACACAGCCACGCCCACCTAGACACGCCCACCAAGCCAAGCCGGATCCCTAGACCGCGCCCCACCCTCGCCCTAGGCCGCATCCCTTGCCCAGCCCCACCGCTCCGCCCACGGCCCGGGTTTCCGGGCGTCGCCACTAGGTGACACCGTCGGCCGCGCAGGAGCCTCTAACTCTGTCCCTGGAAAGAGCCGCGGTCGTCCAGTTTCGTGCGCTTTGGTTCGGGAACGTGTTCGTCATGCGACAGGCGGCTCGGTGACTGGGCGTGAAGTGAGCAGGAGGCGAAGAGGCTGCCAGCCCGCGGCAGCACTCGCAGCAGCCAACCCTCCAGTCACTGTAGCCAGCCGGCATCAGTACAGCCAACCCTGTCAGTCAGTCCAGTCAGCCTGTCCATCCCGTCAGCCACTCTGTCAGCTAGTACAACCAACCTGTCGGTCAAGCACGTCAGATGGCCTGTCCGTCGGTACTGTCATTCTATCAGCAGGTAGTTAAATCACACAACAGTAGGTCACACAGTTTCTCCATCATTCCCTTAGTCAATTTCTTGCTGGGCGTTCAGCGGGCCACCACGGTGCCCTTGTCACTTGAGTCATGGTGCCCTGGGCCTGCACATCGGAGCAGAGTGTGAGGGGAGGGAATTTGGGGAACCCAGGCTTTGTTTTTTCCTCAGGGTCTTCCAGGCACTTGGGGAAAAGTGGCAACCATAGAGAAGGGTCCTGATTGCCATGGTGCTCTCGGGGCCAACCCGGAGGTCCCAGGAGCTAGCAGAGCTGCAGTGGAAGCATAAGACCTGCCCTGGCAAGTGGCTGAGGTGGCAGATGCCTCCAAGTTACCTTGACCCAAGAGAGGCTGTGGATTTGGCCTAATCCACTCCCCCTTTTGAATGTCAGATTTGGCACAGTGGTGGCCCAGATCTTGGCCTTCAGAGTAGCTTGGGGCACAGTGCATCCTGGTCCTGAGTTAGAGATAGGATTACTGGGTTATTGTGGAAGTTTGCTTTTGCTTCAATGTGTGTTTGTGGGAGCCATTTAATCATTTTGGTCCCAGTGTTTCATGCACTTCTTTCAAGTGGGGGAAACCCACTACCTACTCCCTTAGCCTGTCCCTTAGTATGGGTTATAAATGAGATAAAGGAGATGAGAACCCAGGCATGAGAAGGTTATAACTAGACTTCTTGTGGTTTTCCTGAGGTGAGGAGAAGGGTGAGCATGGAAGAAAGAAGAGGCAAGGGTGGCCCGAACCCCTGGATCCAGGAAACACCATGGCCTGTTACTTCCACCCAAAGGAGTGTGGGGTTCTGGCCTTGGCTGCTGATCCTGGGCAATTCCTTGCTCCTATTTAGGGTTCTGGAACAGTGAGGAGCTTGTATTGCACGATCTCTAAGGTCTGAGAATTGAGTGAAAGGAAGTACTTGAAGGGGGAATCCTCCCAAGGACATTGTGGAACTCTGACCACCACAGTGTGGAGATTGGGAACAGACCTTGTTGCTTTTAGACCTGGTGAGGATTTGACCTGGTGGTAAGTGGAAGGGTTGAAGTGCCTGGCCATGAGCCCAACCCAGTGGGAATGGAGGTAGGGATTGGGAAGGGTGGTAGCTGGGTCTGTGGAGTCAGAAACTCTTCCTCAGCCCGATCTGGGACCCTTGCTGAGAAGAGGGCTCTGCTGACTCTGGAAGAGGGAGAGAAGGGAATGTGCAAATCTCAGCCATACCCTGGGGACAGTGGCCTTTCCTCTTTTTGCCTCAGTCCTTCTCCTTTCTTTGAAGCTGAGTACCCAGTTCTCATCATGCCCGGGCCCCCTCAGGGGTTCATTGAGGTGGGAGCTGCCACTCCTGGAGGCCTGAGAACACCAAGGCAAGGCAGGCTCCTTGAAGGAGCCTGGTGGGATATCCTCAAAGGATTGCTTACCTGTGCAGGGCTGGAAGAGTTGGTTATTCATCCTGCAAGTATTTATTAGACATCTACCACATACCAGGCTTTGTGCTAGGCAGCGGGTGACAGGACTAAACTGTACAGATGTTGCCCTTGTTTATGGAGTGCAGAGTATAGAGTGGTGGTAAGAGCAGTCAAAGGAAGTCAAAAAAGACAAAAAGCGCCAACAAATTGACTGTAGTTAAAATCGTGCTATGAGGGTAGCAAAGAGGATGCTGGGATAGAAAATGAAGGAGAGTAGCCTGAGATGGCTGTCTGGGCTTGTGACACTTAATTTGAGATCTGAAAGAGAAGGAGCCAACATTGGAGTGTAGAGAGTATTCCAGATTGAGAGAATATCACATGCTCGCTCACTCACTTACTCGCTCACTCACTCATACATTACTATGTGCCATGTACTGTTCCAGTTGATGAAAAAACAGTTGAACAATAGAAGGGTTATCTTTTCTCTCATGGAGCTTATGTTTTAGTGGAAGGAGACAGAAAACAAAACAAAACAAACAAAGAAACAATTTCAGGAAGAAATGAATCTTGTGAAGAAAATAAAAACAAGTTTATTGGATAGAAAATGATTAGGGATGAGAGGACTATGGCAGATAGGGTAGTGAGGGAAGACTAATCAGAGACCTGAATGATGAGAAGGAGCCAGCCATGCAAAAGTCTGAAAGAAGAACATTCCAGACAGAGGGAGCAGGAAGTGGGAATGAGTTTAGCTGGTTTGAGCCTTATGGCTAATGGGAGAGTAGTGGATAGTGAAGTGCAGGGAGCAGGTAATGAAGAATGTGGCAAAACTAGGTGAGGAATTTGAATTTTATTAGAAGGCACCAGGGAGCTGATAGAGGGATGTGGACAGGGTGGTTGATACCACTGTCTGCTCTGAGTAAGTGTGGAGTGAGGGGGTGGGAGGGTAGGAGCTGAAGCAATCAGAAGGCTACTGCAATAGCCTAGGCAAGGTAATGGTGGCCTGGATTAGGGTAGTAGAGTGGAGATGGAGAAAGGCGAACAGATGTACCTATGGGCTGAACTGAAAAGACCTGATGACTGTTTGGATGTGGGACAGGGGTAAAAAGAAAAGGATGACTCTTTGGATTTTAATTCCAGCAACTGGGTGGATGGTGATGTCATTGATTGAGTTAGAATGAGTTATGGAGAAAGGTTTTGGGGTAGAAAATGAGAATGAAGTTTTGGAGAATTTATAGAGATTTCTGTTAAACAGGTAAGAGGAGATGAAAGCAGACAGCTGGAGAGAGCCTGGAGCTCAAGATTGAGGTTTGGACTAAAGACAATATTTGGCTCAAGGCATGGGACAGCACTGATTAGGCCAGCAGGGGCAGTGCTGTTCAAGGTACTAGACCTAAGCCTACCAGCCATTAGCCAGCCATGTGTGGCTGCTGGACACTTGACATATAGCTTATCTGAATTGAAGTGTCCTGCAAATGTAAAATACACACTGGATTTCAAAGATTTAGCATGGGAACAAAATATAGAATATCTCAATAATTTTTTATTAGTGATGTCATGTTGAAGGTCTAATATTTTTGACATATTGGGTTAAATAAAATATATTTTTAAAATTAATTTCATCTGTTTCTTTTTACCTTTTTAAATGTGGCTACTAAAAAATTTAAAATTACATTCTTGTCTCGCATTGTATTTTTATACGGTGGTACTGCCCTGGAGGGTAGGGCTGGTGTTATGTCGTAATCAGAACACCAGCGAGCAGCAGTGGCTAGGAAATGAAAGGGCACCACCAATGAGGGCACTCTACATTCCCCCTGGGGGTTGTTGACCTGGCTCTCCCTTGCTCCCTTTCTGATACCTCAACAGAGCAGAACTGCAGTACATCCCCCTGGACTTACGAACCCCTCCCTTGTCTTAGAGTTAAGGAAGAGACAGGAGGAGTTCCAATATGGTGACAGCATAAATGATTCAGAAGGTGCTGGTACCTGACATGCTGAATTCTCAGTCCCTTCATATCACCCTCCCCTCCCCTGCCAACACCTCCCTGCAGGGGGAACATTCCCATCCCTCGTACTGAGCAGGGTATGGCAACCAACAGCTGGGTATTCAAGGCAACTAAGGCCATAAAACTCATAATTATATGAAATAGATGTGGCCGTTACCCATTTTCATCCATTACCTTTCTAAACACCTTGTTCAAGTTGCTTGTAGTATTTGGCAGGAAACTTGCTATTAGTAGAAAAAATAGCAGTGAGATGACTGGAAGTGAGACTGAATTCACTTCAATTAGTCAGTGTGACTTTCATGAGCATCACTGTGTGCAGAGAGACTTGCTTGGTTAGAATGTTGGGCGTGTGAAAAAGTCCTAGGAAAAGAAATCAGTGCCAGATCTTGACAGTCCTGGATGTCCAGAGTAGGGAGATTTGGGAGCTACAGAGGCAGGACTGAGACAATATGTACTTAGAAAAAAGAAACCACTGGTCTGGAGTTTTTGGTGTCTAGAGGGCAGGACAAAGCAAGGAAAAGGAGCTTGTGTGAGGAAAGGAGGGAAGTAAAGAGCCCTTCTGGGATCATTCTGAAAATAAGGCAGTGTGGTGTAGTGGTTAAAAGCATTTGTTTTGGAAATGGAAAGACCTGGATTTTAACTGTAGTCTTACCATTTTTTTTTTTTAGTAATAGCTTTATTGAGATACAATTCACATACCATAAATTCACTCATGTAAAGTGTACAATTCAATAGTGTTTAGTATATACAACCATAACCACAATACATTTATCTCTTAAAAAATTGAGATATAATTCATATACCATAAAATGACTATTTTGAAATGTACATTTCATTGGTTTCCAGTAATTCACAAGGTTGTGCAAAAAGCTCCACTGTTTAGTTCATTTGTGGGGGAGCAGAGAGAGTTTCCCTCACCACCTCAGGCCCCTTTAATGGGACTGGTGCCTTGGCAAGCTGGTGAATTATTGAATGTGCAAACCTGTGAAGGAGTCACCCAGTGAGTTCAAAGGAAAGTCAGCACTAAGGGGCTGCCCCTCTGTCCTATTTTCTGCTCTGACACCTCTGAGGGCTCTGGGGCACCTTTGGCCTGACTAGGCAGAGAGAGAGAGTTGCTGAGGTGGAGAGGAGGTGAGTCATGAAGAGGCTGGCTAGTCCCTAGCTATGACTCCCAACTATGTTAGGCAGAGGTCTGGTGTTCACGTTGAAGAAGGCAATGCCTATGCAGAGTTATTTAAATGGCCCCGACAGCCCAGTTCATTTTTTTTAAATTGAGGTCAAATTCACACAACATGAAATTAACTATTGTAAGGTGTGTAATGCAGTGGCATTTAATACATACAGTTCCAAAAATTTTTTATCACCCTAAAGGGAAACAAGAACTCATTAGCAGTCATACCCTCTCCCTCTCTTTAGTCTCTGGCAACCACTAATCTGTGATCTGTCTCTTTGAATTTACCTGTTCAGGACATTTCATATATATAGACTCACAGAGTAATGGCCTTTTGTATCTGTCTTCTTTCACTCAGCATAATGTTTCCAAGGTGTACTCATGTGCAGTATCTGTCAACACCTCATTCCTTTTTTATGGCTGAATAATATTCCATTGTTTGGACAGTGCACATTTAGTTTATTCTTTCACCAGCTGATAGGCATTTGGGTTGTTTTCACCTTTCGGCTATTGTGAATAGTGCTGCTATGAACATTTGTGTACAAGTTTTTGTGTGAACATATGTTTTCAAGTCTTTGGGGTCTACACCTAGGAGTGGAATTGCTCAATCACACGGTAATTCTGTGTTTGGCTTTTTGAGGAGCCACCAAACTGTTTTCACTCTGGCTGCACCATTTTACATTCCTACCAACAACTTGGGTTCTGATTTCTACATATCCTTGACAACACTTATTATTTTATTTACTTATGTTTTGATTACAGCCATCCTTGTGAGTATGAAAGTGGTGTATCATTGTGGTTTTGCTTTGCATTTCCCTAATGGCAAGTGATGCTGAGCTCCTTTTTATGTGCTTGTCATCTGTTCCTCTTGTTCCTTGGGCTGAATCAAACTGTTTGGATAGAACTAAACCCTAATGGATAGAATTGTTACCTCCAGGGTAGTTTTTGATGGACTTATGGCATAGCCTGATATTCTTTAGTCTGATCTAAGCCTGGTGAATTCTCCCCCAGGTCCTACACAAAAACCTTGACACATGGGAGTTTGCTAAAGGGCTCTGGGAAACAGGTAGACTTAGATGTTAAACGCTCAGTCTATGTGCCCTTTCTGCTATGTGTCCTCGAGACTCCTTCTTTACCTGATCTCACCCCAGTCCTTGCCTCAGGCTGTGGGCCTTTTCTGCTGGCTGCATTCTTCCTAAAGGTAACAGTTATGTCTTTGAGAGCTCTTCTCTTTTGCCCTGGCAGATTTCTTATTGTTTGTTTATGTGGAGCTTACCTTCTATAGCCTTCATCCTCTTGGCCTCACAGAATTCTTCTCTCTGCTGCCTACTTATTCCCAGTTATCTTAGATTTCTTGGCCTCCAGAGTTTCCTAGATTCTCCCTCTTAGTTATGAGTAGACAGAGTTGGTAAACTTTCCAATGTGGGGCCCTTCCTGTTCTGTCACAGATAGAGGAAGGATGGGAGACTGGCTGGCTGGTCTCTTCAGAGCAAAGGGTGTCGGGCTGGCAGATGATTCACACTTCAGTTCCAATCAAGAATGGTCTCTGGAAGACCCTGACAGTGGGGATGCCATTCCAACCCTTGTGATGGGAGTATGACAGTGATGACATCCTGCATGTCATCTGTGGGATACCAACCCCTGATCTGGGCTCAGGGGTTATTGCTTTCTGCAAAATGGCTCTCATTTTCTTTGATCTCTTATGCACTCACTCACTCACTCACTAACTCACTCATTACCAATATATATTTTTATATTTTTTTATTTTACTAAATTTATTGGGATAACATTGGTTAGTAACATTATATAAGCTTCAGGTATACAATTCTATAAAACATCTGTATGTTACATTGTGTGCTCACCATCCAAGGTGAAGTCTCCCTCTGTTACCATATATTTGACATTTACACTCTTCATCCTCCTCCCAATACCCTTTCCCCTCTGGCAACCACCATACTGTTGTCCGTATCTATGAGTTTGCTTGCTTGTTTTGTTTGTTCATTTGTTGCTTTCTGTTTTATAACCCACATAAGAGTGAAATCGTATGGTTCTTGTCCTTTTCAATCTGACTTATTTCACTTAGCATGATAATCTCAAGATCATCTATATTGTTGCAAATTGCAATATTTCATCATTTTTTATGGCTGAATAGTATTCTATTGTATATATGTACCACATCTTCTTTATCCAATCATCCATAGAAGGACACTCAGATTGTTTCCATGTCTTAGCTATTGTGAATAGCGCTGGAATAAACATGGGGTACATATATCTTTATAAATAAGTGTTTTCAAAATTTTCAGGTGGATACCTAGAAGAGGGATTGCTGGGTCAAATGGTAGCTCTATTCTTAATTTTTTTTTTTTTGTGGAAACTCCATAATGTTTTCTATAGAGGCTGCACCAATTTATGTTCCCACCAGCAGTACGAAGGTTCCCATTTCTCCAAATCTTCTCCAGCACTTGTTATTTCCTGTTTTATTGTTAGTAGCCATTCTAACAAGTGTGAAATGGTATCTCATTGTGGTTTTGATTTGCATTTCTCTTATAGCTAGTGAAGTTGAGCATCTTTTTATATATCCATTGGCCATCTGTATGTCTTTTTGGGAAAAGTTCCCTACATATGTTTACTGAGTGCTGTCTCTGCAAAGTACTGTGCTAGACCTTGAGACTATAAAGCTCCGCATTTGAGGACCTCATAGTCTAGAGAGAGAAACAAACCCATAAATGCAGCATGATGTGATGTGTGTTGTAATCAAGATGTGAACGAAGTTGTGCATCAAGAACACAACTGAAGGAGGAATGATTCTGCCTCCAGAGGAAGAATGGGTAGCTTGAGCTTCAGGGAAAAGGTGACATTTGAGCTGTATCTTAGAGAAGGAGAGACTGACATGGGGAAGAAAGGCATTCTAGGTAAAGGATTCACATTCTTTTTATGGATTCATATCAAGAGTGATTTTGGGGGATGCTTAGAAGCCCACCACATTTCCTTTCATGTGTCCTCCTCCCCAACTCTGCTGGGGAGACCTTGAAGTCAAGAGACCCTGTCTTCCAGGGAGGTGGTCCAGGCCCCTGAATATCTCTCGTCTTTCTATGTAAATTCATTTTTCCTACATCCCACCCACTCCAGGTATTGCCAACTGATGTGGTAAACTCACACATAGTATTATTGGAAATGAGTTAATTAATTAAATAACTCATCTAACATTTATTTTGGTTTACTATATATGAGGCATTTGAAAGATTATAATATGGTGCTAAATAGGACAGTTTTAAAATCAGAATAAACTGGATTTGACTTTTCTCCTTTATAAAATAGAAATAATAATATTCCATATTGTTGTAGAGATTAAATAAGGTGGTGTGAACTCTGAGCATGGTGCCTGATATGGTAAACATTAACTGAATGAAGAGAAAGTACACTTCCAGATGTGAAAGTGGGCCTAAGCAAGAGAAGCGTGGCTCAAAAGGCTGAAAAGCAAATGTTTTTAAGAAAATCATAAGGAGGAGAAAATGTACCTACAGTATTTATTGAAAAAATCCACATATAAGTGGACTCGTGCAGTTCAAACCTGTGTTGTTCAAGGGTCAACTGTATATATTATCTCCCTACTCTTAAGGAATTTCAAATGGGAAAGAAAAATTCTCAAATGAACTGTAAAGTAATACTGTATTTTCCCCAGGTTATGTATTAGCATTTGAAATACAGACCTTCTAGAGACATTAACTAGGGGGAGGTTATTCCTGGGAGGATTAACTTTTTTTGAGAAGGAAGTTAAGACCAATAAATGGAAGCTGCTAGGTGACAGATTTTTGTTCTAGTATAAAGAGAAATTTGAGAGCCTCTTGGAGGTGGTGAGCTCCTTGTGTCCTTGGAAGTGAGCAAGCAGAGGCTGGTTGACCTGTTAGTAGAGGAGCTCCCTGGATCCCTTAGAACAGGGGTCCCCAACCTCCATGCCACAGACTAATACCAGGTACTGGTCTGTGGCCTATTAGGAACTGGGCCGCACAGCAGAAGGTAAGCGGAGGGGAAGTGAGTGAAGCTTCATCTGGATTTGCAGCCACTCCCTAGCGCTGGCATCACCAACTCAGCTCCACCTCAGATCATCAGACATTAGATTCTCATAGGAGCAGCGGTCCCTGGTGCCAAAAAGGTTGGAGACCTCTGCATAGAAGGCTGCAGAGGGAACGCTGAAGCCCTGCAGGGCATTTTGGAGGGCTCTTTTTTCCTACCTTGGTTCCCAGAAGCCCTTGCTTTCTTCTGATTGGGTGGCTCCCTCCTTTGGTATGACCTAAGACCGTGTAGGTATTGTGGTGCCAGAGGCAGCTGCCACGTAGGTGCCTCCTGCAGGTGACCTTGTACCTTATCTCTCCTGCCCCATCTCTTCCCTGCTTCTTCTGGCTTACCTCTTAGAGTAGAAATAGCCCAGGGCCAAACATTAACTGTAAAACCATAAAACCACGTGAAGCTCAGATGGCTCCTGGTGGACCCGGTGCCCATTATCAGGAAATGCTGGCTCTTCTCCCTGTGTCGGTGAGGAGAGGGGAGTGGCTGTAATGATGAGGGAGACCCAACACTTCAGGCTTCCACCCTGGGAGAGCCATGGGCAGAGGATGTCTTTATCACCTGAGGCTCAGGTGAGAGCTATTTAGAATCCGATCCGTAGGGCTTGGGGAGAGAACACAGCAGCATCTTTCAGCATCAACAGAAGATGTGCCCTCACTTATATAGTCAGGAACTTCCATAGTTTGATGTGGGCCCTGATGTTCACATACACATGTACAGTGATTTCATAGACACTGAAAAACATGCCTACCACTCAGGTATCCTAGAGTACACCCATCCATATACTTCATTTCTTATTCATTCCTAGGACCTTGCATGGTGCCTGAAACATCAGTACATCTTCACTGAGTTGATGGGTGAATGGTGAATGAAAAACATTTATGCCTAACTACATACTCATACACATGTGTATACATTTTGAGGAGGGTGCCTGTAGATACCCATGGATGTTAACAGTATGCCTGTATAACATACACACACACAAACACACACACACACACACACACAGAGATTTAATACAATAGCATAAATGTACCTGTCCATACGCACCTGCACTTAATAGTCATATGCATATAAATATGTTCATAATTTTACAGATTCCTGAATGATCTTGCTAAACAGCGAAGGTGGTGGCTATGCTGAGAATATGGTTTTATGACATAGGGCAGTGCTAAGATGATGTTTTATCTGGGAAGCCCATTTGTTTACTGGGATGCTTGCCCACACTCCAAAGATTTCACCCTTCTTTTCTCCCTGCTAAGCAAGGCAGTGCATTGGAGGAGCAGGGCAGAGGTTTGAGGGGAGCACACCAGGCATGTAGGACCCAGTGTAGCATCTCCTGGCCCCTTATCATCTCTTGGAGAAATGTATTGATCTGGGAACTGCCCTGGACTGTTGTTCCTTTAGAGAATGATGATAAAAGAGGAGAGAAAAAGAACCCTATAGTATAAGGGGTGAAGCCAGAAACAGGCTGGTGCCAGTGTTAAGGTGTTTATAATGTGTGTGTGTTTACATGTTGGAATGGGGGCAGTCCCAAGCTGCAGTTTCTTAAAAAAGAGGGTGAGGCTATGATTTCATTGCACGGCACACACCCCAAAGTCCAAGGTGAGAACTCTGGTGTGTGGTTTAGGCTCTACCTTCAGCTTGCCTCGTGGCCTTAAGGAGATTGCTTTGCCTCCATGTTAAGTGCTTCACACTCCAGTTAAGTGGTCGGTCTTCCTCACAGGGTTCCTGTGAGTGGCTGGGGAGCTAAGAGGGCTTACATGGGCTTTGGAGAGTTATAACTTTTCCTAGTGATCAAGAC